>CM066032.1:333282599-333817599 GCA_033557465.1 Ichthyophis bannanicus
CCCTCTTCTGCGTCTGTAACCAAGGTCGGTCCGATGGATACCTTTGTGCAGCAGCACGGCGAGTCTTGGTTGGTTTCCGGAGTTACCCCGCTTGTGTCGACGTCGGGACCGGAGAGTTCAGCGTCTTCCTCTGGGTGCGATCTCACTCCGGATCTGCAGAAACTGCCCGCACTCCCTGCAGACTTTCTCAGCCTTAGTGCCTCTGGAGAGGTGCGATCCGAGGAGGTCAGCGCAGTTTCTTCAGTTGGAGGGAAGGCTACGGCTTCAGAGTCGGTGGTTCCTGGGTCAGCGTTGGAGGGAGTTGAAAGGGAAGCGGCAGTTGAGCAGCAAGTTCTCCTCGATGCTAATTCTTTGGGTAACTTGGCATCGTTTCCTGTGATCTCGTCTGAATTACCTCTACTGGAACCCTTTTCTTTGGAGAGTCCTGAACATATAACTCTTTACTCTATTTGGTTGGCATTGACAAAGTTTGGTGAGTGTTTGGTGTCCCAAACTAATGCTACTTTGAAGCTAATCCAGGAAAATGCAGGGAAAGTCCAGAATTGCCAGGACTCTGTCTCTTTTACAATCTCAAGCTTTGCTCATGGATAATAAGGTCACATAACTGGAGGATAAATTTAATAATGTATGTAAAGATATGCTTGGAGTTAAATTTAAAATGGAAATGTTGGAAAATCAGAATAGGGCAATGAATATTAGGTTATTGAATTTTCCTCGGTCATCAAAGGTTACTCCCCGTGACATGTTTAAAGCATATCTGATAGAGGTGTTGAATGTTCCTGAGGAATCACATCCTCCGCTTTCAAAAATGTATTACCTACCCACTGGGAAAAAATTCAAGGTCTAACTGGGGGTTCCCCGGTAGAGGGAGGCACTAGATGTTTTAAATCTTTCTGAGATTTTTAATACATCTGTATCTGAGAGTGTGGTTCCTGCTACTTTGTTGATTTCACTGGCTCTTGTGTCTGACTGGGAATGGCTATTGAGAATGTATTTCAAGAAACGTACAGTTTTGTTTAAAGGGTTATCTATTCGAATGTTTCCTGATTTATCTCGGGAAACGCAAAAACGGAGAAAAGAGTTTGTTATTAAAGTCTGGGGTGATTCAGATGGGAGTTTATTTTTTCTCAAGTTTCCCTGTAAATATTTGGTAAAGATTCAATCTGTTTCTTATATTTTTTATGAGCCTACTAAGTTAGTTTCCTTTATTAGCGCTCGTTTATCTGCTGCCCCTTAGGTGAACAGGTTTATTTGCAGGATAGGCTTACCGGATTTTCGTGGGTCTATCTATTCCTATGAGCTTATTTTGTTGTATTTTCCTTAATCATTATGGGTCTTCTCTAGTGTGTGGACTAGTTTAAGACTGGGAGAAATAACTTTATATTGGTATATTTCTTGTTTTACTTTTCTTACTCATGTCTTGTTTCCATTTCAAGCATGATTGCTTGTAAATTTTGTTGAAATCTTATATATAAAAAAAAATAATAATAATAATAATTAGCCGGAACTGACTCCTGCTCTGTCCAGAGGCCCTGAGTGGAGAGAGAGTCCAAGTGGACTCCCCAACCCAATTTGGAGCTATCTATTGTCAGGATGCATCGATGTGGAGACATCTGAAAAGGTGACCCTACGAGGAGATTTCCTGGGGTAGACCACCAGAACAGGGAGTTCATGAGAATGTCTGTGACTTTGATTTCGTTTGTGAGGGTCCCAGATATGTGTTTCCACTGGGAGGCAAGAGTCCATTGAGCTATCCGCAAGTGCAGACGAGCATATGGTACTATATGAACTGTAGAGGCCATATGGCCTGAGTTGTAGCATGTCTCTGGCCGAGAGATTGTTTCTGACCCTTACTTGAGATTCTATCTGTACTAGATGGGTACAATGGTCCTGGGGTAGAAATGCCCTTGACTGCTGAGTATCCAGAACAGCGCCTATGAACTCTAGAGCTTGAGTAGGAACTAGATGGAATTTTGGAAGATTTATCACAAATCCTAGATCCTGCAGTACATGAATTGTACGAAAGAGAGATAGGTGAACTTCTTGAGAGGTGGCTGTCCTTATTAGCCGAACATAAGAACATAAGATATGCCATACTGGGTCAGACCAAGGTCCATCAAGCCCAGTATCCTGTTTCCAACAGTGACCAATCTAGGTCATACTACCTAGCAGTTTCCCCAAAAGACAGGTTCCGCAATGTTTGTACTGTGTCAAGCACTGATCTCCTGGGTCCCTTCTTAATAATGGTTTATGGACCTTTCCTCCAGGAACTTGTCCAAACCTTTTTTAAACCCAGCTACACTAAGTAAGGGAAGACAAATATTCTGAGAGTCCTTAGATAAGCAGCTACAACCGCCATACACTTTGTGAAGACTCTTTGGGCAGAGGCGAGCCCGAATGGAAGGACTCTGTATTGGTAGTGAATTCCTTGGAAGATGAAGCATAGATATCTCCTGTGTTCTGATGAATGAGGATATGGATATACGCTTCTTTGAGATCTAGAGAACAGAGCCAGTCCTGATTCTGGAGATAAGGAAGAAGGGTTCCTAGTGAAATCATCTTGAATTTCTTTCAACTAGAATCTTGTTGAGGTTTCTGAGATCTAAGAAGGGTCTGTATCCTCTGTTCTTTTTTGGTATAAGAAAGTATGGAGAATAGAACCCCATTCTCCTCTGGGATGTTGGAATCTCTTCTATGGCACACTGACAAGAGAGAGGTGATCTTTTGCTGGAGGAGAGCAGTGAGTGGGGGTCGGAAATAATACTTCCCCACTAGAGTGGTGGGGGGTATGCTTTGCAGATGACGTTTGTATCCCTTTCCCACTATGGGTAGTGTCCACTGCTCTGAGATTATGAGATGTCACCTGTGGACATAATGGCAGAGCCTGCCTACTATTTATTTATTTTTTTATTTTACATTCTCTTATATACCGCGCTATTCTGCATCAGTGCGGTTTACATTGAACAAACTGAAATTACATTGAACAGGGCATTATAACTTGGAGATAACTATTTTACAGGGAACATGGGCTATGGAGGGTTAAGTGGCTTGCCCAAGACCACAAGGAGCACCTGTGAGACTAGAAACCCCAGTCCTTCCGGCCCAAGGTTGCTGTCCTCTAGTGGGGTTTGAACCCCCGACCTTCCGGCCTGAAGTACCTTGCCCCAACCACTAGGCTACTCCTCCACTCATACTATATGGAGGGCGTGGGGATTCTCCAGAGGCAGGGTGGCAATGCTCTCTAGAAAGAAGTAAAAAAACAGGCGTAGATTGAGTCTGCACTGCGGCTTGCAGTTTAGGAGCCTGTGGCTTCTTCTGCTGCTTAGAAGGCTGTCGCTACCTCTGGGTATCTTAGGGGAGGTATTGAGAAGTTGAGGAGTAAGAAGAGTAGAATTTCTTCTTAACATAAAATGGCTTTTCAACAGCTGTTTTTTTCTTGGCAGGGTAGGCAGTAGCCTTTGAAAGCCTGTTTAGGGTGGTGTTCTCTTATCTTGCCAATCCTTCCCAAACAGGTTCTCTCCTGTATACGGAATATTTCCCAGCTTATCTTGAACCCACTGTTCAAGGTCTGATGCCTGAAGACAGGCAATCCTATGGGCACTTATGCAGATAGAAGTTGTTCTGCTAATGCATTCAAAACAGCCAAAGGTCACCCTATTGATAAACTTGGAAACATTTTGGGCATGTTTGACTAATGTAAGGTAGTCTCCCCTCTTGTCATCCAGGAGAAGAGGAGCCATTGATTCCAGATCCCTAGTCACCTCCCTAAGGAACATACCCATGTAGAGTATTATGAACTTATGCGGGCGGAAAGCATGGAGGCCTGAAAGCACCGGCGGCCAAAAGCATCGAGGATTCTCGACTCCCTGCCTGGGGAATTGGAGGAGTGCGTCTTAAAACTCTTAATTCAATGCATAACACAGGTACACTACCAAAAAACTGCCTCCAGTTTTGCAACTGATTCCTATAGATTTTGGGGTGCTGAATCCAGGAAAAATAGCCAAAATGTTCCATCACGTTACGTTTTCTTGCAAAATTAGATTTCTTACCCATATAAGGAATGTTCACATCATTTCTTTTTAGCCGACTGCAGTTTATTTTCTTGGCCCAAAATAGAGGTTGTAATGGTTAACTAACTAGAAACACTCCCTCATGATATTTTAGAGTGTTTTGTATTCATTTTATACATTAACAGGACAATTGGGAGGCGGGGGGCTAAATCCAGTACTCGCGCTGGCGCATGTTCTTTCCTGTTTGCCTCGCCTCGTTCGCTCGCTCAAACACGGTGGTTGCGACATGAACGTTCCTGTCAAATTTCAGTTTCTTGCAAGTTCATTATTACTTTTTGTTTGCTCAGTCGTAATCCAGCTTTATTCCGAAGTGGTTCACTACAGTTGTAGTTTGCAGTGCTGTGTATTTGTGATGGCTCACAGAGCCAGAGGTTGCGTCAACTCTCCGTACAGTTTTTGTTTTATTTGTGGGGAATATACCGTGAAAAAGCGGCAGAGGAACATTTCTGCATTTATTAAAAAAGCACAGTTACTTACCTGTAACAGGTGATCTCTGGGAACAGCAGGAATTAGTCCTCACATATGGGTACGTTGGTACCGAAGGAGCCTGCGCGGGAAAGCTCCCCAGCTTCCCAGAAGGAAGCTTTTGGGGCCTCCCACTGCACATGCGCGCTGCCTTCCCGCCTTCCTGACCAGCTCTCCTCAGTTCGAGTTTATAGCTGAGACAATAGAGAGAGGAAAGGAAGATAGATAGAAGATACAACTCCTAGGGGAGGTGGGTGGGTTGTGAGGACTAATTCCTGCTGTTCCCAGAGATCACCTGTTACAGGTAAGTAACTGTGCTATCTCCAGGAACAAGCAGGAATAAGTCCTCACATATGGGGACTCCCTAGCTAAGATGCCTGGGAGATCCCGTTCCAAGGGTTCGCCATCTTCGTATGGATCTCAGGCATCCATCCTGGGAAGGTGGGCAGGAGTTGTTCAAGTATGGAACAGGTGTTTGAGGACAGCCTGACCAAACAAGGCATCCCGGCGGGATTCCTTGTCCAAACAGTAATGGGCTGTGAAGGTATGAACCGAGGCCCATGTGGCGGCTCGACAGATCTGATCAATGGATACAGAGTGAAGATGAGCCATAGAAGTGGCCATGGCTCTCACATTGTGAGCTGTGACATGGCCTTCCAGAGAAATATTTTTACTCTGGTAAGCAAAGGAAATACACTGAGCAATCCAATTGGAAAGTGTACGTTTGGAGACTGGTAGTCCCAAATGAGAAGGATCAAAAGCCACAAAAAGTTGGGAAGACTTTCGATGTGGCTGAGTCCTGTTGAGGTAAAAGGCGAGAGCTCTTTTACAATCTAAAGTATGAAGGTTCCTCTCTGCACTGGATGCATGAGGAGCCGGAAAAAAGACAGGTAGATATACCTCTTGATTAAGATGAAAAGGCGAGACCACTTTGGGCATAAAGTGGGAATTCGTCCTAAGGACCACCTTATCATGATGAAATCTGGTATAAGGTGGATGAGCCACTAAGGCCTGTAGTTCACTGATGCGGCGAGCCGAAGTGACTGCAATAAGGAAGATGACCTTCCAGGAAAGAAATTTCAAGGAGGTAGAAACCAACGGTTCAAAAGGTGGCTTCATAAGCTGACCCAGAACTAGGTTCAAGTCCCATGCTACCGGAGGAGGTCGGATGGGAGGCTTAGTTAGAGTCAGGCCTCTCATGAACCTTGCAACAAGCGGATGAGAGGAGACAGGTTGTCCATTTATAGGTTTTAAGGATGCTGCAATAGCACTCAAATAGACTCTTACTGAATTCGTCTTAAGGCCTGCATTAGAAAGATGCAGGAGATAGTCTAGTAGAGAATTCAAAGGAAGTGCTAGAGGGTCAAGACCCTGTTGAGCACACCAAATGGAAAAGCGTTTCCATTTGAAAGCATAGGAACGCCTCGTGGAGAGTTTCCTAGAGGCATGAAGGATATCTTTCACTGGTTGAGAAAGATTGAAGTCATGAAGGCTTAGGCCTTCAGTAACCAAGCTATGAGGTGTGGGGACTTGGGGTTTGGGTGCCACAAAGTCCCTTCCTCCTGAGAGAGAAGGTCTGGTGCAGCTCCCAGGTCCAGGGAGGGTCCCTGGGAGAGATGCAGAAGTAGAGGGAACCACACTTGGCGTGGCCAGCGTGGAGCTATGAGGATCATCGATCCGTGATCCCTCTGGAGTTTGAACAGAGTCTTGGGAATCAAAGGAATGGGTGGAAAGGCATATAGGAATTCCTGACCCCAATGCAGGAGAAAGGCGTCGTTGGCCTGAGCTCCCTGACACGGAGTACTGGAACAGAACCGGGGAAGTTTGGCATTCCACGGACTTGCAAAGAGGTCTATATCCGGGGTTCCCCATTCCTGAAAGATTCTGCCTATCTGGTCCATATGTAGGGACCATTCGTGTGGACGCAGAACTCAACTGAGTCTGTCTGCCCGAGAGTTTTGAACTCCTGGAAGATATACTGCCAGAAGATGAATTTGATGCTCTCTGGCGAAGGCCCATAATCTGAGAGCTTCGTTGCAAAGCGACAGAGAGCCTGTCCCTCCTTGTTTGTTTACGTAGAACATGGCCACCTGATTGTCTGTTTGAACTAGGACAGTCAGGTTGACAAGGAGGGTATGGAAGACTTTGAGGGCAAAGAAGATTGCTCGCAGTTCCAGGAGGTTGATATGAAGGGTGGTCTCCTGTGGAGACCAAGTACCCTGAGTGGAGAGGGATTGTAGATGGGCTCCCCACCCTGTTTGGGAGGCATCTGTTGTGAGGGTTGCTTGGGGCAACAAAGGTTGGAAGGGGGCCCCCAACAACAGATTCTTGGTGGACATCCACCATTGAAGGGACCAAAACAGACGCTTTGAGGTGAGTATTTGGTCGGAGAGCGCTCCTGATGCCTGAGTCCACTGGGTGGCCAAGGTCCATTGAGCTGCTCTCATATGAAGATGAGCGTAGGGCACCACGTGTACCGTGGAGGCCATGTGGCCCAGAAGTCGCAGCATTTCTCCGGCTGTCAAGTGACTGCTGGACTGAGCTTGGGAGGCCAAGCACACCAGACGTTGGCCCCGGACTTGAGGTAGGTAGGCCCTTGCAGTGGTGGTGTCCAACTGGGCCCCTATGAATTCCAGAGACTGGGTAGGGATAAGTTGAGACTTGGGAAGGTTTACCACCAGTCCCAGATACTGCAGAAGGTGCCTTGTGCGGTCCAGGGAAATCTGGGCCTCTGACTGAGATGGAGCTCGGATGAGCCAGTCGTCCAGATATGGGAATACAAAAATTTCCAGACCTCTTAGAAATGCGGCAACAACTGCCATGCATTTGGTGAACACTCTTGGAGCAGAGGCTAGACCGAAGGGAAGTACTCTGTACTGGAAATGTTTTCCCTAAAACAGAAAGCGTAGTTACTCACCTGTAACAGGTGTTCTCCAGGAGCAGCAGGAATCAGTCCTCACATATGGGTGACGTCGGCGCCGACGGAGCCCTCGCGGAGCAATTTTCCCCAGCTTTCAAAGAAAGCCTTTGGGAATTGCAGCGCGCATGCGCGGTCGCCTTCCCGCCCAAGGGTGCCATCTTAGCCAGTCAGATGACATAGCTAAAAAAAGACAGCATAAAAATTTGCAAAAAAACTTAAGCAGATGATTGCAACTCCAAGGGGAGGAGGGAGGGTTGTGAGGACTGATTCCTGCTGCTCCTGGAGAACACCTGTTACAGGTGAGTAACTACGCTTTCTCCAGGACCAAGCAGGAAGTCAGTCCTCACATATGGGACTCCCAAGCTTAAGGCTACCGGAGACCCTAAGCACAAAAATGAGCTCCCTCTAGCTCAGCAGCACAGAAGGAAGGAATCTTCGCTGAATTATTACCCACCGGTAGCCCACATCCGGGATGGAGGGTAGGAGTTGCTCAAACCTCAAAGAGATTACGGAGGACTGCCTGTCCGAAAGCACTGTCCCTGCGGGACTCCCTCTCGAGACAGTAATGGACCGCAAAAGTCTGGCTCGAAGACCAAGTAGCGGCCCGGCAGATGTCTGCCAGCGGAACAGAGCGGAGGTAAGCCACTGACGTAGCCTTTGCCCGAACGCAATGAGCCGTGACTCGACCTTCTCAAGGAGAGTCCGGCTGCCCCATAAGCCCAAGTGATACAGTCCGCAACCCAGATGGACAGAGTACGCTTGGAGACCGGGAGTCCCAATTTATTGGGATCAAAAGACACAAAAAGCTGCGCAGCTTTACGGTGCTCCCGCGTACGGTCAAGGTAGAAGTTCAATGCCCTTCTACAGTCCAGGGTATGGAGGACCATTTCAGCTCGGCTGGAGTGTGGTCTGGGAACGAAGGTCGGAAGTACCACCTCCTGATTGATGTGAAAAGGGGAGACCACTTTTGGAAGAAATTTTGGGTGAGTCCGTAGGACTACCCTATTTTTGTAGAACCGAGTGTAAGGGGGATCAGACACGAGGGCCTGCAATTCACTTACGCGTCTAGCGGAAGTGAGGGCTATCAAGAACAATGTTTTCCAAGAAAGAAAACGGAGAGAACAGGTAGCCATAGGTTCAAAAGGCGGACAGGTGATCCGCTGCAAAACCACATTCAGATCCCAGTCAGGCGCTGGCGGGCGCAGAGGTGGTTTAAGTAGAAGGAGAGCTCGGAGAAACCTCGCTACGAGAGGGTCGCTGGAAAGAGGTCTGCCGTCCACCGGCACATGATGTGCTGAAAGAGCACTGAGGTGAACTTTGACGGAGTTGGACTTAAGTCCCAGATTAGAGAGGTATAGCAAGTACTGCAAGATCACCGACACCGGGCAGGAGAAGGGATCCTGAGACTGTTGGGTACACCAAACGGAAAAGCGACGCCATTTAAGGGCGTAGCATTTGCGGGTAGAAGGTCGCCGAGAAGCTAGGACGACCTCTTCCACCTCCGCCGGCAGGAGAAGGGGAGCAAGGACTACCCTCTCAGCAGCCAGGCCATGAGATTGAGAGATCTGAGGTTGGGGTGTAGCAGAGACCCCTGATCCAGAGTGAGGAGATCCGGTTGTAACCCCAGAGGGAATGGATCCTCTACCGCTAATTGCAGCAGGAGTGGAAACCACGGCTGTCTGGGCCAGCGAGGGGCCACCAGGATCATGAAAGCTTTGTCTCGGAGAACCTTGAAAAGAGTTCGAGAGACTAGCGGGATGGGAGGAAAAGCATACAGAAGGCTCTCCGACCATGAGAGTAGAAAAGCGTCTGCCGCAACTCGAAGGGGATGTGGCTGACGAGAGCAGAAGCGAGGAAGTTGCCGGTTGAGAGGGCTGGCAAAGAGATCCATCGTGGGGAGGCCCCACTTTAGAAAGAGCTTCTGAACTACCAAGGGATCCAGGCGCCACTCGTGCGGCTGGAGGATCCTGCTGAGTTTGTCCGCCAGGCAATTTTCTTGGCCTGGGAGATAAACTGCCTTGAGAAGAACGCCGTGACTGACGGCCCAAGAGCAGAGCTTCTGTGCTTCCCGACAGAGAAGGAAGGAGCCCGTGCCCCCCTGCTTGTTCACGTAGAACATGGCAACTTGATTGTCCGTCTGGACAAGGACGGACTGGTGAGAGGTGAGGTGGGAGAAAGCCTTGAGAGCCAGGCGGATCGCTCTGAGCTCCAGGAAGTTGATCTGCTGAGCAGACTCCCACGTGGTCCAGAGGCCCTGAGTACGTGCCCCTTGGCAATGTGCTCCCCAGCCCAGGAGGGACGCATCTGTCGTCAGCACCTGGGCCGGCTGAGGCAACTGAAAAGGCATGCCGAGCACCAGGTTGGGCCGATAAAGCCACCACTGGAGAGACGAGGCCAGCGGCTCGGAGACGCGCACTAGGTCTGCTAGGCCGCCTGTGGCTTGTTGCCACTGCTTGCGAAGACACCATTGAGCAGGCCGCATATTCAGGCGGGCATTGGGGGTCACATGGACGGTGGAAGCCATATGGCCGAGTAGTCTCAGGAAGCGCCTGGCGGAGACCAGGGGCTGGCTGCGAAAACGGTCGGCTAGGTCCATGAGCCGTTGAGCCCTGTCGAGCGGTAGGAACGCTCGTGTCTGAGGAGTGTGCAGCCTTGCGCCGATGAACTCGAGATCCTGTGAGGGGAGCAAAGTGGACTTTGCGAAGTTTATGACAAAGCCCAAGTACTGCAGAAGAGTCACCGTGCGGCGTGTGGCGTTGGTGACCTCCGGAGCGGACGCTGCTCTGATGAGCAAGTCGTCGAGGTATGGAAAGACATAGAGGCCGTGAAGCCGGAGATGGGCCGCCACCACCGCGAGACATTTTGTGAAGACTCGCGGTGCGGAGGACAGGCCAAAGGGCAGTACTCTGTACTGGTAATGATTTCCTGCCACCACAACCCTTAGGTATTGGCGGTGGCTTGGGTGGATGAGGATGTGCGTGTAGGCATCCTTTAGATCCAAGGAGCATAGCCAATCTCCCTGCTGGAGGTAGGGCAGAAGGATTCCAAGGGTAAGCATTTTGAACTTTTCCCGCACGAGGAACTTGTTGAGGTTGCGCAAGTCCAGGATGGGTCTGAGGCCTCCTGTTCTTTTTGGTACTAGAAAATACCTGGAATAAAAGCCTTGACCTCTCAGGTGGTGGGGCACCGGTTCCACCGCCTGTTCCTGTAGAAGACCTGCTAACTCCTGAAGGAGTAAGTCCCTGTGCAGAGGGAGTCGTGGAGGTTCTCCCGGGAAATAGGAGGGAGGGACCTGGTGGAAGTGGAGAAGATAGCCTTCTCTTACGACTTGAAGCACCCAGGCATCTGAAGTGATGCTGGACCACCTGTGGGCGAAGTGAACCAGCCGGCCTCCGGTGCTGGGAGGAGCCAGCGGAGGGGGAGAGGCTATGCTGAAGGATTCAAAAGCCCCCACCCTGCTGAGCAGGGGCTGGTGGTGCAGGCTTGGGGGCTTGCTGCCTACGGGACCCGTTACCCCGTCCCTTGGCCTGCTGGCCCTGTTGGGGAGCTGCGGGGGCCTGATATTGGGGGTAGTGTTTATAGGCAGCCGCCTTTCTCGGGTAAAAGGACTTCTTTCCCGAGCCCTTCTTTTTCTGGGAAGGGGCGGAGGTCTTCCTAGAAAGCCTAGTCCTGGTGAGAGTCTCCGTCTCGATCTGTGCAGCCTTTTCTGCCATAGGTTTGCCAAAGAGGTTTTCACCTTGGCAGGGGACATCGACCAACTTGTCCTGCACCCAGGGCTCAAGGTCAGACGACTGAAGCCAAGCCTGTCGGCGGGCACCGATGCCGTCTGCGGCCACTCGAGCCGATGCTTCAAAGCCATCGTAGGCTGCTCGGGATATGAATTTTGAGCATTCCCGAATGCCAGTGGACAAGGCTAGGAACCTCCGCAAAGGTTCCTCGGACAATCCAGCGGAGAATCTGGCTAGCTCTTTAGCCAGGTCTCGAAGATACATGCCCATGTATAGCTGGTAGGTCTGGACACGACACGCAAGCATAGAGCCTTGGAAACACTTCTTACCAAGGCCATCCAGGTTACGGGCCTCCCTGCCAGGAGGCACCGAGGAGTGCATCTTCTGGCTCTTAAGACGATGCATGGCCGATTCCACTACCATGGAATGGTGTGGTAGCTGTGCCTTTTGGAAGCCAGGGCTCTTGCGGACTCGATAGATAGAATCGACCCGCTTGCTCAGGACCTGCGAGGAGGCCGGACTCTCCCACATGCGGAAGAGTAGTCGTTCCAGCATGGGAGGAACCGGTACAGTAAAGTGTTCCCTGGCGGGAGAGTCATACTGGAGGGCGTCGAGCTCTTCGGCTCGAGGCTCCTCCTCGGGGTCCGCCGGGAAGGCCAAAGCCTTGGCCATATCCCTGATGAAGTCCGAGAACCGGGCATCCTCCGGAGGGGACTGCTTCCGAGGTTCGGACTCAGGCGAGTCCGAGGGGACACACCGAGTCCAAAAAGAATCAGGTGACTCTTCCTCTTCAGACTCCCAGACCGACTCCGAGGAGGAATCGGTGGGGTCGGCCCGGGCAGGCTGCGGCGCCCGCCGCCCCGACGCCGAGGCGACCTCGGTCCCGAACGGGAGGCCGAGGGTGACCTCGACCGAGGATCGACTCGAGTTCGCATGGACTCGAGGATCGGCTCGGTCTCCGGGGTCGATTTAGACGTCGACGTCCCGGCGGTCGGGGCAGCGGCGCCAGCGAGGCTAGCGAGCAGTGCCCGCTGCTGGTCCATGAAGGCAGACAGTCTGCTCTCCAAGGCCGTCAACCTGAGTCCGACCTCAGGTGACCCAGCAGCCCCCGACTCGGGCCCCGACGGCGTCAGGCCCGACGTCGGCAGTCTCGGAGGCGAGTCCAGGAGGACCACAGGACTTACCCGAGCAGGCAGCTCCGACTCCATGCGAGGTCGCTTCGAGAGGTGCTCCTTCTCCAAGGACCCGGGACGGCTATCGGGGCTATGCGACCTGGCCCTCGCGGAGCCAGGAGCGTCCACCGATGCCGCCCTCGCGGGTTTCACCTTCCGTCGATGGTCCCCGGAGGGAGAACCCCTGTCGGAGGAACTCCGGCGACGGTCCGAGCTGGAACCTCTGGACGCCGAGGCCTCCGACGAGGTCCGGGTACGGCTGGGGTCAGCGAAGATCCTATCCCGCTGATGCCGCCGACTTCTCAACGCTTTGGAGGACATTTTGCCACAGGCCCCACAGATCATTTCTTCATGATCCGGGCCCAGGCAGCGGAGGCAATTATCGTGTGTGTCAGTTAGTGACATATTTCGGTCACACTGACCACACCGCTTGAAACCACTGGCAGCCATCGGGGGAAAAAGGGCCCCTGCGAGGTCAAAAGACCGGGCTGCCAGTGAAAAAACCGAAAACGAAACTGACTAAATCAGAAAAACCGAAAAAGAAGAAGAGGACTCGTGACCGGCGTCGCGAGTCCGGGCGGGAAGAAAACCGAAGGAAAAAAGAGAATATTACGAATAAAATCAACTTTTTCGCGGGGACAAGACTGTAGGGCTCCGCGGAAAAAAGAAGACTGGCTAAGATGGCACCCTTGGGCGGGAAGGCGACCGCGCATGCGCGCTGCAATTCCCAAAGGCTTTCTTTGAAAGCTGGGGAAAATTGCTCCGCGAGGGCTCCGTCGGCGCCGACGTCACCCATATGTGAGGACTGACTTCCTGCTTGGTCCTGGAGAAATCTTAGATATTTTCTGTGGGATGGGTGGATGAGTATATGTGTGTACGCATCCTTGAGATCTAGAGAACAAAGCCAATCCTGACTCTGAAGGTATGGAAGGAGAATGCCTAGAGAAAGCATTTTGAATTTCTCCTTGTACAGAAATTTGTTCAATTCTCTCAGATCTAGGATAGGTCTGAATCCCCCTGTCTTCTTTGTTATGAGAAAATAAGGGGAGTAGAATCCTGTCCCTTGTTGAAGAAGAGGAACCTCTTCTATTGCCCCTTGGGCAAGGAGAGAAGAGATTTCCTGATCCAACAGGCCCAGGAGAGATGGGGGAGAATTGAAGTGCCTCACCATGGTATATGGAGGAAGGTTGGAAAAATGAAGTTTGTAGCCCTCTCTGATGATAGAGAGGGTCCAGTGCTCTGATGTAATTTGCTCCCATCTGGGAGCAAAGTGAGCTAACCTTCCGGGAATGGTGAGGGGCTCTGGTTGTTCTAGAGCCAGAAATGTTAAGTTCTCTAGTGGCAAGTCAAAACCCCTGAGGGGGTTGAGCCTGCTGAGGAGTGGCAGACCCTGCAGGCTTTGACCTTGCCTGTTTAGGTTGCTGACGTTTAGCAGCAAAGCGAGGCTGAGAAGATTGTTGGCCAGTATTTGTGGAAAATCTGGCCTTCTTGTAGTAAGGCCTCTTGAAAGACTTTCTTGGCAGGAGTAGAGGTAGACTTAGAAAGTCTATCTAATGTAGCATTTTCTGCGTCCATTTGAGTGGCTTTGCCAGTCCTTACCAAATAAGTTCTCACCTGTACAGGGCAGATTCCGTAAGCCATCCAGGACCCAGGGTTCTAGATCAGAGGCCTGGAGCCAAGCAAGTCGTCGGGCTGCAATAGCAATGCCCGAAGCTCTACCGGCACCTTCAAAGGAATCAAAAGCTGCTCTGTTGGAGAACTTAGAAACATCTAAAAGCTGTTTCACCAGAGAAATGAACTCCTCCTTTCTATCCTCAGGGATAAAGGAGGCAAAATGCCGTACCTTTAGGGAAAGTTCCCTGAGAAACATGCCCATATATAGACTGTAAGAATTAATCCTGGCTATAAGCATACTAGCCTGGAAAAGTTTCCTGCCAAAAGAGTCTAGGGTCTTACATTCTCGCCCTGGAGGGGTAGAAGAGTGCCTTTTGGTGCTCTTAATCTTTTTCAGCGCAGACTTCACCACAATGGAATGGTGAGGCAGCTGAGTCTTTTGAAACCCAGGAGAAGGAGGGACCCGGTACATGGTGTCCAACCTACGAGAGTAAGGAGACAACGTTAGAGGAGCCTCCCATAAGTCCATCAAGTGTTCTTGAAGGATTTCATGGATAGGCAGGGTGACTGCCTCTTTAGGAACCTTAGGGTATCCTAAAATATCCAATTTCTTTGACCTAGGTTCTTTCTCAGAGGATGTGGTAATAGAAAGTCCTTTAGCTAGTTCTATAATGAAGTCTTGAAAGGACAAATCCTCTGGTGGAGACATTCTCCTCTTTGGGGAAGAGGGGTCTTCATGAAGAACTAGAGACAGCTCATCAGAGTCCTCAGAGGAGTCAAAATCCTCAGAAGAATCAGAGTATTGTCTATTTGCTTCCAACGCACGATACGCATACCGATCGGTATCGACATCGGGCGTACCGGGTATGGGATCAGTATCGGGTGAAAACCCGGATCTGGCATGCGGAACCGATCTGCGTTTGGAAGTCGATGGTCTCGGTTCCGGTATGGGAGACGATACCGGAACCGGAGCCGGTACCGAGGGCGTCGCAGCATTAATAAAAGCCAGCATGGCCTGCTGCATGGTCTGAACAGTATTGCTCATAGACGCCACTGCTGCCTGGATGTCGGTACCGGTATGGGCCGGTACCCCAGAGCAGTCTAACAGGTGATCAGTCGAGCCGTGCCATCGAAGTCAACCTGTAACCCCATAGATGGTGCTTTGGAAGCCAGAGCTTCCCGCCGGGGTTGTTTGGCTGGGGCAGGATCCTCAGATTCAAAAGTGAGAGCCTCTCGATGCTTTGAAGGAGATTTGCTCTTTGAGGACCTGCCCGAAGAAGGTTTGGTTACCTGAGATCCATCCGGAGAGGAAGACCTGGATAACTGTGATGCTGGATTATCTGAAGCAAACAGCACATGGAATTTGTTGGCCCGGTTCTGCAAACCACGTTTAGACATCTGGGAGCAGGATGGGCAGTCCGGAATGGAGTGGTCAGGTCCCAAACATTTAAGACACCATTCATGTGTGTCTGTGACAGAAATAACAGCACTACACTTGGTACACTTCTTGAAACCAGGGGCTGGTTTCTCCATGAGGAGAATTTGTGTAGGCCTGAGGCCTAACCGAAGTCACCAAATTGTGCAGAATAAAGATTTTTTTCTTTTTTTTTAAAGAAAAGAAAAGAGAGACCGGCGGTACCGGTTTTGGTATGGGGAAGGCAGGTACGCGGTCTAAAGAAACAAACTAAAACAATAATTTCTTCAGCGGTGACAGGAACACGACCTGCTGGCTCCGCGGAAAAAGAGAAACTGAGGAGAGCTGGTCAGGAAGGCGGGAAGGCAGCGCGCATGTGCAGTGGGAGGCCCCAAAAGCTTCCTTCTGGGAAGCTGGGGAGCTTTCCCGCGCAGGCTCCGTCGGTACCGACGTACCCATATGTGAGGACTTATTCCTGCTTGTTCCTGGAGATAGTATATTTCGCCTATTTCGGTTTGAAGTTAGGCGATCAAGACAAACCGTGGGCTCCTCACAAAGTGTGCAAGACATGTGAGGAAGATCTACGCTTATGGATGAAAGGTAAAAAACAAGCATTTCGTTTCGGAATACGTATGATGTGGCGTGAACAAAGAGACCACAGCAGTGACTGCTATTTTTGCTCTTGCATTGTGAAGGGATACAACTTAAAAAATAAGAACATAATAAGTTACCCCAACCTTCCCTCAGCAATTAGGCCTATGCCTCATAGCAACGAAGTACCTGTGCCTGAACCACCAAAAATCATATTTGTGTGGACGGTTCTGATCATGATGAGACTCATCAGATGGCTTTTCCCGATGAGTCCAGTACTTCCGAGTTTGAAACTGAACCAGATCCGAAACCTGAACTTTTCTCTCAAGCTGAATTGAATGATTTAGTCCGGGATTTAGGACTCCCAAAAGATGCTGCCCAACTGCTAGGTTCTCGGCTTAAACAGAAAAATCTATTGTCACCAGGAACAACTTTTTATTGGTACCGCAACCGCAAGACACAATTTTTGAAATATTTTTCAGCAAAGAGGAAGATTTGGTATTTTGCAACGATATATACGGAGTGATGGAAAAGTTTAAACTCAAGTATGATCCTGCTGAATGGCGGCTGTTCATTGATTCGTCAAAAGACAGCATAAAAGGTGTTCTTCTTCATAATGGCAACACATTCGCTTCAGTTCCTATTGCTCACTCTGTTATTCTCCAAGAAAAATACGAGAATTTGGCCCTGATTCTTCAGAAGATTCGTTATGATGAGCATAAGTGGATGATTTGTGGAGACTTTAAAATTCTATCCATGCTATTAGGGCAGCAATCCGGTTTCACCAAATATCCCTGCTTCCTTTGCTTGTGGGATAGCCGGGCCCGCGACCTACACTGGGGGAAAAAAAGACTGGCCAATTCGGGAGTATTTGAGATCCGGTGAGAAAAATGTTCTTCATGAGAGCTTGGTACCTCGTGATAAAATTCTATTACCACCTCTCCACATTAAGTTGGGTCTCATTAAGCAATTCATCAAGTCCCTTCCAAAAGATGGTGAGTGCTTTCGGTACCTTTGCTCAAAGTTCCCCCGACTTTCTGAAGCAAAGCTAAAGGAAGGAGTGTTTGTTGGCCCTGATATAAGGAAACTCATTTCAGATGGAGCATTCGCTGAAACGATGTCTGAGAAGGAAAAAGAAGCCTGGGATTCCTTCAAGGATGTTGTTCTCAAATTCTTGGGGAACAGGCGGGATGAGAACTATAAGGATATTGTTGCCAGGATGCTCAATGCCTTCAAAGAACAAGGCTGTAACATGAGCCTAAAAGTCCATTTCTTGCACTCCCATGTGAACTACTTTCCCGAAAACTTGGGGGCGTACAGTGAAGAACAAGGTGAAAGGTTTCACCAGGACATCAAGGACGCAGAGAGAAGGTACCAAGGAAGATGGAACACCACTATGATGGCTGATTTCTGCTGGTTGCTGCTGCGGGAAACCCCAGATGAAAAATACGCCAAGCAGCACACCAAGAGAAGCATTCGGGGGAAGAAGAAACGGGCCCACCAGGAGATTGATTGACCCAAGAATGACTTTAAAATCTAAACTGTGTTGACAAATATCGTGTTTTTACTAAACTTTGAAATAAAAATTTGCTAGTTATTACCACAGTGTCGGATCTCATTTATTAGAATTTTATTTTCACACCATCGGGTGTTTGTCTTCATGTATTGCAATGGTGCGGTTTGCGTTTTCTATTCTTACATACATACCTGTACAACATTTTTTGCACATTTCTTTGCTTTGCTTTGTGTCTAACCTCGCTCTTATATGCTCAATGTTTGTGCACATGTATGTGGCTGTTTTAAGTGCAGACAATTTTGCTACCATCACAGTGTGTTTTGTTGACATTACTCTATTCTTATGTGCTGCCTTGTTACAATTTTCTTTATTCTTATTTGAATAACTACTAAACAATTAGTATAAAGAATTCATCCAAGAAACTTTTATCTCGATCGCACTCAATCTGAAACGTTCACCTCAAACTGCTAACCCAATATTGCAAAAAATCTGTACGTGATGGAGCAAATTGGTTACCAGATTTGGATTCAGCGCACCAAAAAACTTAAAAATCAATCGAAACATTAGAGGCAGTTTAAAAAAAATTTTTTTTAGTGTACCTGTGTAATCGATTCCACTACCATTGAGTGGTGTGGAAGCTGCGTTTTCTGGAATCCAGGGCTTTTCGGTACCTGAAACATGGTACTGAGTCGTCGGGTATGGGGAGAAATGGAGAGGGGCGTCTCCCACATCCAGAACATAAGGTCCTGGAGTATGCAGTGAATCGGGAGAGTCGCCTCTTTAGGAGCTGTAGGATATTGGAGAATTTCCAACTCCTCTGCTCTAGGTTTTCTCTCCAATGCAGGAGTAATGAATAGGCCTCTCACCATGTTGTTGTTGTTAAGTGTCATCAAGTTGGTGTCGACTCATTGCGACCCTCTGGATAGTTGTCCTAAATTGTGTTCAGTCTTTAGTTAGGCGGCTCATTGTTGACAGACTGGTACCCGTAAGCTGCTGTTATTGTATCGATCAATCTCATTGCTGGCCTTATTCTTTTGCGTTGATCTTTTATCTTGCCAAGCATGATGTCTTTCTCTAATGATCTCTCACTTCGCATGTGTCGTCCAAAGTATGAAAGTCGAAGACTAGTCATCTGAGCTTCTAAAGAAAGCTTAGGTTTCATCTCCTCTAGTACTGACTGGTTTGTTCTTCGGGCAGTCCATGGTATACACAGTATTCTCTGCCAGCACCATAATTCAAAGGCATCAATTTTCTTCCTATCTTTTTCACGGTCCAGCTTTCGCATCCATATGATGTTATTGAAAATACCATGGCTTGAACGAGTCGAGTCTTTGTATGGAAAGAGACATCTCTGCTCTTGAGAATCTTGTCTAGGTCTTTCATAGCCATTCTGCCAAGAGCAATGCATCATCTGATTTCTTGACTGCTTGTTGCTTCTTTATTGATAGTTGATCCAAGTAGGTTAAAGTTGTGCACGATTTCAATTTTTGACAACTGGCAATTTTTTATTTTGCCAGTTGTCATGAGCTTTGTCTTCTTTCCAGCAAAGATGGGGGCATTCCAGACTTTTGTATAGAGTGTCACATGTATGATTTTCTCCCAGTTGGTGAAGGGTCTTACGTGTGCACTAGGTGCAAGGAGCTTTTTGCTCTCAGGGAACGAGTCCGATCTCTGGAGGCTAGAGTAGCAGACTTGGAGGACATAAGGAAAACAGAGGTACATAGATGAGGCCTACAGGGATATAGTCCTGAAGTCCCACCTCCAGTCTGGCAGCATCCCTGGTGCCATGGAGGAGAGAGGTCACATGACAGGAGAGCATCATCCTGGTGTGGCAGGAAGTAATCCTGTAGCTAGGACCTGTCCTCCAGGTGATGTAAAACCCTCTCGCACTGAGGAAGTTTCTCCAGGGCCATGTGCTCAGGAGAGAAGGGTTAGGACAGTCGTTATAGTTGGTGATTCGATCATTAGGCATGTAGATAGCTGGGTGGCTGGTGGACGTGAGGATCGACTGGTAACATGCCTGCCTGGTGCGAAGGTAATGGACCTCACGTGCCACTTAGACAAGGTCTTAGATAGTGCTGGGGAGGAGTCTGCTGTCTTGGTACATGTCAGTATCAATGACATAGGAACATGTGGTAGGGAGGTTCTGGAAGCTAAATTTTGGCTTTTAGGTAGGCAGTTGAAATCAAGAACTTCCAGGGTAGCGTTCTCAGAAATGCTTCCCGTTCCACACGCAGGACCCAAAAGGCAGGCAGAGCTCTGGAGTCTCAATGCGTGGATGAGACGATGGTGCAAGGATGAGGGTTTTGGATTTGTTAGGAACTGGGGAACATCCTGGGAAAAGGCTCTTCTGAAGGGATGGGCTTCACCTTAACTGGGATGGAACCAGGCTGCTGGCGTTAACCTTTAAAAAGGAGATAGAGCAGCTTTTAAACTAGATAATAGGGGAGAGCCGACAGTCGACCAAGAGTGCATGGTTCGGAACAATGTATCCTTGAAGTATACTACCAAAAGAATGAAGTTAATTAGGGCATACTGACAGAGGTATGGAGCAGACAGAGCTTAAAGATTCAAAATTACACCTACCTACCGATAGCCAGATTAATATGAATAAAATACAATCTCTAAAATGCTTATATGCAAATGCTAGAAGTCTAAAAAATAAGATGGGAGAGTTAGAATATATAGCACTAAAGGAGAGATTAGATATGATTGGTATCTCAGAGACATGGTGGAAGGATGACAACCAGTGGGACACTGTGATACCTGGGTACAAAATATATCGTAATGATAGAGCTGATCAAATTGGTGGAGTGGTTGCGCTCTATGTTAGAGAGGGTATTGAGTCACAAAGGATTAAAGTTTGGCAGCAAACAAAATCTGCTGTAGAATCTCTATGGATTGAAATTCCATGTCAAAAGGGGAAAGCGATGGCAATGGCGGTGTACTATCGACAACTTGGACAGAATGAACAGATGGATGATGAAATGCTCAAAGAAATCAGGGACGCTAACAAAAGCTACAGCACAGTATTAATAATGGGTGATTTCAATTACCCCGGTACTGACTGGGTCAGTGTCACGGCAGGACATGCTAGGGAGATAAAGTTTCTAGATGAAATAAATGACTGCTTCTTGGAGCAGCTGGTTCATGAACCGACCAGAGGGGAAGCCATTTTGGACCTAGTCCTTAGTGGAACACCAGATCTGATGCAAGAGATAAGGGTGTTGGGGCCAGATATCAATATTGATTATTGCATGATTGTGTTTGATTTAATTAATGGAAGAGAGATTGTAAGGAAATCCACAATGCTACATTTTAACTTTCGAAAGGGAGACTATGATAAAATGAGGAAAATAGTTAAGAAAAAACGAAAAGGAGCAGTTGCAAAGGTTAAAGACTTACATCAAGCTTGGGTGTTTAAAAATAGTATCTTGGAAGCCCAGAACAGCTGTTTTCCGCGCTTTAAGAAAAGTGGAAGGAAGCCAAAAAACTGCCAGCATGGTTTAAAGGTGAGGTCAGAGAGGCTGTTGCCAAAAAAGCATCTTTGAGGAAATGGAAAAAAGAACCAAATGACGAAAACTGGAAACAGCACAAGCACTGGCGAGTTAAATGCAAGGCATTGATAAGGCAAGCAAAGAAAGAATTTGAGAAAAAGCTTACTGTGGAAACAAAAATGCACAATAAAGACTTTTTCAAGTACATTCGTAGCAAAAAACCTGAGAGAGAGCCAGCTGCACCATTAGATGATAGAGAGGTAAAAGGGGCACTAAGAGGGGACAAGGCCATAGCGGAGATTGAATGAATTCTTTGCTTCGGTCTTTACTGAGGAAGATGTAGGGATGTTACCCATGACTGAAGTGGTATTTAAAGGTGATACTGCGGAAGAATTGAAGGAAAAATCGATATTCCGGGAAAATGTATTACAACTATTTTATAAACTGAATAGCAGCAAATCACCTGGACCGGATGGTATACATCCAAGGGTGTTGAAAGAATTGAAATATGAGATTGCAGACCTGCTATTAGTAATCTGTGAGATATCATTAAAATCATCTGTAATACCTGAAGATTGGAGGATGGCCAATGTAACGCCAATCTTTAAAAAGGGTTCCAGAGGTGATCCGGGAAAACTACAGACCGGTGAGACTGACGTCAGTACCGAGAAAAATGGTAGAAACCATCATAAAGAACAAAATTACTGAACATGTAGATAGTCATGGCTTAATGGGAAACAGTCAAAGTGGCTTTAGACAAGGAAGATCTGGTCTTACTAATCTGTTATGTTTTTTTGAAGGTGTGAATAAACAGGTAGACAAAGGTGAGTCGGTTGATATAGTGTATCTGGACTTTCAGAAAGCCTTTGACAAGGTCCCTCATCAGAGACTTTTGGCAAAACTAAAGGGAGGCGTGGCCTAGTGGTTGGGACACAGTACCTCAGGCCGGAGGGCTGGGGGTTCAATTTTCACCTGGGGACAGCAATCTCAGGCCGAAGGGATTGGGGTTTCTAGTCCTAAAGGCACTCCTTGTGGCCTTGGGCAAGCCACTTAACCCTCCGTTGTCTCAGGTATACATAGATTGTGAGCCCTTTGGGGACAAGGGAATGAATCCAGTACCTGTTTGTAGTGAATACATAATGTAAACTGCTTTGATTGAAGGATAAGGCAGTATAGAATACTTTTTAAATAAATAAATAAAATAAAGAGTCATGGGATAGGAGGCAGTGTACTATTGTGGATCAGGACCTGGTTAAAAAAAGCAAAGAATAGGGCTAAATGGCCAATTTCCCCAATGGAAAAAGGTGAATAGTGGAGTACCGCAAGGATCTGTGCTGAGTCCGCTGCTTTTTGACATATTCATAAATGACCTGGAAAAGGGAATAACGAGTGAAGTTATCAAATTTGCAAATGACACAAAATTATTTAAAGTTGTTAAAACATATATATAGTAACATAGTAAATGATGGCAGATAAAGACCAGTTTGGTCCATCTAGCCTGCCCAATAAGATGGCAAGAGTAGGCGTACCTGCCGCTCTATGCAGGCAACCCCTCCCCATGTCTTTTTTTAGGAGTGAACCCACCGCTCCATGTAGGACACCCCTATTTGTTCAGAAATTAGAGGATTGTGGAAAACTGCAAGAGGATCTTGATAAATTGCAAGACTGGGCATCCAAATAGCAGATGAAATTTAATGTGGACAAGTGCAAAGTTATGCACCTAGGAAACAACAACTCAAACTATGGTTACACGATGCAAAGTTCCACATTAGGAAACACCACCCAGGAAAAAGATTTAGGCGTCATCGTGTATAGCATAGTTACTCACCTGCAACAGGTGATCTCCGGGAACAGCAGGAATTTAGTCTTCACATATGGGTATCGTCGGTACCGACGGAGCCTGTGCGGGAACGCTCCCCAGTGTTCAACAGGAAAGCTTTTGGGAGCAACTCACAGCGCCTGCATGCTGCCTTTCCCAACTGTCCCTCTCCAGTTGAGTTTAAAGCTGAGACAAAAGAGAGAGGGAAAGAGAGAAAGAGAGAGGGATAGAGATACAACTCCTAGGGGAGGTGGGTGGGTTGTGAAGACTAAATTCCTGCTGTTCCCGGAGATAACATGTTACAGGTGAGTAACTATGCTATCTCCAGGAACAAGCAGGAATGTAGTCTTCACATATGGGGACTCCCTAGCTGCGGATGCCAGGGAGAAGGCCCCAGAAATTGTGTGCCCTTGTGAAAGGGCTCCACTTCCCTCCATGGATCTCCAGCATCCTACCAGGGACGGTGGGTAGGAGTTGATTAAGTCTGGAACAGGTGTTGAAGAACAGCCTGACCAAACAAGGCATCCCGGCGGGAGTCCTTGTCTAAGCAGTAATGGGCTGTGAAGGTATGAACCGAAGCCCAAGTAGCTGCTTGACAGATGTCATCGATAGACACAGAGTGAAGATGAGCCATAGAGGCTGCCATGGCTCTCACATTGTGAGCTGTGACATGGCCTTAACCCTTTCCAGGCCGAGCCCAAAACTCTCGGGGTCCAAAATTCTGACGAAATATTCCTATCAAATGGTATATAATATATGACCATAGCAGAAGGAAAATCACTATTAGAACATATTGAATAAGACGGGTACAATTTTCCTGAAATATGCAAAAATTAACCCGGCTGCAGAATGTGGATTAAAATTTTAATGTAGGCCTTGAAAGGGAGGAAGGTTTTTACTCTCATAGGCAAAAGATATACACTGTGCAATCCAGCTGGACAGTGTTCTTTTGGAGACCTGGAAGTCCCAAATGACTAGGATCAAAAGCAACAAAGAGATGAGAGGACTTTCTATATTGCTGTCTCCTTTGCAAGTAAAAGGTCAAAGCTCTTTTACAGTCCAAAGTATGAAGATTCCTTTCTGCATTTGATGCGTGAGGCCTTGGAAAGAATACAGGAAGGTAAACCGCTTGGTTTAAATGAAAAGGTGACACCACCTTTGGCATAAAGTGTGGATGAGTCCTAAGGACTACCTTATGATGGAACCTTGTATAAAGAGGATCAGCCACCAACGCTTGCAATTCACTGATGCGACGTGCTGATGTGATTACAATAAGAAAGATGACCTTCCAGGAAAGGAATTTCAAAGAGGTAGTAGCTAATGGTTCAAAGGGCGGTTTCATGAGCTGCCCAAGAACCAGATTTAAGTCCCATGCTACCGGTGGTGGCTTAATGGGAGGCTTAGTTAAAAGAAGGCCTCTACAGATGGGCTCTACAGATCAACAAACAGTAAGGATTTGAGGGTTGGTTTGTTTGTTTTTATTATATTACATTGCTAGCTCTCTGACTGGGAGCTCTTAAAAGGGTTTTTTGTATATTTTTTAAAGCAAGGTTACTTTCTTTTTGGTGCTTTAGGGGACCTTTCCTTGAGCACAATAGGTTGCTGAACTCTAGTAACCTCCTCAGGTTTAGAAACACCTAATCAGGTGTTAGTTCCCTCCCTACCCACCCCGACTCCCACCCACCCCTAGTGAGCAGTCTTGCTTTATAGGGAACCTCCCCCTTTAACAAATCACAGAGAATTGGACCAGCACATTTTGAATATAATTAAAGAGATTTAACTGCTTTTTCTCTGAAAGGACAGCTGCGAAACCGGCTGGTACTTGATAGATCTCTCTCTTTTGCTTTAACAGATACCTAAGCTCCACGAACAAAACAATGGCTGGGAAAAATCGTATTGCGAAAGCTGTTGCCCCTGTTACAGCTTCTGCCTCGGTCCAGACAGGGGTCCTAATGCCAGTTGAAGGACCAGTTCCATGTGCAGGGTGCCTGCATGCTGAAGCTCTGAGGAAACAAGTGGAGGAATTCAGAGAGGAGGTGGCGAGGCTGAGGAGCATTCAAGACAGTGAGAAGTACATTGATGAGATGCTTCTTGCAGCAACCAAGCTCTCCAGCACAGGAGAAGATTGGTGCCAACAGAATGTCGATGGTTGGACACAAGTCACCAGGGCCTGCAAAATCACCAATCCAACTTCTCCAGCCCTTGAATTGAAGAACCATTATGCAGCCCTGGAAGTGGAGGTGGTGAAAGCATCCCTGGAAAGGGAAGAACCAGAGTTCAAGTACCCCAAAGTTGCAGAATCAGTGACCAGAAGGAAACGAAGGGTAGTGGTGGTTGGAGACTCTCTTCTGAGGGGTACTGAGGCGTCCATCTGCTGACCAGACTTGATGTCCAGAGAGGTATGCTGTCTGCCTGGTGCCAAAATACAAGATGTTACGGAGAGTTTGCCGAGACTCATCAAGCCCACTGACTATTACCCAATGTTGCTAATCCATGTTGGAACAAATGATACTGCCAGGTATACCTCGGAATGTATCAAAAGTGACTTCATGGCTCTGGGACAGAGGGTGAAGCAGTTAGGTGCACAGGTGGTGTTCTCTTCAATCCTCCCTGTTGAGGGTAAAGGCCAAGGCAGAGAGGCTCGCATCGTGGAGATGAATGCATGGCTACGTGGATGGTGTCATCGAGAGCGTTTTGGTTTCCTAGACCATGGGATGCTGTTCCAAGGGTTGCAGAGCAAAGATGGCATCCATCTGTCCAAGAAAGGTCAACGCATCTTCGGTAGTAGACTGGCTAATCTACTGAAGAGGGCTTTAAATTAGATTCGTTGATGATAGGTGAAGAAAGCCCCCAGGTAAGTGAAAGCCCCCAGGTAGGTGATACATTAAATACCTTTATGGAAATGGGTAACAGGGGTAACATATGGAAAACAGTGTGTATAAATGCCGTAGCATGGGAAATAAGATCCCTGATGTTGAAGCTTTGGTGGGAGTAGCTGACTTGGATTTAGTGGCAGTTACAGAAACATGGTTCACAGAAAACCATGATTGGGACGTAACTATACCTGGCTATACTTTATTCAGAAAGGACAGGGTAGGAAGAAGGGGAGGAGGAGTGGCACTATATGTAAAAACTACTATTAAAGCTTTGGAATTACAGAGCTTAAAAGGGAGAGAGGAGGCATTGTGGGTTAAACTAGAAAGAGGGAAAGAGAAATCTATTTGCATTGGTGTGATATACAGACCTCCCTCACAAGAGGAAGAGGTGGACAGAGAGTTAATTGAAGAAATACGCAGCATTGCTAGGAAAGGGGAAGTGCTACTCATAGGAGATTTCAATATGCCAGATGTTGATTGGCACATTCCTGCTGCAGTATCATCTAGAAGTAAGGAGATCCTGGATTCTCTACAGGGAGAACTATTCAGGCAATTGGTAACAGACCCTACACGTGAAGGGGCCATACTGGACTTGGTGCTTACCAATGGTGAAAGTGTTTCTGATGTTGTAATGGCAGATCATTTTGCATTCAGTGATCACCAGATGGTGTGGTTCAGTATTAGGACTAGGGCTGTTAGAATCCATTCCAAGGTAAGGGATCTTAGACTTTAGGAAGACTAACTTTGCGAAGATGGGCCAATACCTCAGGGAGTTGTTAGTGGGATGGGAACAGCTGGGGGATGTAGAAAAACAGTGGGCAAAACTGAAAGGGGATAATTTAAGGGCAACCAACCTTTTTGTTAAAATGGTAAATAAAGGCAAAAGGAAAAGGAGACCGCTATGGTTTTCTAAGGAAGTAGCTGAAAAAGTGAAGAAAAAGAGGGAGGCCTTCATGAAATACAAGAGATCACAGAGAGAGGAAGACAGGCATCTGTATTTGGAAAAACTTAGAGAAGCTAGCAAAGTAGTCAAGAAGGCAAAGATTCAAAAGGAGGAGGAAATAGCCAATGCAATAAAATGGGGGGATAAGACATTTTTCAGATATATTAGTGAGAAGAGGAAGGGCAAGAGTGATATTTTCAGACTCAAGGGTGCAGGGGGGGGGGGGGGGAATATGTAGAAGCTGATAAGGATAAAGCGGAATTGCTTAACAAATATTTTTGTTCTGTGTTCACAGATGAAGAACCAGGAGCAGGACCTCAGAAAACACCCACAAATAGGAACAGAAGCGAGGGACATCTTGAACAATTTTCAAAAGACTGTGTTCGTGAGAAACTAGCTCAACTGAAAGTAGACAAAGCGATGGGACCGGATGGGATACACCCTAGAATACTGAGGGAACTTGGGGACGTTCTAGCAGCTCAACTGACTGACCTTTTCAATGCCTCGTTGGAGTCGGGAGTGGTGCCAAAGGACTGGAGAGAGGCTCATGTGGTGCCTTTACACAAATGCTGAAGTAAGGATGTGGTTGAAAACTACAGGCCTGTTAGTTTAACTTCGGTGGTGAGTAAATTATTGGAAACGCTGCTGAAAGAGAAAATAGTGAGGTTTCTGGAGTCCAGCGGATTACAGGATCCGAGGCAGCATGGATTCACCAGAGGCAGGTCTTGTCAGACAAATCTGATTGATTTCTTTGACTGGGTGACCAGGGAGTTGGACCGAGGGAGAGCTCTAGATGTGGTGTATTTAGATTTCAGTAAAGCCTTTGACACTGTTCCTCACAGGCGACTTTTAAACAATCTGAGCACCCTAGGGATGGACCCTAAAGTTACTGCTTGGGTTAGAAATTGGTTGGGTGGGAGGCGACAGAGTACAAGTAAATGGAGCTCACTCTGAGGAGAAGGATGTTACCAGTGGTGTGCCCCAGGGATCTGTCCTTGGTCCGATTCTTTTTAACATCTTTGTTAGTGATATAGCGGAAGGGCTGTCGGGTAAGGTTTGCCTCTTTGTGGATGATACCAAACTCTGCAATAGAGTAGACACCCAGGAAGGTGTAGATAACATGAGGAGGGATCTAGCTAAGCTTGAAGAATGGTCTAGAATTTGGCAGCTGGGATTTAATGTTAAAAAATGTAAGGTCATGCATTTGGGCTGCAGCAATCCAAGGGAGCAATACAGTATAGGAGGTGAAGTACTTTTGTCCACTAAAGAAGAGCGGGACCTAGGCGTGGTTGTGTCTGATGATCTTAAAGTAGCTAAACAGGTAGAAAAGGCAACGGCAAAAGCTAGAAGGATGCTTGGGTGCATACGGAGAGGAATGGCTAGCAGAAAAAAGGAGGTGATAATGCCTCTGTATAAGTCTTTGGTGTGACCTCATTTGGAGTATAGTGTGCAATTCTGGAGACCGCACCTTCAAAAGGATGTGAACAGGATGGAGTCGGTGCAGAGGGTGGCTACTAAAATGATTAGTGGGCTTCATTATAAAGCAAATGAGGACAGACTTAAGGATCTTAATATGTACACCTTAGAGGAAAGGCGGGATAGAGGTGATATGATTGAGATGTATAAATACCTCCGTGGCATAAATGTTCAAGGAGAGAGCCTCTTTCAATTGAAAGCAAGTTCTGCTACGAGGGGACATGGGATGAGGGTGAAGGGAGATAGATTCAGGAGTGATATACGGAAATATTTCTTTACGGAAAGAGTAGTGGATCCATGTAATAGTCTCCCAGTGGAGGTGGTAGAGATGAGGACAGTAACTGAATTCAAAAGAGCATGGGACCAACACAGAGGATCTCTAAAGGTAAAAAGTGGACTGTTGTAATTGTTGATATGGAAGGACAGACTAGATAGGCCATGTGGTCTTTTTCTGTCATCATGTTTCTATGTTTCTATAAATCTCGCTATGAGAGGATGAGAGGAAATAGGTTGTCCACTTAGAGGCTTGAAAGAAGCTGCAATAGCACTCAAATGAACTCACTGAATTGGTCTTAAGCCCTGCATTTGATAAATGAAGGAGATACTCCAGTAATGATTCCAGAGGTATCGCAAGAGGGTTAAGACCCTTTTGTGAGCACCATGTGGTAAACCTTTTCTACTTAAATGCATAAGAGCGTCTTTTGGAAGGCTTCCTGGAAGCACAAAGGATATCCTTTACCTGCTGGGAAAGGTTAAGACCGTGAGGTTCTAGGTTTTCAGCAACCAGGCCCTGAGATGCAGAGACTGGGGATTGGGATGCCACAGCCACAGCATCCCACCCTCTTGAGAAAGGAGATCTGGAGCAGATCATAACTCCAGAGGCGGAGCTTGAGAGAGATGTAGAAGCAGAGGGTACCACATTTGCCGTGGCCAACATGGAGCTATGAGGATCATATGACCCCTGTCTCTCTGAAGCTTGAACAGGGTTTTGGGAATTAGGGGAATGGGTGGAAAGGCATACAGGAAGTCCTGACCCAAATGGAGGAGAAAAGCCTGACAACCCCGAGCCGGAATTCTGGAACAGAACCGGGGAAGTTTGGCATTCAATGGACTTGCAAAGAGGTCTATGTCCGGGGTTCCCAAAATTTGAAAATTTTTGGCCACCTGGTCTGCATGGAGACACCATTCGTGTGGAAGCAGAACTCGACTGAGTCTGTCTGCTCAAGAGTTTTGAATGCCTGGAAAATACACCGCAAGGAGATGAATCTGATGCTCTCTGGCGAGGGCCCATAGTCGCAAAGCTTCATCGCAGAGCGACAGAGAGCCTGTTCCGCCCTGCTTGTTCACATAGAACATGGCTACCTGATTGACCGTTTGAACTAGGACTGTCTTATAGCTGAGCTGGGTGTGGAATACTCGAAGAGCAAGGAAGATTGCTCTGAGTTCCAGGAGATTGATGTGGAGATAGGCCTCCTGTGGAGTCCAGGTACCCTGGATAGAGAGGCCTTGCAGGTGGGCTCCCCAACCCACCTGTGAAGCATCTGTTAGAGTGGCCTGAGGTGGGGGTTGCTGAAAAGGAGACCGCACCAAAAGGTTTTGGGGTGACTGCCACTATTGGAGAAACAAAATAAGGTGATCTGAGTTTGCTATTTTGTCTGACAGGCAACCTGACGCCTGAGTCCACTGAGTGGATAAAGTCCACTGGGCTGCCCTCATATGGAGGCGAGCATAAGGAACCACATGCACGGTGGATGCCACGTGGGCTAGCAACTGTAACATTTCCCGAGCAGTGAGGTGAGGTTTTAGCACTGCTTGGGAAGCTAACTGCACAATGCGAAGGCAGCGGGGCTGTGGAAGGAAGGCCCTTGTCTGTCTGGTATCCAGCAGAGCTCCTATTAACTCTAGGGATTGAGTGGGAGCAAGGTTGGATTTTGGGAAGTTTATGACAAGTCCCAAATACTGAAGGATGCGCATTGTGCGAGAGAGAGCAACCCTGGCCTCTGGCTCTGAAGGGGCTCGAATGAGCCAGTCGCTTAAGAAAGGGAAGACGAACATTCCCAGGATGCGGAGAAATGCTGCCACCACAGCCATGCATTTTGTGAACATCCTTGGTGCAGAGGCCAGGCCAAAAGGAAGAACCCTGTATTGGTAGTGCTTCCCTTGAAACAGAAAGCAAAGGAACTTTCGGTGAGTTGGATAGATGAGAATATGAGTGTACGCATCCTTGAGATCTAGAGAACAAAGCCAATTCTGACTCTGAAGGTATGGCAGCAGAGTTCCTAGAGAAATCATTTTGAACTTATCTTTGAATAGGAATTTGTTCAATTCTCTGAGGTCTAAAGTGGGTCTGTCTCCTCCTGTTTTCTTTGGAATAAGGAAATAGGGGGGAGTAAAACCCTGTACCCCGTTGGGGAATGTGTACCTCTTCTATTGCCCCTTGAGCAAGGAGCACAGTGACCTCTTGACCTAACCGGTCGTTGAGAGAGGTCTGAGAATTGAACTGTCTTACCATTGTAGGAGGGGGGCATGCTGAGGAAATGAAGCTTGTACCCCTCTCTTACAATAGGCAGTGTCCAATTTTCTGCTGTTATCTGACCCCATCTGGGGGCAAAATGACATAACCTTCCTGGGATGGTGGAGGGTTCTGGGCCGTTCAGGGCCAGGAAGGCAAAGTTCTCTAGATAGGAGCAAAGCCCCTGTGGAGGTTGAGTCTGCTGAGCCGGTTGAGGCTTAGCTGCTTTTGTCTTTCTTTGCCTAGGTTGTTGCTGCTGTCCCTTTTGGGCAGACTGACCTAAACGATGTCCCTGCTGGTTATAGGAGGGATAAAACTTTTTCTTCTTGCTGAAGAATGGTTTCTTAGAGGATCTTTTCCTCACAGGATCATCTGTAGATTCAGACAATCTATCCAAAGTGATATTGTCAGCATCTATCTCATTAGCTTTTTCCTGCCAATTCTTGCCAAAGAGATTCTCTCCTGTGCAAGGCATATTCCCTAGTTTGTTCTGTACCCAAATTTCCAAGTCAGATGCCTGGAGCCAGGCAATACTACGTGCACCTATGGCAATGGCAGAGGTTCTGCTTATGCATTCAAAGCAGTCAAAGGCTGCACGATCCACAAACTTGGAGACATCCTGAGCATGTTTGACAAGAGCGAGATAATCTTGACTTTTATCATCAGGAAGGAGGGGGCTCATAAGCTCTAAATCTCCTGTGACCTCTTTAAGGAACATTCCCATATACAAGATATAGGAACTGATCCTAGCAGAAAGCATGGAAGCCTGGAAGGATCGACGTCCAAAGGCGTCAAGAGTCCTACACTCACGTCCTGGAGGATTAGATGCATGCCTTTTTGCACTCTGTCTCATGGCTGATTCCACCACCATGGAATGGTGTGGAAATTGAGTCTTCTGAAACTCAGGACAAGGAGTAACTCGATACATGGTGTCGAGTCTTCGAGAGTGAGGAGATGTGGTTAGAGGCGTTTCCCACATCCTTAACAAAAGATCATGCAAGATCTCATGAATAAGTAAGGTAGCTGCCTCCTTTGGAGCTTTAGGGTATTGCAGGATTTCTAATTCCTTTGCCCTAGGCTCTTTTCCAGGAGCCACTGTGATGGAAAGACCTCGGGCCACATCTCGGACAAAATCCTGAAAGGACATATCCTCTGGTGGAGACATCCTATGCTGAGGAGAAGAGGAATCCTCAGGAAGAAGTACTCTGGTATCGGCAGAGCATTCAGAGTCTTCAGACTCATCTGAGGATTCAAAGTATCTCCAATCCAGGTGATCGTGCAAGGCACGGTACCAGTACCGATCGAAGTCGGCATAGGAGTAGTCCAGTACCGACATGTCGATGCCGGATAGAGACGCATGACTCGGTTCTGGTAGAATACCTGCCGATGTTGATGCAGTCGGTGCCGGTACCGGAGTCGGTGCCGGTTTAATTGTCTGAAGCGGTTTCAGGGGCATTGAGGCCGTGAGAAGAGCCGCCAGACTGCGTTCAATAGCCAAGAATCTCTGGATCTATCGACACTGCCGATTCTTGGGTATCAGTGCCGGATGAAGCGGCTGGAACTCCAGAGCATGGCACCAGTAGTTCTGCCGAGGTTGAAGCCTTGAGAACATCCTGGACCCCCGTTAGTGCTTTGGAAGCCGAAGCCTCCCGCCAGGGCAATTTTGCCGGTGAAAGTCCCTTAAGGGCAACGCCAGACGCATCTCGATATTTAGAAGATCTACCCTTTGAGGACCGGCTAGATTTATGTTTAGTTACCTGAGATCCATGGGAGGAAGATGAAGTCCTGGAAGACGTCGATTCCACGGAGGCTGCATCGGAGGGAAAAAGGGTGCTAAGTTTAGCAGCTTGGTTTTGCCGGCCCCGAAGCAGGTTTTTCCATTCTGAAGGAAAAGTTTGGGCCTAAAAGAAAATTACTGGAAAAGACTCCAAAAATAATTTTTTTTTTTTAAAGAAAGAACCACCGGCGGTACCGGTGTAGCGTCGAGGGAAGGCAGACGCGACCACAAAAAAGAAGACTAAAAAGGGAATTTTTTCTGTGGTGACAGGATGTGCGACCTGTCGGCTCCGCGGAAAACGAATAATTGGAGAGGGACAGTTGGGAAAGGCGGGAAGGCAGCACGCAGGCGCTGTGGTATGCTCCCAAAAGCTTTCCTATTGGACGCTGGGGAGTGTTCCCGCGCAGGCTCCGTCTGTACCGACGATACCCATATGTGAAGACTACATTCCTGCTTGTTCCTGGAGATAACATTTTAAAACCCTCTGCCCAGTGTGCAGCGGCGGCCAAGAGAGCAAATAGAATGCTAGGTATCATAAGGAAAGGAATGGAAAATAAAGCAAAGGGTATTATAATGCCTCTGTATTGTTCCATGGTGCGACCGCACCTTGAATATTGTGTACAATTCTGGTCACTGTATCTTAAAAAGGACATTTTGTTATTAGAAAAGGTACAGAGAAGAGCCACCAAAATGGTAAAGGGATGGAAGGATACCCCTATGAAGAGAGGCTAAAAAGGTTAGGGCTCTTTAACCTGGAAAAGAGACGGCTGAGGGGAGATATGATAGATATCTATAAGTTAACAAATGGAGTGGAACGGGTAAACATAGATCGATTGTTTATGTTATCAGGATATAGAAAGACTAGGGGACATGCAATTAAGCTACAGGGTAAACTATTTAAGACTAATAAGAGAAAATATTTTTTCACTCAATGTGTAATCAAACTCTGGAATTTGTTACCGGAGGATGTAGTAAACGTTGTTAGTGTAGCTGGGTTTTAAAATGGTTTGGACAAGTTCCTGGAGGAAAGGTCCATAAACCATTATTAAAAGGTACCTAGGATATCACTGCTTGACCCAATACAAGCTTTGTGGAACCTGTGTCTTTTGGGGAAACTGCTAGGTACTTGTGACCTAGATTGGCCACTGTTGGAAACCGGATACTGGGCATGATAGACTTTGGTTTGACCCAGTATGGCATATCTTACGTAACTATGTTCTTATGTTAATGGAGTGAGTGATGGAAGAGTGAAGCTTAGCAGGTGATGGTCCAATAAGGGAATGAAGTGAGGTACAGCAGTTTGCAGGTAATAAGTAGAGAAGAATACAAGGTCAAGGCAGTGGCCTTGCTGGCGAGTAGGGGCAGTAGAGCAAAGCTGGAGGTTGAATGATGAGGTAAGGAAGAGGAGCTTTAAAGCATAAGGGTCAGAGGGGTTATCAACATGAATGTTAAAATCCCCGAAAATAAGGGAGAGGGAAGATGAATCCAGAAAGAAGGAAAGCCATGAGTAAAAATCAGAGAAAAAGGTAGAGGACTTGTCAGGGGGGTTGATAAAGCATAGTTACTCACCTGTAACAGGTGTTCTCCAGGGACGGCAGGAATCAGTCCTCACATATGGGTGACATCAGTGCCAACAGAGCCCTCGTGGAAGCAACTCTCCAGCTTTCAAAGCAAGCCTTTGGGAGATGCCACCACACGTGCATAGGCCCCTTCCCGCCCAAGGGTGCCGTATTACTTAGTCAGATGACATAGCTAGAGCTGACAAAGAAGATGGCAATTGCAGAGCAACTCCAAGGGGAGGAGGGAGGGTTGTGAGGACTGATTCCTGCTGTCCCTTGAGATCACCTGTTACAGTTGAATAACTATGTTTTCTCCAGGAACAAACAAGAAGTCAGTCCTCACATGTGGGATTCCCTAGCTACAGGCTATTGAGACCCTGTAGAAAAACAGAGCCCAGCCATGAGCAGCCGCAAGAGAGTCTGAGGAAAGATTCTGACCCCAGTGTCCAGGGAGAATCATCGCTTCAGTAGCCTGAACAAGAATGGTCAGAGGATAGGAGTTGCTTAAACCCTGAACAGATTACGGAGTATGGCCTGGCTGAAGGCGATGGCGCATCAGGACTCCCTCTCCAAGCAGTAGTGAGCTGGATAGGTATGAACTGAGGACCAGGTGGCGGCCCAACAGATGTCTGCTAAAGGGACAGAGCTTATCCTTGCAAATGAGGTCACCATAGCCCTGACGTTGTGCATCATGACCTGGCATTCCAGCCTGATTTTAGGTGAAGGCGATGCAATCCACCACCCAGCGGACAGAGTCCACTTGTTAACAGCCTCCCCCCAGTCAACTGGGGCCATAGGAAATGAAAAGCTGCGAGGATTTCCAATAGCCCAGGGTACATTTAAGGTAGAAGGACAGAGCCCTCTTACAATCCAGAGTATGGAGAACGGCCACCACCTTTTGTTTATTTATTTTATTTACATTCTCTTATATACCACGCTATTCTGCATCAGTGCGGTTTACATCAAACAAACTGAAATTACATTGAACAGGGCATTATAACTTGGAGATAACTATTTTACAGGGAACATGGGCTATGGAGGGTTAAGTGTCCTGCCCAAGATCACAAGGAGCACCTGTGGGACTAGAAACCCCAGTCCTTCTGGCCCAAGGTTGCTGTCCTCTAGTGGGATTTGAACCTTGTCAGCACTTCCCCTCCGAGTAGCTGTGTTGGCCTCCTACTCTCTCCCTCCTGCCAATTCCAACCCCTCCTGCTACCTCAGTCACACTCCCCCCTTTCCTTTGAAGTCCACTCCATTCGCCACCTCACACCACTTCCCCTCCGAGTAGCTGTTATTTATCGCCCACCAGACAAATCCAAATCAACCTTCCTCACCGACTTTGACTCCTGGCTTGCCGCCTTTCTGGATCCCTTTTCCCCCACTCTTATACTTGGCGACTAACATCCACGTCGACAACCCCTCTGACCCCCACGCCTCAAAGTTCCTCACCCTCACCTCTTCGTTCGACCTCCAACTTTGCTCCACCGCCCCCACCCACCTACATGGCCACTGCCTTGACCTAATACTCTTCTCCAATTCCTCTCCCTCTAATTTCTACAACTCAGTCCTTCCCTCATCTGACCTTCACCTTTTAACCTTTACTCTTCAGCTTCCGCCGTCTCAACCCCGTCCTGTCTCCTCTGACCTATTTAGAAACCTCCATAATATTGATCCCCTGACTCTCTCCTCCACCATTTCTCCTCCTCTTTCCTCCATTATATCCTCCTAATCCGTTGACGAGGCATTATCTTCTTACAATGCTACACTATCCTCAGCTCTTGAGACCCTTGCCCCACCCACCCCACGTCATGTCAAACTATCCACTTCCCAACCCTGGCTCTCGCCCACAACCCACTATCTACGCATCTGTGCCCGTTCTGCCAAACATGCTTGGTCCAAATCCCGTTCCCCAGAGGACCTCCTACACTTCAAATTCATGCTTAGTTCCTTCCAGTCAGCCATAGCACTTGCCAAACAAGACTACTACATCCATCTGACCAACTCCCTTGCCTCTGATCCTCGCCGTCTCTTTAACACCCTCCATTCTCTCCTCAAGGTCCCCCCGCCCTCCCACTCTGCCCAAACTAGCCGACTACTTCCATGACAAAATCCACAAGATTACCCTCAAATTCCCCACCCTCTCATCTACCTCCCCCCTCCCCAATTCTCCCCCCATCTATACTCCCTCTGCTACCCTCTCCTCCTTCTCTCCAATCTCTGAAGAAACCACACTCCTTACCTTCTCCAAACCCACCACCTGTTCATCCGACCCTATCCCCACCCAGCTCCTACACCCCATCTCCCCCACCATTGTCCCCCCCCATCTCCCATATCCTCAACCTCTCGCTCTCCACTGCAACTGTCCCCGCTGACTTCAAGCATGCTGTTGTCACACCCCTCCTCAAGAAACCTCGCTCGATCCCACATGTCCTAACTATAAAGCCATCTCCCTCCTTCCCTTAAGAACATAAGATATGCCATACTGGGTCAGACCAAGGTCCATCAAGCCCAGTATCCTGTTTCCAACAGTGGCCAATCTAGGTAATATGTACCTAGCAGTTTCCCCCAAAGACACAGGTTCCACAATGCTTGTACTGGGTCAAGCATTGATATCCTGGGTCTCTTCTTAATAATGGTTTATGGACCTTTCCTCCAGGAACTTGTCCAAACCTTTTTTAAACCCAGTTACACTAACAGCCTTTACTATATCCTCCGGTAACAAATTCCAGAGTTTGATTACACGTTGAGTGAAAAAATATTTTCTTTTATTCATACCTTCATATCTAAACTACTTGAACGAGCAGTCCACCATCGCTGCCTCGACTTCCTCACCTCCCAGGCCCTCCTGGACCCACTACAATCCAGATTCCGTCCCCTACACTCCACTGAAACGGCTCTCACAAAAGTCTCCAATGACCTGTTCCTGGCTAAATCTAACGGCCTCTGCTCTATCCTCATCCTTCTTGACCTCTCCGCTGCCTTTGATACTGTTGACCACAATCTTCTCCTCACCACCCTCTCCTTGTTGGCTTCAAGGACTCCGTACTATCCTGGTTCTCCTCCTACCTCTCCCATCGCTCATTTATTGTATGCTCTGGCGGCTCCTCCTCCTCCCCTACCCTGCTCCATGTAGGTGTACCCCAGGGATCCATCTTGGGCCCCCTCCTTTTCTCTCTCTATACCCAAGACCTTGGCGTGCTTATCTCCTCCCATGGCTTCCAGTACCATCTCTATGCCGATGACTCCCAGATCTACCTCTCTACCCCTGATATCTGTCCGGCAACCCAGTCCAAGATCTCTGCCTGCCTTTCTGACATCGCCGCTTGGATGTCTCATCGCCGATTGAAACTGAATAAGGCAAAGACTGAACTCCTCGTCTTTCCCCCAAATTCCTCCCCTCCGCTTCCCCCTTTCTCAGTCTATGTGGATGGATCCACTATCCTTCCTGTCCCCTCGGCCCGCAATATAGGGGTTATCTTTGATACCTCTCTTTCCTTCTCTGCACATATCCAGCTTGTAGCTAAGACCTGCCGCTTCTTTCTCTACATTAGCAAAATCAGCCCCTTCCTCTCTGAACACACTACCAAAACACTTATCCATTCCTTAATCTCCTCTCGCCTCGACTACTGCAACCTACTCCTTGCGGGTCTCCAGGTGAGCCTTCTTCCCCTTCAATCTATACAAAATCACGCTGCTCGACTAATCTTCCGCCAGTCTCGCCTTGCCCACATTACTCCACTTCTCAAGTCGCTTCACTGGCTCCCTGTCCAATTCTGCATCCAAGTCAAGCTTCTCCTACTGACCTATAAATGCATTCACTCTACACAGCCCCTCAATACCTCTTATCTCTCCCTACGTCCCCTCTCGGAACCTGCGCTCCGCTAGCAAATTACTTCTATCTATGCCTTTCACCCGCACCGCCAACTCCCGACTTCGCTCCTTCCACCTCGCTGCACCCTACGCTTAGAACAACCTACCTGTGTCTGTACGCCAAGCACCCTCCGTGGCCCTCTTCAAATCCAGATCGAAGACCCACCTCTTCACCATTGCTTTCAGATCCTGACTCCTATCCTTATCTTATGCCTTGCACTGAACTGACCTATGCTCTGTATTATTCTGATTAGATTGTAAGCTCCGATGAGCATGACTGACGGGCAGGGACTGTCTTTTGTATGTGGGCTGCCTCTTGTAGGCTAGCTGTACAGCGCTGCGTGCGTGGCGCTCTACAAGTGCTAAATAGTAGTAGTAGTAATGGGGCTGTGGAAAAAAAGTAGGGAGCACTACCTCCAGGTTGAGGTGGAAGGCGGATACCACCTTCGGAAGGAATTTAGGGTGGGTGCGAAGCATGACCCTATTTCTTGGTGTTAGGTGGCTCGGCCACCAGGGTCTGAAGCTCAGTGAGTGCTACCAGAAAGACAACATTCCAGGAGAGGTAATGCAAATAGAAACATAGAAATATGACGGCAGAAAAAGACCACATGGCCTATTCTAGTTTGCCCTTCCATATCAAGCACTACAACAGTCCCCTTTTTGCCTTTATAGATCCTCAGTGTTTGTCCCATGCTTTTTTGAATTCAGATACTGTCCTCATCTCTACCACCTCCACCTGGGAGATTATTCCACGCATCTACCACTCTTTCCGTAAAGAAATATTTCCGCATATCACTCCTGAATCTATCCCCTTTCACCCTCATCCTATGTCCCCTCGTAGCAGAGCTTGCTTTTAATTGAAAGAGGCTCTCCTCCTGTGCATTTATGCCATGGAGGTATTTAAACATCTCAATCATATCACCTCAATCCCGCCTTTCCTCTAAAGTATACATATTAAGATCCTTAAGTTTGTCCTTAAATGCTTTATAACAAAGACCATTAACCATTTTAGTAGCCACCCTCTGTACCTACTCCAACCTGTTTATATCCTTTTGAAAGTGTGGCCTCCAGAATTGCACACAATACTCCAAATGAGGCCGCACCAAAGACCTATACAGAGGCACTAACACCTCCTTTCTTCTGCTGGTCATTCCTCTCCCTATGCACTCAAGCATCCTTCTAACCTTTGCCGTTGTCTTTTCTGTTTAGCCTACTTTAAGATCTTCAGACACAATCACGCCTAGGTCCCGCTCTTATTTTGCAGACAGAAGTACTTCACCACCTGTACTATCATCCACAAAGAGGCAAACCTTACCCAACAGCCTTTCCGCAATATCACTAACAAAGATGTTAAAAAGAATTGGACCAAGGACAAATCCCTGGGGCACACCACTGGTAACCTCCCTCTCCTCAGAGTGAGCTCCATTTACCTGTATCCTTTGTCACCTCCCACTTAATCAATTTCTAACCCAAGCAGTAACTTTAGGGTCCATCCCTAGGGTGCTCAATTTGTTTATAAGGCTTTACTAAAATCTAAATACATCACATCTAGGGCTCTCCCTTGGTCCAACTCCCTGGTCACCCAGTCAAAGAAATCAATCAGATTTGTCTGACAAGACCTGCCTCTGATGAATCCATGCTGCCTGGGATCCAGTACTCCGTTGAACTCCAGAAATCTCACTATTTTCTCTTTCAGTAGTGCTTCCAATAATTTACTCACCACCGAAGTTAAACTAACCGACCTGTAGTTTTCAATTACATCCTTACTTCCGCTTTTGTGTAAAGTGACCACATGTGCCTCTCTCCAGTCCTCTGGCACCACTCCCAACTCCTACGAGGCATTGAAAAGGTCAGTCACTGGAGCTGCTATAAAGTCCCCAAGTTCCCTCAGTATTCTTGGGTGTATCTCATCCGGTCCCATCGCTTTGTCTACTTTAAGTTTAGCTAGTTTCTCACGAACACAGTCTTCTGAAAATTGTTCAAGATGCCCCTCACTTCTGTTCCTGTTTGTGGGTGTTTTCTGAGGTCCTGCTCCTGGTTCTTCATCTATGAACACAGAACAGAAATATTTGTTAAGAAATTCTGCTTTATCCTCGTCATCTACATATTCCTTCCCTTCACCCTTGAGTCTGACAATACCACTTTTGCCCTTCCTCTTCTCACTAACATATCTGAAAAATGTCTTATCTCCCCATTTAATTGCATTGGCTATTTCCTCCACTTTCTGAATCTATGCTTTCCTGACTACTTTGCTAGCTTCTCTGACTTTTTCCAAATACAGATGCTTGTCTTCCTCTCTCTGTGATCTCTTATATTTCATGAAGGCTTCCCTCTTTTCCTTCACCTTTTCAGCTACTCTTTTTGAAATCCATAGCGGTTTTTTTTTCTTTTACCTTTATTTACCATATTAACAAAAAGGTCGGCTGCCCATAAAATATCTCCTTTCAGTTTTGTCCACTGTTTTTCTACATCCCCCGGCTATGCCCATCCCACTAACAACTCCTTGAGGTAGTGACCCATCTTGGAAAGCTAGTTTTCCTAAAGTCTAAGACCCTCGCTTTTATCAGTCCTAATTCTAATACTGAACCACACCATCTGGTGATCACCAGATTCAGAATTATCTCCCACTATAACATCAGAAATACTTTCACCGCTGGTAAGTACTAAGTCCAGTATGCCCCTTCACGTGTGGGTTCTGTTACCAGTTGCCTGAATAGTTCTCCCTGTAGAGAATCCAAGATCTCCATACTTCTAGATGATACTGCAGCAGGGATGTGCCAATCAACATCTGGCATATTGAAATCCCCTGCGTTATGGTGCTGCACCTTGGTGGTCAGGGTCCTGAAGCAATCTGCCATGTCCAGGGAACAAAAGGTCTTGGCCTGGAGAGTATCCAGATGAGCTCCTATAAACTCCGAATCCTGTGTTGGAGTGAGGTGAGACTTGGGGTGGTTTATCATGAACCCCAAATGCTGCAGGACCTTGATGGTGCAGCTGTGGCCTGTTGCACCTCTGTGGTCGTGTCCCCCTTTACAAGCCAGTCATCCAAGTATAGGAAGACAAAGCTTCTTGGAGACGGAGGTAGGCGGCCACCACTGCCAGGCATTTGGTGAAGACTCTTGGTGTGGAGGCTAGGCCGAAGGGTAGTACCCTGTACTGGTAGTGGTGGACCCCGAACATGAATCTTAAGTACTGCCTGTGAATGGGATGAATAAGGATGTGGGTGTAAGCATCCTTTAGGTCCAAGGAGCATAGCCAATCTCCCTGTTGGAGGTAGGGTGCAATATTCCAAGGGAAAGCATCTTGAACTTCTCCCGCACCAGGAACTTGTTCAGGTTTCGCAAGTCCAAAATGGGTCTTAGGCCCCTGTTCTTTTTGGGACCAGAAAGTAACGGGAGAAGAAGCACTTGCCCCTGAGGTGGAGGGATACTGGCTCCACGGCTCCGTCCATGATGAGGCCTGCAGTAGCAGGGCCTGGTGCATGGGAGACAAGGGGCTCACCTAGAAAGAAAGGGGGAGGCGTCTGGTCCAAGTGAAAGAGGTAGCCTTCTCCGACCACCTGGAGGGCTTAAGTGTCGGTGGTTAAGGCCGGCCACAGATGGGCAAAGTGGCTCAGATGCCCCCCTGTTGCCAACTGTTCCTCCCTGGGAGGAGAGGCTATGCTCAGGGAGTCAAAACTCTGACCCAGCCTAGGTAGGAGCTGGTGTTCAGGGCTTAGAACTCTTAGGCTTGCGTTGGCCTTGGCCCACTCCTTTGCCCTGGTGACCCTGCTGAGGCATTGGGGATAACCTCGGTAAGGCTGTTTTTTTTCTGTGAAAAGGGGACCTCTTCCCAAATGGTTTCTTCTTGGGAAGGATGGAGGATCTTCCTGGACAGTCGAGTCCTCGTGATGAATTCGGTCTTGATCTCTGCCGCCTTATCCTCCACCGGTTTGCCGAAGAGATTTTCACCGAGACAGGGGACGTGAAGGAGTTTATCCTGGACCCACTGCTCAAGGTCCAATGCCTGAAGCCAGGCCTGGAGTCGAGCACCCTTGCATTGGACTCAAAGCCATCATAGACGGCTCAAGACAGGTCATTTGAGCACTCCCCAATGCACTTCATGAGGGTTTGGAATCGCTGGAAGTGATCTCCACTGAGACTCTCCGAGAATCCTGCGAGTTCTTTTGCTAGGTCTTGGAGATACATGCTGATATACCGCTGGTAGGCTTGGATTCGGCAACCCAGCATCGAGCTCTGGTGGAATTTGTGTCCAAGGGCGTGAGACTCCCTGCCCGGGGACACGGAGGAGTGAGTCTTAGGGCTTTTCTGCTGGCATATGGTCAACCTAACCACCATAGAGGTGTGAGGGAGTTACTCTTTCGAAAAGCCGGGGCCCCACTGTGACAGGTACATTGTGTCGAGGTGTTGGCTAACTATTGGTGCCAAAGCCGGTATCTCCCACATCCGAATGAGTTGTTGCCTGAGGATGGCGGGGAATGGGACTGTCAGGGCCTCCTTAGGTGGAACCTCATACTGGAGGAATTCAAGCTCCTTCGTGCAAGGGTCCTCCTCAGACTCCATGGTGAGAGAAGGCTTTTGCCATGTCCCAGACAAACTCGAGGAATGATGTGTCCTCATGTGGAGACTGGCGCTGCGATACCGTGGGAGACGGGTCTGAGGAAAGATCACAGTGTTTATGTGTCTCCAGGAAAGCCTCGCCCTCGGACTCCCTGTCTGAGTAGTCACTTGAGGACTTGAGGCCAGACGGGCGCTTGAGGCATCGGGCTCAGGTCTTCGGTGACTCATGGCGGCTGCTTGGCCAGAGCCACAAGTGCTTGCATGCTTGCTGGGGAGGATCTTGCTCCCGAGGACCCGGGGCAGGATCGAGGCCCTCGCCGAGGATCGGCTTGAGGCTCGGGCTCTCGAGGATCGTCTTAGTGGCCTGGGGAGTCTTCGATATCGAGGTCCCTGCGGTCTCAGTGTGAGCATCCATGGGGCCAGGCATTGATGCTTGCTGCGAGGCAAGGAAGGCAGTGACACTGCATTCCAATGCTTTCATCCTGGCTTCCCACTCAGGAGTTGCAACCTTCGATGCCAACACCGGGGTGACTGGGTCCGGCGTCGATGAGGAGAGGGAGTCTTCGATGGGACAGGCCTCGGGGGTCAATGACCTGTCATCAGAGGCCTCGGCGTCTGTTCTGGACACCTTCACCAACCGCTCCTGCTCCGACTCCTCAGATACCCTCCAGGGACTGTGGGACCTGGCACGGATGCCAGTCCGATTCCCAGGATGAGGTCCTCGAGGATTTCTTCTTCTTCTTGCGCTCACGCTCTGGATAACCCTTGTTGAAGTGTCTGCATCCCAACTGGTGACTTCCAGGATCCGTACGGGGCCTTAGAGCGCAAGACTACCAGGGCAGAATCTAACCTGCGGAAGATGTCGTCTGACTTCTGCCGAAGACTTTGGATGGCCTTCACGGACATCTTTTTACATAGGGTGCAAACCTCTGGTCAGCACCTAGACACCGGAGGCAGCAGTCATGTGTATTTGTTAGGGACATGTTCTTAGCGCACCAATCACACTTTTTGAACCCACTGGCCATTGGAGCAAAAAGGACTCCTATGAGGTCGAAGACTTTCAACGCGGCAAGCAATTTAAAAAAAAAAAAAAAAGGCGTGAAACCGCACTGGAAGAAAAACTAAAAACGGTTCCGAGACTCTGTACCAAGGCAGCGGGGCTCGGAGGCAGAAAAGGGATCGGAGAAAGGACAGTTCTATGCACAAAAATAACAACTTTTTTCCGGGGTAATTGAGCTCTGTGGAAAAATGGAGACTGAGTTAGATGGCACCCTTGGGCGGGAAGGGGAGAACACATGTGTGGTGGCATCTCTTCCAAAGACTTTCTTTGAAAGCTGGGGAGAAGCTTCCGTCACCCATATATGAGGACTGATTTCCTGTTTGCTCCTGGAGAAATAACAGCTAATCAGAGAGGTAGCGGAGCAAAAAGCCAGATGGAGTGGACTTCAAAGGTGGGAAAGGAGTGAGACTGAGACAGGAGGAGTTGAAATTGACTGGAAAGAGGGAGCAGAAGCCCAACACCACCATCATGGCCAGTGGGACGAGGCATGTTGGAGAACTGATAGCCGCTACGATAGAGACTGAGGCTGAGTCCTATGGGAGGAGCCAGGTCTTAGTTAGAACAAGGAGAGCATTAGAGATAAAGAGATCATGAGTAAAGGCAAGTTTACTTGAGATGGTGTGTGCATTCCACAAGGCACATGAGAAAGGGAGAGAGGCAGAGAAAGGGGAGGAATATGAATAAGAATTGAGCTGTTACATGAGGATCTGTTCTGGGGGTGTGACAAAAGTCTAGGGGGGCTAGGGCTGGGGTTGATATCTCCGGAAGAGAGAAGGAGAAGGAGGAGTGCGGGGCAGAGAGCAGACAGCACAGTGGTACTAGGGTGAGGTTGTTTCAGAGAGAGAGATGGCTGAATGAGAGGGAGAAAGTGGTTAAGCTCAAGAGCTGATGATAGTGTAGATGACAAGATGGTGGGGGAAGCGAGGATGGTAAAGGGGAGATAGGGAGAGGGGCTTGAAGGTGTTGGTAGGAGGGGAGACAATTAGGAAGTATGAGCAATAGGAAGAGAAAGTGTTGAGGAGCCAAAAAGAGAGAGATGGAGAGGAGCACAGAAGTCAGAAGAAATAAAAGGATAGGTGGTAGAAATTACAGGCGATAAGGTGCACCTGTGAAGGATAGTGGTAATGAGCATAGGGTGGCTATAAGAGACTATAATCCAGGGGGTGTAGGTTGGCTATGGGGAGGGAGGGTGGGATAATGAGGAGAGAGAGAGACACACACACACACAGCTGAAAACAGAGAGGGAGAGCTGAACAAAACACAGACAAAAACAATGAATAATTGATATATACAGGCAGGCAGACCTTACAAGCAAGCGGTTAAAAAGTCTGGCCCTAGCCAGAAGCTAGGAGCACAGCCTGTAATAGACATGCACATTCCACAGCAAGAAGGCAAATGGTTGAACACACATGGGGAAGAAGGTTAACAATGCTTCAAGGGGTAATATGAGGCAGGCAGGGAGGGGGAGATTTTAAACTCAGAGAAGGCTGCAGAGGTAGAGTGGCTAAAGCAATTGAAGTTAATACTTGATCTCCAAAAGCAGAGACCAGAGAGAATGAGGGAGCAGGGGATACAATTGATTATAAGGAGAGAGAGTGAGAGGCATAGCTCAAAACACTGAGGGAGAGCTGAACAAGATCACAAACAAAAATACTGAAAAGTAAGGCACTCCAACAATGGTAAGATAAATAAATAAATAATACAGGCAGATAGACCTTACAAGCAAGCGGTTAAGAAGTCAGGCCCTAGCTAGAAGCTAAGAGCACAGCCTGTAATAGACTTGCACGTTCCACAGCAAAAAGGGAATGCTGGAAATGCTTTGAAAGATTTTCTAGGTTTGCATGGCACTTCCTGCATAATCACCACCTTGCAAAGTCCACTCAGTCTAATAATAAAATAGAAAAAAACAACTTCAAAGAGAAAGAAGGGATGGTATGTGTGACTGTTCATCCTGCTGTCCTCAGAGAGTACCTGCTACAAAGTAAGCCACTTCACTTTCTCCAAGGATAAGTAGGATGAACAGTCTCAAAGGTGAGAATCCCTAGTTAAGGGCTGCCTTCCACCAAAATAGAGAGAAACATGAATGTATTTTAATTTCTTTATTAGACAAAATCCCTTTGCATATTTTATTTATATAAAAAAAATATGCAAAACAGAATTTTGTCTCTCTGTATATATCCGGTCAATATTCAAAAAGCAGCTATCCATTCAGCACTGTGCTTTTAAAAAAAGTTGGTACTGGAGAATTCCAGGAACAGCTGCCAGTATATGTACATGTGCTGATTTTCAGGACTTATACACGGTTAGTGCCGCTGAATATCCACTGATGCTGCTGCTTTATGTCCGGATGCTAAACATTCTGTGGCAACACCTGGGGATAACCAATCAGCGACGATGTTCAGCCACTGACTGTTATCCCTCGGCAGCGAAAATTAAGCACAGAAAAGGCTGCCTGACTTTCGCCACAGAAGCTTTCCGGGCAGTGGCTGAATATCGCCGCTGCGTGGTTAACTCCTTGCTTGTGAGGAGAACCTGGATATTCAATGCTACTGGCTGGATATGGCTAGGTTTAGTGTTTAGCGGTGGCAGCTAGCTGCTGTAATTGCATTAGCCGCCACTGCTAAATATTGGGCCCATAGATCATATGTTTGACTCAGACATGGAGGAGTAGCCTAGTGGTAAGAGCACTGGGCTAAAACCAAGGAAGCTAGAGTTCAAATTCCACTGATGCTCCTTGTGGCTTTGGGTAAGTCACTTAACCCTCCATTATCTCAGGGAAATAAAGGTGTGAGCAAAGTACAAATTAAGTTTTATACTTCTTTTATTTTATTTTTTAAGGTAGCCTGAACTGAAAGAAATGGATCTGGGGGATGAAGTTGGATTCTACTTCTCAAACAGATTTCTAAGTGCTGATTGGCCGAAACTGCTGTTGCATTAGGTGTCTCCCTCTCCAGACAGTAGTGATATGTGAATGTATGGACAGAAGTCCACTCTGCAGTCTTGCAAATCTTTTCCATGGAGACTGAGTGCAAGTGGGCCACCGATGTAGCCATGGCTCTGACATTATGAGCCGTGACATGACCCTCAAAGGTTGAGGACTGCCTGGGCATAAATGAAAGAGATGCAATCTGTGAGCCAAATTGACAAGGTGCATTTGGAGACGGCAATCCTCAGCTTGTTGGGGTCAAAAACAAAAATCTGGATGTACTTTCTATGGGTTTTTGTCCACTCCAAGTAGAAAGCTAAGGCTCACTTGCAGTCCATGTGTAGTGCAGCTTCCCCTCAAAGGATGGGATTTTGGAAAAGAATGCTGGAAGGACGATTGAAAGGTTAAGATGAAATTCTGTAACCACTTCAGAAGAAACTTAGAACGAGTAGGAAGGATCACTGTTGTGATAAACCACTAAGGCTTGAAGCTCGTCCACTCTGTGTGCTGAAGTGACTGCCACCAGTAACAAAACATTCCAGATCAAGAATTTCAGAGAACAGGTATTGAGTGGTTGAAATGGAGCTTTCTTCAGCAGCGCAAGAACCATATTGAGGTTCCAGGATACTGCGGGTGGCTTATAGGGAGGATTTAGCAGAAGTAAGCCCTGCATAAAGTGAACAACTAAGGGCTGTGCAGAGATGAGTTTACTTTTAACCCCTTGGTGGTATGCTCCAATTGCACTGAAGGGAATCTTTATGGAATTGTACTTTATTTTATTTAACTATTTATATCCTGCCTTTCACCGGGTCAAAGCAGTTTGAAATAAAAAGGGGGAGGGGAAACAATCAAGTTGATAAAGAGAGGGAGGGGGGCCATCACCAGGGGGACAATCAAATTGATATAGAGAAGGAGGGGGGCCGTCACCAGGGGTTAACATAGTTGATCTTTACAAGAATAACAGTACTAGACAGTAGACATTTTACGGAAGTCTCTTAGATGGTTGCTGGGGGGGTAGGTCAGAGGATTTTGTGGATGGTTATTGAGAGCTGTCTGTTTCTGGTCAAAGATATTTTTGGAATAGGATGGTTTTTAACTGTTTCCGGAATGCGGAGAGGTCTTTGTTGCTTCGGATCTGGCTCGGGAGTGAGTTCCAGAGGGACAAACAAAAATACTGCGTATAGTTCAAATGCTCTGTTGCATGTTGCTGGTTGAATTTAGTTCGTTCATGGGGGATAGTGAGAGTGTTGGTGGTTTGACGGGTTGGTCTGTTGACAGTAGGGTGAGGTAGTAGGGTCCGCAGTTGTGTGGTTTGGGTTTAATGGAGGGCTTTGTGGATAAGTAGGAGGGATTTGTATTTAATCCTTGCTTCGAGGGGCAGGATGTGGAGTTCTCTCAGGACCGGGGTGATGTGATCGTGTTTTTTTGCCTTCTGGATCATTCTTACAGTGGTGTTTAAGGCAGTTCGTAGTGGGTTGGTGTGGGTGGCTAGTAGTCCGTGATAAACTGTATTGCAGAAGTCCAGGTGGGGGAGTGTCATGGCCTGAGGTCTTATGGATTGATGAGTGGTCTGAGCCGTTGTACTACTGTCTTTGCTTTGTGGAATACTGTTCTGGCCGTCTATTTGATCTGTTGTTTAAATGTAAGTGCTTGATCAATGATGATTCCCAAGTATCTTAAGTGTGGTTGTACTTGTATTTGGGTGGTTCCTAAGGTGATGTGTGGCAGTGGGGTGTAGTTTGGGTCTTTGGTCACAATTAGGGCTTCTGTTTTTTTTTAATGTTGATGGAAAGGTTGTAGCCAGTTGGAGACATTTATAAAGCAGTCTGATAGGTGATTGTTTGTTGGGTTTGTGGTATTGATGGGTCTGTAAAGCATTATGTCATCTGCGTAGATGTGGTAGTTGATGTTGTGAGTGCGTATTACCGAGCAGAGTGGTTGTAGGTAGATATTGAAGAGCATCGCTGATAGTGTGGAGCCTTGGGGTACTCCTTGGGGCTGTTGAAAGGGGGGTAGGTTGCTGTGCTTGTGCGGATTAGCTGTTTATTGGTCAGGTAGGAGTGGAACCATTGTAGCACGATGTCTTTGATGTACTTTAGTCCAGACTCAGAGGTGTAGAAGATAGTTAAACAGTGTTTGGGTGGGACAGGTGAAAGGATCTAGGGAGTGTTCCTCACACCAAACCACTACCATTTGCATAAGTATGACTTCCTCATGAGGCCCCCTTGGAGGCCAAAAACACACTGGTGACACCAGCTGGCAGACTGAGAGCAGACAATGTTTGCCTCAACATCCAAGCTGTGAGGGCCAGTGACTTGATGATGGGATGCAACATTGCTCTGTTCTCCTGTGACATCAGACCCAGCACCCATCTGAGCCAAATTGGTTCCCAAATGGAAAGTTCCAGGAGAGGAAATCATGGCTGATGGGGCCAATAAAGAGTGATGAGAATCATTGTACCTCTGTCTGTTTTGAGTTACAGGTGGAACTTGACAATGAGAGGTACTGGAGGATATGTGTACAGAAGACCCTCCCCGCTCCCTGATCGAGAAGAAAAGCATCCAAGGCTAGTTTGCTGTGTGATCCTACCCTGGAACAGAACTGATCCACTTAGGCATTCTGAGGAGTTCCGATTAGGTCTATTGAAGGGGTGCCCACTCTCGAAAGATGTGCCTCGCTACATTCCTATCCATGGTCCATTGATGAGGTAGGAGGATCTGACTCAGTTTGTCTGCCAGAGTGTTTTGTTCGCTGGGCAGGTAAGAGGCTCTCAATTCCATCCCATGAAAGATAGAAAAATTCCACAACCTATTTCCCAGCACAGGAAGTACAACCACGATCCTCCCTGCTTGTTGATGTAAAATATGGGCACCTGGCTGTTGGTGTGAATCGGTACAATTTGATTGGATAACCCATCTTTGAGAGCTCTTAGAGAGAGTTTGCTATAGCTCTTATTTCCAAAAGACTGATCTGATGGAGACTTTCTAAAAGGGACCAAGATCTCAGAGTATGGAATTCATTGAGATGAGCTCTCCAACCCAATTTGAACGCATCTATCATTAATAATATTTGTGAAAGAGGAATTTGGAAGGGAAGCCCTTTTGTAAGATTGTCCGGAATATTCCACCAGTACAGAAACTGAGTGGATCGGTGACGAACAAAAGGTCTCATATTACCTGTGGCCTGCAACCACTGGGTGATCGGTGTCCATTGAGCTTGTCTCATATGAAGACGTGCCAAGTGTGTTACATGTACTGTGGCCCAGTAATGTTAACAAGGCGCGAGCTGACACATGCTGACTCATCTGAGTCTGCACTATCGCTGTCAGTCCAGATAGCGTAGTTACTCACCTGTAACAGGTGTTCTCCAGGAGCAGCAGGAATCAGTCCTCACTTATGGGTGACGTCGGCGCCGACGGAGCCCTCGCGGAGCAATTTTCCCCAGCTTTCAAAGAAAGCCTTTGGGAATTGCAGCGCGCATGCGCGGTCGTCTTCCCGCCCGAGGGTGCCATCTTAGCCAGTCAGATGACATAGCTAAAAAAGACAGCATAAAAATTTGCAAAAAAGAACATAAGCAGACGATTGCAACTCCAAGGGGAGGAGGGAGGGTAGTGAGGACTGATTCCTGCTGCTCCTGGAGAACACCTGTTACAGGTGAGTAACTACGCTTTCTCCAGGACCAAGCAGGAAGTCAGTCCTCACTTATGGGACTCCCAAGCTCAAGGCTACCGGAGACCCTAAGCACAAAAATGAGCTCCCTCTAGCTCAGCAGCACAGAAGGATAGAATCTTCGCTGAATTATCACCCACCGGTAGCCCACATCCGGGATGGAGGGTAGGAGTTGCTCAGACCTCAAAGAGATTACGGAGGACTGCCTGTCCGAAAGCACTGTCCCTACGGGACTCCCTCTCGAGACAGTAATGGACCGCAAAAGTCTGGCTCGAAGACCAAGTAGCGGCCCGGCAGATGTCTGCCAGCGGAACAGAGCGGAGGTAAGCCACTGACGTGGCCTTTGCCCGAACGCAATGAGCCGTGACTCGACTTTCTAAGGAGAGTCCGGCTGCCCCATAAGCCCAAGAGATACAGTCCGCAACCCAGATGGACAGAGTACGCTTGGAGACCGGGAGCCCCAATCTATTGGGGTCAAAAGACACAAAAAGCTGAGCAGCTTTACGGTGCTCCCGCGTACGGTCAAGGTAGAAGTTCAATGCCCTTCTACAGTCCAGGGTATGGAGGACCGTTTCAGCTCGGCTGGAGTGTGGTCTGGGAAAGAAGGTTGGAAGTACCACCTCCTGATTGATGTGAAAAGGGGAGACCACTTTAGGCAGAAATTTTGGGTGAGTCCGTAGGGCTACCCTATTCTTGTAGAACCTAGTGTAAGGGGGATCAGACACGAGGGCCTGCAATTCACTTACGCGTCTAGCGGAAGTGAGGGCTATCAAGAACAGTGTTTTCCAAGACAGAAAACGGAGAGAACAGGTAGCCATAGGTTCAAAAGGCGGACAGGTGATCCGCTGCAAAACCACATTCAGGTCCCAGTCAGGCGCTGGCGGGCGCAGAGGTGGTTTAAGTAGAAGGAGACCTCGGAGAAACCTCGCTACGAGAGGGTCATTGGAGAGAGGTCTGCCGTCCACTGGCACATGATGTGCTGAAAGAGCACTGAGGTGAACTTTGACGGAGTTGGACTTAAGTCCCAGATTAGAGAGGTGCAGCAAGTACTGCAAGATCACCAACACCGGGCAGGAGAAGGGATCCTGAGACTGTTGGGTACACCAGACTGCAAAGCGACGCCATTTAAGGGCGTAGCATTTGCGGGTAGAAGGCCGTCGCGAAGCCAAGACGACCTCCTCCACCTCCGCCGGCAGGAGAAGGGGAGCAAGGACTACCCTCTCAGCAGCCAGGCCATGAGGTTGAGAGACCTGAGGTTGGGGTGCAGAAGGGACCCTGATCCTGAGTGAGGAGATCCGGTTGTACCCCCAGAGGGATTGGATCCTCCACCGCCAGTTGCAGCAGGAGCGGAAACCACGGCTGCCTGGGCCAGCGAGGGGCCACCAGGATCATGAAGGCTTTGTCTCGGAGAACCTTGAAAAGAGTCCGAGAGACTAACGGGATGGGAGGGAAAGCGTACAGAAGGCTCCCCGACCATGAGATCAGAAAGGCGTCCGCCGCAACCCGAAGGGGGTGCGGCTGACGAGAGCAAAAGCGAGGAAGCTGCCGGTTGTGAGGACTGGCAAAGAGATCCACCGTGGGGAGGCCCCACTTGAGGAAGAGCTTCTGAACTATCAAGGGATCCAGACGCCACTCGTGCGGCTGGAGGACCCTGCTGAGTTTGTCTGCAAGGCAATTTTCTTGGCCCGGGAGATAAACTGCCTTGAGGAGAATGCCGTGACTGACGGTCCAAGAGCAGAGCTTCTGTGCCTCCCGGCAGAGGAGGAAGGAGCCCGTGCCCCCCTGCTTGTTCACGTAGAACATGGCAACTTGATTGTCCGTCTGGACAAGGACGGACTGTTGGGAAGTCAGGTGGGAGAAGGCCTTGAGAGCTAGGCGGATCGCCCTGAGCTCCAGGAAGTTGATCTGCTGAGCAGACTCCCACGTGGTCCAGAGGCCCTGAGTACGTGCCTCTTGGCAATGTGCTCCCCAGCCCAGGAGGGATGCATCGGTGGTCAGCACCCGGGTCGGCTGAGGTGACTGGAAAGGCATTCCGAATATCAGGTTCGGCTGCCGGAGCCACCACCGGAGAGACGAGAGCAGCGGCTCGGAGACGCGCACTCGGTCTGCCAGGCCGCCTGTGGCTTGTCGCCACTGCTGGCGGAGACACCATTGAGCAGACCGCATATTCAGGCGGGCATTGGGGGTCACATGGACGGTGGAAGCCATATGGCCGAGCAGTCTCAGGAAGCGCCTGGCGGAGACCAGGGGCTGGCTGCGGAAAGCGGTCGGCTAGGTCCATGAGCCGTTGAGCCCTGTCGAGCGGTAGGTACGCTCGTGCCCGAGGAGTGTGCAGCCTTGCGCCGATGAACTCGAGATCCTGTGAGGGGAGCAAAGTGGACTTTGCGAAGTTTATAACAAAGCCCAAGTGCTGCAGCAGAGTCACCGTGCGGCACGTGGCGTTGGTGACCTCCTGAGCGGACGCTGCTCTGATGAGCCAGTCGTCGAGGTACGGAAAGACATAGAGGCCGTGAAGCCGGAGATGGGCCGCCACGACCGCGAGACATTTTGTGAAGACTCGCGGTGCGGAGGATAGGCCAAAGGGCAGTACTCTGTACTGGTAATGATTTCCTGCCACCACAAACCTTAGGTATTGGCGGTGGCTTGGGTGGATGAGGATGTGCGTGTAGGCATCCTTTAGATCCAAGGAGCATAGCCAATCTCCCTGCTGGAGGTAGGGCAGAAGGATTCCAAGGGTAAGCATTTTGAACTTCTCCCGCACAAGGAACTTGTTGAGGTTGCGCAAGTCCAGGATGGGTCTGAGGCCCCCTGTTCTCTTTGGTATCAGAAAATACCTTGAATAAAAGCCTTGACCTCTCAGGTGGTGGGGCACCGGTTCCACCGCCTGTTCCTGCAGAAGACCTGCTAACTCCTGAAGGAGCAACTCCCTGTGCAGAGGGGGGCGCGAAGGTTCTCCCGGAAAATAGGAGGGAGGGACCTGATGGAAGTGGAGAAGGTAGCCTTCTCGCACGACCTGAAGTACCCAGGCATCTGCGGTGATGCTGGACCACCTGTGGGCGAAGTGAACCAGCCGGCCTCCGGTGCTGGGAGGAACCAGCGGGGGGGGGAGAGGCTATGCTGAGCGAGTCAAAAACCCCCACCCTGCTGAGCAGGGGCTGGTGGTGCAGGCTTGGGGGCTTGCTGCCTACGGGACCCGTTACCCCGTCCCTTGGCCTGCTGGCCCTGTTGGGGAGCTGCAGGGGCCTGATAATGGGGGTACTGTTTGTAGGCAGCCGCCTTCCTCGGGTAAAAGGACTTTTTTCCCGAGCCCTTCTTTTTCTGGGAAGGGGCGGAGGTCTTCCTAGAAAGCCTGGTCCTGGTGAGAGTCTCAGTCTCAATTTGTGCAGCCTTTTCCGCCATGGGCTTGCCAAAGAGGTTTTCGCCTCGGCAGGGGACATCGACCAACTTGACCTGTACCCAGGGCTCAAGGTCCGACGACTGAAGCCAAGCCTGTCGGCGGGCACCGATGCCGGCTGCGGCCACTCTAGCCGAGGCCTCAAAGCCATCATAGGCTGCTCGGGACATGAACTTTGAGCATTCCCGAATGCCCGTGGACAAGGCTAGGAACCTCCGCAAGGGCTCCTCGGAGAGACCAGCGGAGAATCCGGCTAGCTCTTTAGCCAGATCCCGGAGATACATGCCCATGTAGAGCTGGTAAGTCTGGACACGACATGCGAGCATAGAGCCCTGGAAGCACTTCTTGCCAAGGCCATCCAGGTTACGGGCCTCCCTTCCAGGAGGCACCGAGGAGTGCATCTTCTGGCTCTTAAGACGATGCATGGCCGATTCCACTACCATGGAATGGTGTGGCAGCTGCGCCTTCTGAAAGCCAGGGCTCTTGCGGACCCGATAGATAGAATCGACCCGCTTGCTCAGGACCGGCGAGGAGGCCGGACTCTCCCACATGCGGAAGAGTAGTCGTTCCAGCATAGGAGGAACCGGCACAGTAAAGTGCTCCCTCGCGGGAGAGTCATACTGGAGGGCGTCGAGCTCTTCGGCTCGAGGCTCCTCCTCGGGATCCGCAGGGAAGGCCAAAGCCTTGGCCATATCCCTAACGAAGTCCGAGAACCGGGCATCCTCCGGGGGGGACTGCTTCCGAGGCTCGGACCCCGGTGAGTCCGATGGGACACACCGAGTCCGGAAAGAATCAGGTGACTCTTCCTCCTCAGACTCCCAGACCGACTCCGACGAGGACTCGGTGGGGTCGGCCCGGGCAGGGTGCGGCGCCAGCCATCCCGACGTCGAGGGAGTCGGCGTCGGCGACCTCGGTCCCGAACGGGAGGCCGAGGGTGACCTCGACCGAGGATCGACTCGAGTTCTCATTGACTCGAGGATCGGCTCGGTCTCCGGGGTCGACTTGGACGTCGACGTCCCGGCGGTCGGGGCAGCGGCGCCAGCGAGCAGTGCCCGCTGCTGGTCCTTGAAGGCAGACAGTCTGCTCTCCAAGGCCGTCAACCTGAGTCCGAGCTCAGGTGACCCAGCAGCCCCCGACTCGGGCCCCGACGGCGTCGGGCCCGACGTCGGCTGTCGCGGAGGCGAGTCCAGAAGGACCACAGGACTTACCCGGGCAGGCATCTCCGACTCCAGGCGAGGTCGCTTCGGGATGTGTTCCTTCTCCAAGGACCCGGGGCGGCTGTCGGGGCTATGCGACCTGGCCCTCGCGGAACCAGGAGCGTCCACCGACGCCGCCCTCGCGGGTTTTTCCTTCCGACGATGGTCCCCGGAGGGAGAACCCCGGTCGGAGGAGCTCCGGCGACGGTCCGAGCTGGAGCCTTTCGACGCGGAGGCCTCCGACGAGGTCCGGGTACGGCTGGGGTCAGCGAAGATTCTCTCACGCTGATGCCGCCGACTCCTCAACGCCTTTGAGGACAGTTTGCTGCAGGGCCCACAGATCAGTTCCTCATGATCCGGGCCCAGGCAGCGGAGGCAAAAGTCGTGTGTGTCGGTTAGTGACATATTTCGGTCACACCGACCACACCGCTTAAACCCACTGGCAGCCATCGGGGGAAAAAGGGCCCCTGCGAGGTCAAAGGACCGGGCTGCCAGGGAAACCGAAAACGAAAGCTGACTAAGTCAGAAAAACCGAAAAAAGTAAGCGGACTCGAGACCGGCGTCGCGAGTCCGGGCGGGAAAACGATCGGCGTCGAACCGAAAGAAAAAAGGATAAAACAAAGAAGAAAATCAACTTTTTCGCGGGGACAAGACGGGGACGTCTGTAGGGCTCCGCGGAAAAAAGAAGACTGGCTAAGATGGCACCCTCGGGCGGGAAGACGACCGCGCATGCGCGCTGCAATTCCCAAAGGCTTTCTTTGAAAGCTGGGGAAAATTGCTCCGCGAGGGCTCCGTCGGCGCCGACGTCACCCATAAGTGAGGACTGACTTCCTGCTTGGTCCTGGAGAAAGTCTGTCGTGTGGAAGGAAAGCTCTTGTCTTTGTCACACTGAGCAGAGCTCTAATGAATTCAAATTGTTGGATGGGATGGAGGTGGAATTTTGGATAGTTTACTAGAAATCCTAGTAGTTCCAGCTCCCGAATGGTCAGTCATGTTGATTCGCAAACTCGTTTGTGAGTGGCACTCTTGATCAATCACTTGTCTAAATACGGGAAGACTTGCACTCCCAATCTGCATAGAAACATTTCTACTATGGCAAGGAGCTGATGCAAGGCCAAAAGGGAAAATGCCTGGAAGTGGCATTACTCTTACAAATCTGAGATATCTCCTGTGATGGATATATCTGTATGTGGGTATATGCATTCTTTAGATCCAGAGAGCATAGCCATTTCCTCTTTAAAGATATGAAAGTAGGGTGCCTAGAGAAATCATTCTGAACTCTTTTCTGACCAGATTATTAGTTCAGATCACTTAGATCTAGGATGGAATGGTATCCTAGGTTTGCAGGAATACCTTGAATAAAATCTTTACATTTCTTGCTCTGGCGGATTGAGCTCGATCATTAGATCTTTCTGAAAGGCAGTGACTTCTTACAAAAGCAGTTCCTGAAAATGAGGGTTTAGGGACTGAAGCCTCAGAGGGTAATTTGGAGGAAGGACAAATAGATGGAATTTGTAGCCACCTTGGATAATTTGTAAGATCCAAGTGTCTTAGGTTACAAAGGGCCATCTTTGGGCAAAAAGAGTGGCCTCCCTCTGAAAGGATAGAACTCTGCTGCGGATACAGTTAGAGTGACTACACTCTGTAGGAACCAGTCAAAACCTCATTCAGGTTTTGGCTGAAGAGCCGGCTGGGCTTTCTAAGGCTTCTCTCACTATGTTTGAGCTCCAGGAGTGTGCTTAGCTTGGGAATAGTGAGACCCAAGAAAATACCTATGCCTTTGACAGTAGTAGGTCTTCTTCTGGGTGCCACACTGATACCTCCTGTTGCGGTAGAAAGCTGGCTCAGATGTGCGCCTTGAGAGGTTTTGAAGGGTGATGTGCTTTTCTATGAAGCCAGTCTTCTTTTTGACCTTATCTATGGGGAGATTCTCTCCATGGACACAAGGAGGAGCTACCTCCCGCAGAGAGTCCAAACAAACACAAGGAGCAGGAGATGTTTAGAAGAGAAGGGTCTTTATTGTGCACAGGACACCCCAACGCGTTTCGGCAACGCCTTCCTCAGGGGGAGGAACACTAACAAATACAATCAAAGTGTGTACATTAAAAAACAATGTGTACATTAAAAAACACAGTTAAGAAAATTTAAAAACATATTCACAATATGAAAGCACCGGCAGGATATGAAACATAGATTATTATGATAATAATACAATAAAAAGTACGATAAAAAACACAAAGCACAAAGCAGGGCTGAGGGAACAAAATTATATCTAGAACAGTGTATAGGAAAGAAGAGCATAACATAAAAATCATAAAATAATGTGGAAGCATGTAAACTGGAACTGATATGCTAATAAAATGGACAAAAAACAATGAGACTAGCGTACATCTCTTATAACAACTGGTGAAGCACAGAAGACGAAGGACCTGAGTGGGCCAAGTGAATTACATGTAATTATAAACAATGAATGAATAAATAATGGATACTATCCAAATAAAACTTCATACACAAGGACAAACAACCACCGAAGTGATTAAAACAGTAAGTATGTAGTAAGCAGTATAAAAAGAGAAGGAAATAAAACAAATTAACCATCTAAAAAGAATAAAAATAAATTGAAAATAAGATATTAAAAAGTTAAGTTAAAAAATAACAATATAAGAAAAGTGTTGTAAAATTATAAATAAAAATAAAATGTATGAAGATGATGCAATAAGACAATAAAAAGGTGAAGGGTTAAAATTAATTAGAATCGCAAATTTAAGTTGAACTAAGCCACTGAGACTGAGACAATGAACATCGATAAATATGGCATAAATCATACAAAAAAGTCCACTAGAAACAAATCATGTTAAATACATGTTGAGGATAAAAACTGAACTTCAAAATAAAACAAATAAAAGGGAACAAGATGAGTGCTGAACAGATAGCATATATAACAATTAAAATTGGAAGACATGCACCATTCTATGAGCTCACTCAAAATTGCAGCTGTGTACGAGGATATGAACCAGGGGGACCATGGAGTACCATCTCAAACTAAGTATAAAAACATATAATGAAAACTAAGAACCTCTAAAAAATGTGTTAAAAACAAGAATAAATGTGTGTGCAATAAATAATAAAACAATAAATAATGCTAAAATACTGTACAAATATGAATAAATAATGATATTAAAATTTGAAATTTGTATGTGATAATAGTAAATATATTGTAAATCCTGTGAAAGAGTTTTGTGAAAATGGTGATAGTATTTATTCCCCAGGCAGCTCATCGCGGTGTAACAAAAAAACTTATATGAAAAACCAACTGAGGCAACAAGAGTGCAACGCTATTCGGAAAAATGCCGTTTGAGCAAAACTTGTGTGCAATAGTGGCAAACCTACAGAGGTGGAAGGAACAGGAGAAATTGCAAGTGTGTCCCAAAGAGTATCTGCACCGTGTGAGCAAAATGCAGAAAAGAGAGGCATTGAGTGCCGTGGTTGCACGGCGAACTGAAAAGTGTTGAGTGAATTACAGCAAACTTAACCTTATGAGGCCATATCGCAAGGTGCAAAGCACAACCACCAAATAAATTACATCACCACAATAGGGAAGCCGGGAATGTGATCACAGAGAGAACTTACAGAGAGTCAAAAACGGCTTAGTGCTCCAGCAGAATCACATGTCCAAGAGGGAGAGCCGGGAAAGATAAAAGCCATGGGGGAAATTGCGCCCACTTAGATCACATGATCCCAAGGAAAGTCATAGGCACAACCGACAAGTGGAGGCGTAAAAACAGTGGTAAAAGGCAGGCTGACGCCGCAATGTATACTAATGCATGAAGGAAGGACGCACCGGCTCCAATAAAGTAAAGGTATAGCTGAAGGAAATTAATAGTACTAATATAAAGGAGGTACGAGAACTCACCCGTATGCACTTTGGTAGAAATCCCACCAACCAGAGTAAAAATGAATCGCAATGTTGCTAAAGGAAAATGATAAGCAGTCAAACCAAAAGAGAACTCAGAGAAAAGTAGAAGTCTCATAAAAAATAGGCACCAACTGACGTACTCACGATCTGGCAGAACCTCAAACTGCAAAGTCAGCCGTGTCAAATGAAGAATGCAGCGCTAAAGGCGCGTTCAAACCAACTGAAGAGATTAGGTGGCTGAACTGCAGTACTATTTAAATAACGATGTTGGCGCCAACTTTAAAACAACGTGACGTTTGGGGGAGGAGTCTCCAGCATGTTGGATTTTAAAGGTGATTGAAAGCAAAAGGGGCGGAGTTACTTAAATTGTGAAACACTCAGGTGTTAGAGGAGATCCTCAAACGTACTGCATTATGATGAGAAAAAACGGAGAAGATAATGATTATATATAAATACTCAAAGAGTAACAGGAATAAGGTTATGAAAAAATAAGGAAATGTGCTACAAGGGAAGGGTGGTCAGCCCAAAACAACTGATAAATCTACCTCTTGATTTAAACCTCCAAAATAATGAATTCGTAATTGAACAGTTGCTCAAAACTTAACAATACAATAGAAGATAATGACACAAAGAGTGACAGGAATAAGGTGATGAAAAAAATGAGGAAAAATGTGCTACAAGAGAGGGGTGGTCAGCCCAAAAAAACGGATAAATCTACCTCTTGATTTAAACCAAATGGTTCCAGAGTATTAAATTCATAAATGAACCGTTGTTCAAATCTTAACAAAGTTTTCTCTATGTTACCTCCCCTCCAGTGGGGAATAATGGTTTTAAGCACCATGAATTTGATGTCACTGATATGATGATTCATATCCACCCAATGGGAAACCAAAGGTTTATCCGGGTGTTTCCTAGAGATATTGCTGCGGTGTTCGATTATGCGGGTGCGAACCTGTCTCAAAGTTTTTCCAATATATAATTTCTGACATGGGCATTGTATTAAATAGATTACGTTGGCCGTCTTACAGTTAGAGTAATGATGTAAGAAACACTTACGGCCAGTATTGTTGTCCAAGAAAAAATCTTTAACTATGATGGCATGCGTGCACACCGAGCAGTTGCCGCAGCTGTAATGACCCTTGATGGTTGGAGAGGGCCTATACCCAGTCAGAGCAGATGGAACAAGTGAATCAGACAAATTAGAGGTACGCTTATAAGCGATCATTAATCTTTTAGTAGCAAAGGCCGGAATGGTGGAAAGAAGATGCCACTCTTGTTTTAAGATGTTGACTATGTCTTTAGAACAACCTGAGAATGATAAGGGACAAACAATCTTATCAGAATATGTACGTGTGGTCTTCTCAAGAAGGGAGGAACGGTCGGTGGCACATGCTCTCTGATAGGCTGCCTTAATGCAGGGTGCCGGATACCCACGTTGTGCAAACCTACTCATCATGTCAGCAGCATGATGTTCAAAATCCTTGTTGTCTGTACATATTCTTTTAATCCTTAAAAACTGGCTAACCGGAAGGTTATTCTTAAAAGATGGATTGTGGCTGCTGTCATATTTGAGAAATGTATTACGATCCGTGGGTTTACGGAAAAGTGTTGTTGAAAAACCTGAGTCGGACTTTTTGATAAGAATATCAAGATAGGAAATCTCTTTGCTATCGTAGTTACCTTCAAATTGTAAGTTTGAGTCTAGTGTGTTGAGCCACGTATGAAAAGTCTGTAACAGTGTCTCCGTACCATACCATATCATGAAAACGTCATCAATGTAGCGCTTCCAAAGAAGCACGTTAGATTGATATGGATGACATGTCAAGAAGGTGGTCTCAAAATTAGTAACGTACAGATTTGCTATGTCGGGCGCCATGGGGGAGCCCATGGCCACCCCTTTGATCTGCTTATAGAAGATACCTCTAAAACAGAAATAATTTTCGGTCATGGCCAATTCTGCTAACTGTGTGAGGAAGAAGGTCGGAGTACGTACGGGTTTAGGTCTTCTAATTAAAGTATTGGCTAATACCTCCAAAGCAGCCTGTTGTGGGATGTTGGTGTATAATGAGCGGATGTCGTAAGTGACCAGAAGCACATCTTCCAAAGGACCTTGAAATGACTGTAGAATCTGTATGATATGTGTAGAGTCCCTAACATAAGAGGATGCTTGTGTAACAAAGGGTCTCAAATGTACATCAAGAAGTTTCGATAAGGGCTCAAAAAGTGATCCAATCGCCGATACTATAGGCCGTCCCGGTGGATTCTGTAAAGATTTATGTATCTTGGGGAGCATATATAGTGGGTGTGATGGGGTGTGAAACTGTGAGATATGAAATTTCTTTTGTAGTAAGGTACCCCGCTTCTTTGCCAATGTACAGCAAAGTTTCAACCTTCTGTCGCAGTCGATCAGTAGGGTCATTAAAAATCTTTAAATAGTATTCCGTGTCATTCAATTGGCGCAGGACTTCTGTTATATATGTGTCTTTATCTTGTATGACTATGGCCCCACCCTTGTCGGCCGGCTTGATGATAATGTCATGGTTAGACTTTAAACTCTGAAGGGCTGCCTTTTGAGGACATGTCAGATTATAAAAGGTTTCTTGGTGTGTGACTTATACAGATGATTAATCCTGCTAAGGACGACCGACTCATAAGCCGCAATCATAACATTGGGTTTGCACGGTGGCATCCATGTGGATGGTTTTTTAACAACCGAAGGATCAGCTGCATCATTGCTAGGTACGTCAAAAAAATGATCTATAATTTTTAATTTTCGAAAGAATTTAAATAACTCAACATGAGTGGCAAACCTATCATGAGACTTGGTGGGTACAAAGGAAAGGCCCTTGTTAAGAACTTCAAGCTCTGCCTCTGATGGTGAATATTTAGAAAGATTAATAACTGCATCTAGAGGTCCCAGTCGAGTTGCCTCTTGGACATTAGGCCCTGACTGTGCGTTCTCATTCGTTGTGGGTATTGTCTGTTCGGTGAATGCCTGGGCTTGTATGGACGATGTTGTGGCGACTTTGGGGACAGGTTTCTTTTTCCTTTTTCCCATAATCTGTCCATCATAAAATCCCGTTTCTTACCATAATTGTTATCTTTCGGCGGGGGTCGTTCAGTGGAGAATAGAGAAGCAGAAGGGTTGACCTGTTCTCGTGAGTGGTGTCTTATTCTCTTATTCTCTTCTTATTCTTTTAGTGTGTCTTTCGACTTCAGGAGTAATGGATGGGGATCTGGATCTATTCCTTACATTCCCCCTGGGGTTGTTTCTATAGATCTGTCTAGGTGACTCCCTTCTTCTATAGGAAAAATTTCTCTTTAAGGCAGCCTATCAGAGAGCATGTGCCACCGACCGTTCCTCCCTTCTTGAGAAGACCACACGTACATATTCTGATAAGATTGTTTGTCCCTTATCATTCTCAGGTTGTTCTAAAGACATAGTCAACATCTTAAAACAAGAGTGGCATCTTCTTTCCACCATTCCGGCCTTTGCTACTAAAAGATTAATGATCGCTTATAAGCGTACCTCTAATTTGTCTGATTCACTTGTTCCATCTGCTCTGACTGGGTATAGGCCCTCTCCAACCATCAAGGGTCATTACAGCTGCGGCAACTGCTCGGTGTGCACGCATGCCATCATAGTTAAAGATTTTTTCTTGGACAACAATACTGGCCGTAAGTGTTTCTTACATCATTACTCTAACTGTAAGACGGCCAACGTAATCTATTTAATACAATGCCCATGTCAGAAATTATATATTGGAAAAACTTTGAGACAGGTTCGCACCCGCATAATCGAACACCGCAGCAATATCTCTAGGAAACACCCGGATAAACCTTTGGTTTCCCATTGGGTGGATATGAATCATCATATCAGTGACATCAAATTCATGGTGCTTAAAACCATTATTCCCCACTGGAGGGGAGGTAACATAGAGAAAACTTTGTTAAGATTTGAACAACGGTTCATTTATGAATTTAATACTCTGGAACCATTTGGTTTAAATCAAGAGGTAGATTTATCCATTTTTTTGGGCTGACCACCCCTCTCTTGTAGCACATTTTTCCTCATTTTTTTCATCACCTTATTCCTGTCACTCTTTGTGTCATTATCTTCTATTGTATTGTTAAGTTTTGAGCAACTGTTCAATTACGAATTCATTATTTTGGAGGTTTAAATCAAGAGGTAGATTTATCAGTTGTTTTGGGCTGACCACCCTTCCCTTGTAGCACATTTCCTTATTTTTCATAACCTTATTCCTGTTACTCTTTGAGTATTTATATATAATCATTATCTTCTCCGTTTTTTCTCATCATAATGCAGTACGTTTGAGGATCTCCTCTAACACCTGAGTGTTTCACAATTTAAGTAACTCCGCCCCTTTTGCTTTCAATCACCTTTAAAATCCAACATGCTGGAGACTCCTCCCCCAAACGTCACGTTGTTTTAAAGTTGGCGCCAACATCGTTATTTAAATAGTACTGCAGTTCAGCCACCTAATCTCTTCAGTTGGTTTGAACGCGCCTTTAGCGCTGCATTCTTCATTTGACACGGCTGACTTTGCAGTTTGAGGTTCTGCCAGATCGTGAGTACGTCAGTTGGTGCCTATTTTTTATGAGACTTCTACTTTTCTCTGAGTTCTCTTTTGGTTTGACTGCTTATCATTTTCCTTTAGCAACATTGCGATTCATTTTTACTCTGGTTGGTGGGATTTCTACCAAAGTGCATACGGGTGAGTTCTCGTACCTCCTTTATATTAGTACTATTAATTTCCTTCAGCTATACCTTTACTTTATTGGAGCCGGTGCGTCCTTCCTTCATGCATTAGTATACATTGCGGCGTCAGCCTGCCTTTTACCACTGTTTTTACGCCTCCACTTGTCGGTTGTGCCTATGACTTTCCTTGGGATCATGTGATCTAAGTGGGCGCAATTTCCCCCATGGCTTTTATCTTTCCCGGCTCTCCCTCTTGGACATGTGATTCTGCTGGAGCACTAAGCCGTTTTTGACTCTCTGTAAGTTCTCTCTGTGATCACATTCCCGGCTTCCCTATTGTGGTGATGTAATTTATTTGGTGGTTGTGCTTTGCACCTTGCGATATGGCCTCATAAGGTTAAGTTTGCTGTAATTCACTCAACACTTTTCAGTTCGCCGTGCAACCACGGCACTCAATGCCTCTCTTTTCTGCATTTTGCTCACACGGTGCAGATACTCTTTGGGACACACTTGCAATTTCTCCTGTTCCTTCCACCTCTGTAGGTTTGCCACTATTGCACACAAGTTTTGCTCAAACGGCATTTTTCCGAATAGCGTTGCACTCTTGTTGCCTCAGTTGGTTTTTCATATAAGTTTTTTTGTTACACACCGCGATGAGCTGCCTGGGGAATAAATACTATCACCATTTTCACAAAACTCTTTCACAGGATTTACAATATATTTACTATTATCACATACAAATTTCAAATTTTAATATCATTATTTATTCATATTTGTACAGTATTTTAGCATTATTTATTGTTTTATTATTTATTGCACACACATTTATTCTTGTTTTTAACACATTTTTTAGAGGTTCTTAGTTTTCATTATATGTTTTTATACTTGGTTTGAGATGGTACTCCATGGTCCCCCTGGTTCATATCCTCGTACACAGCTGCAATTTTGAGTGAGCTCATAGAATGGTGCATGTCTTCCAATTTTAATTGTTATATATGCTATCTGTTCAGCACTCATCTTGTTCCCTTTTATTTGTTTTATTTTGAAGTTCAGTTTTTATCCTCAACATGTATTTAACATGATTTGTTTCTAGTGGACTTTTTTGTATGATTTATGCCATATTTATCGATGTTCATTGTCTCAGTCTCAGTGGCTTAGTTCAACTTAAATTTGCGATTCTAATTAATTTTAACCCTTCACCTTTTTATTGTCTTATTGCATCATCTTCATACATTTTATTTTTATTTATAATTTTACAACACTTTTCTTATATTGTTATTTTTTAACTTAACTTTTTAATATCTTATTTTCAATTTATTTTTATTCTTTTTAGATGGTTAATTTGTTTTATTTCCTTCTCTTTTTATACTGCTTACTACATACTTACTGTTTTAATCACTTCGGTGGTTGTTTGTCCTTGTGTATGAAGTTTTATTTGGATAGTATCCATTATTTATTCATTCATTGTTTATAATTACATGTAATTCACTTGGCCCACTCAGGTCCTTCGTCTTCTGTGCTTCACCAGTTGTTATAAGAGATGTACGCTAGTCTCATTGTTTTTGTCCATTTTATTAGCATATCAGTTCCAGTTTACATGCTTCCACATTATTTTTATGATTTTTATGTTATGCTCTTCTTTCCTATACACTGTTCTAGATATAATTTTGTTCCCTCAGCCCTGCTTTGTGCTTTGTGTTTTTTATCGTACTTTTATTGTATTATTATCATAATAATCTATGTTTCATATCCTGCCGGTGCTTTCATATTGTGAATATGTTTTTAAATTTTCTTAACTGTGTTTTTTAATGTACACATTGTTTTTTAATGTACACACTTTGATTGTATTTGTTAGTGTTCCTCCCCCTGAGGAAGGCGTTGCCGAAACGCGTTGGGGTGTCCTGTGCACAATAAAGACCCTTCTCTTCTAAACATCTCCTGCTCCTTGAGATTCTCTCCATGCCATGGTATATCAGCCAAAAAAATATTAAAAAAAACCAAATTAGGCAAAAAAAATGTTAAAAATACAAAAAAACAATATAACAATATACATGAACCACATGTGAGAGAAACATAAAGCCAAACCTATTCGGGTAAAAAACTGCAGTTATAGAGGAAAAAAAGACCTCAGCCAACCCTCCAACCAATAAAAGTAAGGAGGAAGAGTCTATCAAGGGACAATCAGGCCACATAATCGAAAAGACTCTGCACCGCAACAGTCAATCTTCAGGTTCTACAGATGATTCCTTGGGAATGAAGGAGTATTGGAGGATCTCCAATTCTTCTGCCCTAGGCTCAACCTCAAAGAAAATCATATGGTCTTAGCTATATCCCACACAAAATCCTGGAAAGTCATGTCTTCCAAAGGTAACTTTAATCTCTCATGAGGAGGAGAGGGGACAAAGGGGAGCTCTGGGGATCTGTTCTCCAAAAGGCCATCTGTGACTCAGCCTTCTGATTCAGACTCAGAGAGGAAGTCAAGTACTTCTGAGTCTTGGCCTGAATGACTCTCCTACCCTTTGGGGAACAGCAGCACCTTCGGGAGCATCAATGACGTTCTAGGAATCAGGGCTGTATTGGACCCTGATGCACTAGACCAGTGATGGCTAACCTTTTTGAGCCCGAGTGCCCAAACTGCCGCACAAAACCAAAGAATTTCCTCAAAGTGCCAGCACGTCAATTAAACCTTAACAACAATATTTTAGAGCCTTATAATGATGTTCCAGATCACCCATTTTGGGCAAGGATACTGGGGCGTTACAAATTACACAACACTTGTCTTTCACCATGATGAAGAAGTAGTCCATTTCCCATTCATCATGAAAGTGGTAGGTTTTGCTCTTCTTTGGAACCCAGCTCCCGCGCGGGTCCTATAATCTCGCGAGAGGACGGCGCACGAGCTCTAGCGTGCAGCTTCTCGGCGAGAGGCGCGCAGAAGCTCCGACCGGAAGGGGAAGCGCGGGGCCGGGCTGGGGCCTTTCTCCTAGCACAGGGGTCTGCAACCTTTAAGACATAAAGAGCCACTTGGACCCGTTTCCGAAGGGAAAAAAAAACTGGGAGCCGCAAAACCATTGCGACATTTAAAACAAATCTAACACTGCATATATTGTTTCTTACAGTGTACCATCATAATCACAATCACAATCATAGCCTGAGGTAAATATGAGGGCCCAAATGTAATCCACATTATAAATATATTATTATATTATTGTCACTTTTCTTTTAATATTTTTTTGACCCCCCTCAGAACTACTTTTCATAGAAAACGTTAAATTTACTTACCGTATTTTCCGGCGTATAAGACGACTGGGCGTATAAGACGACCCCCTACTTTTCCTGTTAAAATATAGGTGTTTGGCCTATACTCGCCGTATAAGACTACCCCTCTTCCAGCGCACACCAAAAAAAATACGCCGGAAAATACGGTTAATTAATCACAACAAGTAACAATATTTGATTTCAAAATTATGATGATTTTGTAGTCAAATCACTAATATGAAATAAAATTATTTTTTCTACCTTTGTTGTCTGACCAATTTATTCTCTGATCATGCTGGTCCCGATCTGAGGCTTCTGCTTTCCTGTCTTCTCTTAGCTCTGTTTCTGTGGTCTATGGTCCATCTGCCATTTCTTATCTCTTCTTTCGTTTTCTTCACTTCTTTCCATCAGCCTATTTCCAGTCCCAGTAACCCTCCCCAGTATCAGCCCCTTTCCAGTCCTCACTCCCAGTACCTTCCAATGTCAACTTGCATTCCCATGATTGCCACTGGTGTCCATTCCCTTCCAGTCCCCCTCCTTCCCCACTGACCAGTCCCTTCTAGTACAAATACCATGGCAGCCCCTCTCAGATCCACTCCCTTCCAGTTCCATTCTCCCATCCCCTCGCATCAGCCCATTTGTAGCCTTAGCCCCCAGTTTTCTTCCAGGGCCAGCAGCTCTATCCTCCCCTCCCCACAATCAGCCCATTCTCAGTCAAAGCCCCCCAATCAGCTCACTTCCAGTGCTAATCCCCCCTCAACCCCATTACCAGTGCTAGCCTCCCCTAATCAGCCCAATACCACCAGTCCTACCACCCCCCCATCACCAGTCCTATCCCCCCATCAGCCCATTTCCAGTCCTAACCTCACCGATCAGCTCATTTCCAATGCTAGCCCCCCATCAGTCCATTATCAGTCATACCCCCCTATCAGCCCATTACCAGTCCCAACCCCCCCCCCTTGATCAGTCCATTCCCAATCCTAGCCTTCAACCCATTACCAGTCCTAGTCCCCTCCCATCTGCCCATTACCAGTGCTAGCTCCCCCATCAGCCCATTATAATCCTAAGCCGCAATGTCTCTCGCCTCTCTCCAGCATTTATCCCGTCTGTCCAGTATGTCCCTGTCTCTCCCCTTTGTGCATGTCAGCCCCCGTCCTTCCATCTGTCCATGTCAGCTCCCTCCCTCCCTCCCTGTCAGCCCCACTGTCCATGTCAGCCTCCCTCCATGTCAGTCCCCCCTCTGTCCATGTCAGCCCCCTCCCTCCATCTATCCCTCCTTCCATGTAAGCCCCCCTCCTTCCATCCATCCATATCAGCTCCCTCCCTCCATCCATCCATATCAGCTCCCTCCCTCCATGTAAGCCCCCCTCCTTCCATCCCTCCATTTCAGCTCCCTCCCTCCATGTAAGCCCCCCTCCTTCCATCCATCCATATCATCTCGCTCCCTCCCTCCATGTAAGCCCCCCTCCCCCCCATGTCGATGGTAGCCCCCCCTCTCCCCATGTCGATGGTAGCCCCCCCCTCCCCATGTCGATGGTAGCCCCCCCCTCTCCCCCTGTCGATTGTAGACCCCCCCCTCTCCCCATGTCGATGGTTGCCCCCCCCCTCTCCCCCCATGTCGATGGTAGCCCCCCCCCTCTCCCCCCATGTCGATGGTAGCCCCCCCCCCCTCTCCCCATGTCTTCCTCCCTTCGTCTGCAGCCGCGGCTCCCTGCCTGTTAGGGAACCGCGGCTGTGCTTGTAAAATCGTTGCGGAGCCCTTCCTGTCTTGACGGGCTCCGTGCAGCATTGTCCCGCCTCTAAAGGAAGGTCCTATAGAGGCGGGACAATGCTGCACGGAGCCCGTCAAGACAGGAAGGGCTCCGCAACGATTTTACAAGCACAGCCGCGGTTCCCTAACAGGCAGGGAGCCGCGGCTGCAGACGAAGGGAGGCAGACACCTGTTTTAGCGGACCTTCCCGCGTGCCAGCTGCAAGGCCTTCACGTGCCACAGCTGGCACGCGTGCCATAGGTTCGCCATCGCTGCACTAGACTGTGTTATCAGCCAGGTAGGCTTTGGTGTTGGGCTCTCTGATGTCCCGATGCTGAAGCCTATGATTCTCCCACAGGCACTCTATGCTTCTTGAGGCTAGGTGGATGTCTGCTGTTAGCGGTGTAGCCATCATTAAGGCACTGACTTGCTGCATGGTGAACAGCATCATTATTTCCTCAACAGCCTTCAGAAGGCATCTCTCCAGGCTTCCAAAGATGGTTGGGTTACAGCAGTATCGACCTGGAGTCTGAAAGGATGTATCGGCTAACTGGTCTCAGATCTCAGTAGGCTGTCACTGCCCCTCTGATGTTCTGGAAGATGAGCTCTCCCTCCCTTTGGGGCTGCTTAGAAGGGCGGCACTTGAGAACCCTCCTTGCTCTTGACACCATGCCTCGGAAGGCTTTGACTTTGATGCACCAAAGCCTCCCTTTGATGCTCGACGTCTCTGCCAATTGGAGTCGAAGAAGATGAAACCGAATCCTTCTTCACCTTCGGGTGAACATCAATAGACGGCTGATGCTCAGGGGTTTAGATGATTAGCTCAGAGAGGGCTACTCAATGTCAATGCACCGCCAGGACCTTGGTCTGACCCAGTATGGCATATCTTATGTTCTTATTTTCACTCAACGTGTAATCAAACTCTGGAATTTGTTACCGGAGGACGTAGTAAAGGCTGTTAGTGTAGCTGGGTTTAAAAAAGGTTTGGACAAGTTCCTGGAGGAAAGGTCCATAAACCATTATTAAGAAGGGTCCCAGGATATCAATGCTTGACCCAGTACAAGCATTGCGGAACCTGTCTCTTTTGGGGAAACTGCTAGGTACGTATGACCTAGATTGGCCACTGTTGGAAACATGATACTGGGCTTGATGGACCTTGGTCTGACCCAGTATGGCATATCTTATGTTCAGGGTCTGATGCAACCTATGAAGTCAGAGACCGGTGCCAATGGATTGGACTTATAGGGCCAAAAATAATTTCATACCGTTTCTCATGACCTTGAGTCTTCTTTTTGTCATCTGTGCACATATTACAAGAAGAGGGCTTATGTCTGGGTCCCAAACACTGAAGGCACCAGCTATGAGTATCTGTTATGGATATGGTCTTCGAGCACCTGAACACTTCTTAAACCCACTGGTGGGTCGGTGTGACATATTGCCTGGAAAAAAAGTCACAGCAAAATCAAAACAACTCAATTTTTACAAAAAGAGATAACAGAAATGTGGCCAGCATGCCAACGCCTAAGAGGGCTGAGACACCATGGAAAAGAAAGGGAACTTTAAACCCCTCGAAAACTCTAAACTAGGGAAATTAAAAGGGAAACCTGGTAAGACTCGCGATGGCAGGGGAGGAATTAAACTAAAAGCTTCTTTTAAACCACAAAAAAGACAGCATACTCACACAATGTAAAAAAAATATGCCTGTGGGGCTCTGTGGGGAAAAAACAGACTGAGAATAAGATGGTGTCATTGCGGCAGGCGGGAAGATGCGCACATATGTAGTGGAACATCCAAAAGCTTCTAGAAGAAGCTGGGAATACTACAGCCAAGGTCTCCTCCATCAGATAACATCACCCATGTGAGGCCTTTTTTCCCGCTTGTCCATGGAAAATAAAAGATCACATGAACTGAAGGGCTATCCATGAACAGAACTGAGCTGTAGCACTCCCTAGCTGACACTCTGTCGAAAATTGTAATTCTTTCCCCTCCCTTACTTGTAGGCTTTACCTCTTGTGTGTTTGTTTAAAACTTTAATAAATATCTATACCTATCTATGTTGTTGTTGTTGTATGCCGTTGAGTTGAAGTCGACTCATGAGGACCCTCTGAATAGCCATCCTAAATTGTGTTCGGTCTTCAGTCAGGCGGCTCATTGTTGACGGACTGGCACCTGTAGCTGCTGTTATTGTATCGATCCATCTCATTGCTGGCCTTCCTCTTTTGCGTTGACCTATCTTGCCAAGCATGATGTCTTTCTCTAATGATCTCTCTCTTCGCATGATGTGTCCAAAGCATGAAAGTCGAAGTCTTGTCATCTGAGCTTCTAAAGAAAGCTTAGGTTTGATCTCCTCTAGTACCGACTGGTTTGTTCTTCAGGCAGTCCATGGTATACACAGTATTCGCCGCCAGCACCATAATTCAAAGGCATCAATTTTCTTCCTGTCTATCTTTTTCACTGTCCAGCTTTCACATCCATATGATGTTATTGAAAATACCATGGCTTGAACAAGTCGAATCTTTGTATGAAGAGAGACATCTCTGCTCTTGAGAATTTTATCTAGGTATTTCATAGCCATTCTGCCAACAGCAATGCGTTGTCAAATTTCTTGACTGCCTGTTGCTTCTTTATTGATAGTTGATCTAAGTAGGTTAAAATTGTTCACGATTTCAATTTCTTCTCCTTCAACGATGAACCTGTTGATTATGCCAGTTGTCATGATCTTTGTCTTCTTTACATTACGGCACAGGCCCATTTTGAGACTATGTTCTTTGATCGTGAGAAGCAAATGCTTCAGATCATCTTCACTTTCAGCCAGTAATGTGGTATCATCAGCATAGCGAAGGTTGTTGATGAGTCTTCCACCAATCTTCACACCTCTTGTCTTCATACAATCCTGCTTCTCTGATAATTTGTTCTGCATATAAATTAAACAGGTAGGGGGAGAGTATGCAGCCTTGTCTTACACCTTTGCTTATTTCAAACCATTCTGTTTCTCCTTGTTCCGTTCGAACTGTTGCTTCTTGATCAATGTACAGATTGTGCAAGAGTACGATCAGGTGTTCTGGTATATCCATGCTTCTTAATGTGGCCCAGAGTTTCTCATGGTTTACACAGTCAAAAGCTTTGCTATAGTCGATAAAGCACAAATAGATATCCTTTTGGTATTCTTTATAGTCTTTTGAAGGATCCATCTCACATCCGCAATGATATCTCTTGTTCCTCGCCCTTTCCTGAACCCTGCTTGCACTTCAGGTAGTTCTTGTTCCAGGTATGGTTGTAGTCTCTTTGGAATAATCTTCAGTAGAATCTTGCTGGCATGTGAGATCAGAGCGATTGTGTGATAATTTCCACAGTCAGTTGGATCACCTTTCTTTAGTATTGGTATAAACACAGATCTTTTCCAGTCAGTTGGCCATGATGTTGTCTTCCAAATTTCTTGGCAGAGCCTTGTAAGTACGGTAACAGCTCCATCAGATTGCTGTAATACTTCTATCGGAATGCTATCAATGCCTGGTGCTTTGTTCTTTGATAAGGCTTTCAATGCTGCTTCAACTTCTTCTTTCATCACCATTGGTTCCCAATCATAAGGTACAGGTTGAAACGGCTGTTGGTCCACTTGATCTTTATCATATACAAACTCTATATTCCTTCCATCTTTTCTTGATCTTCTCAGCATCATTCAACATAGAACCTTGAGCATCCTGTAACATTCCAATTCGAGGCTGGAACTTTTTCTTTAACTCTCATAGCTTCAGGAAAGCCGATCTTGTTCTTCCTCTAATAGTTTCTGCTTCTATTTCCTTGCATGTATCATTGCAGTACTTTTCCTTGTCCTGTCTTGCTGCACGTTGGAAATCTCTGTTGAGTTCTTTGATTGTCTTTCTCCTCTGGCTTTAGCTTCTCTGTGTTTCTGGGCAATTTTCAGTTTCTTCTGTCATCCATCTTGGCCATTTTTGCTTTTTCACCTTTTATAGAGACTTCTCGCTTTCTTCCAACACAACCTTCTTGATGTCATTCCATAACTCTTCTGGAGCTCTGTCATTTGTATCTAAAGCAGCAAATCGATTTTGCAGGCAGGCAGTCTTTGAATTCCAGTGGTATATTCTCAAGGTCATATTTTGCTGCATTCGTGAGTGGTTTGCTCTTTTTGAACTTTAGCTTGAGTTTGCATACTAGTAGTTGATGATCTGTACCACAGTCAGCTCCAGGTTTTCTCTTTGTTGATGTTATAGAGCTTTTCCATCGTTGACTTCCACAGATGTAGTCAATTTGATTTTTATACAATCCATTGGGTGAAGTCCATGTGTACAATCACCGCTTGTGTTGCTGGAAGAAGGTGTTTGAGATGAATAGATAGTTGGTCTTGCAGAATTCTATCAGTCTTTCTCCAGCTTCATTTCTGTTGCCAAGTCCATATTTTCCAACTACTTTGTCTTCTTTGTTGCCAACATTTGCGTTCCAGTCACCCATGACTATCAGGATATCCTGTTTGCATGTTCTGTCAATTTCAGCTTGTACTTGTTCATAGAACTCTTCAATTTCATTCACTTCTGCAGCTGTTGTTGGGGCATATACTTGAATTATAGTTGTGTTGATAGGCATTCCTCGTAGACGAATAGAGATTAAGCATTCACTAACTGCATTGTATTTCATTACAGTTCTTGCAAGTTTCTTCTTTATTATAAATGCAACACCATTTCTTCTTTGTCTTTCATTTCCAGCATAGTAGACCATGTGAACATCTGATGCAAAGTGCCCGATGCCAGTCCATTTCAGTTCGCTGACACCCAACAGATCACGTTGTACACGTTCCATTTCATTCTTGACCACATGCAACTTATTTATTTATTTTTATTTAGCTGCATTTATATCCCGCTTTTCACCGGGTCAAAGCGGTTGGGGGATACATTTAACACGAGGGGATATGAGACACATACACTAATACTTACAGGGAACATGGGCAATGGAGGGTTAAGTGGCTTGCCCAAGACCACAAGGAGCACCTGTGGGACTAGAAACCCCAGTCCTTCCGGCCCAAGGTTGCTGTCCTCTAGTAGGATTTGAACCACCAACCTTCCGGCCTGTAGTACCTTGCTCCAACCACTAGGCCACTCCTCCCTAAACTTCCCTTGGTTCATGCTTCGTACGTTCCATGTTCCAATGTGTAAGACATCTTTACAGCTTCTGACTTATTTCATGTGCAGCTACATCAGCAGTCAGACGTCCCGAGGGCTTTGATCCAACCACATCATAAAGGAGAAATTTCACTTACCGTTAATTTCCTTTCCTGGAATACTGCTAGACCAGTCCAGACAAACGGGTTGTGTCCCCCTGCCAGCAGATCTTGGAGACAGAGAATTCTACCAGAGCTCTGATAGGCTGGACTCTGGAGATATGGTCCTACCCCTAGGGGTCTCCCTCAGTATTGTCTGTAAAGCGAACCCAAACATGTAACGCAACTAAACCATAAGACCACACATAGTGGACGTTTAATTCAACTATGTACAAGGGAGCTGAAAGTATCCCCAGAACTGAAGGCTGCTAAGACCGACAACGCAGCCATCGGCCCCCCATGGTGAGGCATACTGACAAGGAAGGAACAGAGGCCAGCAGCTTCACCGCACTAGCAGCACCGTAACTGACAGCAGGGTGGGTCCTGGACTGGTCTAGCAGTATTCCAGGAAAGGAAATTAACGGTAAGTGAAATTTCTCCTTCCAAGTCATACTGCTAGATCAGTCCAGACAAACGGGCAGTACCCAAGCTACCTGCTTTCAAGGGGGGGGGTTCAATGCTGACGACAGCACTGCAGCTCCAAACTGACCCTCCTGCCGAGCGTGAACGTCCAATCTATAGTGACGGACCAACATGGACAACGATGACCAAGTCACCACCTGGCAAATGTCGAGAGGGGCTACTTGAGACCGCTCGGCCCAAGACGAAGCCTGAGCCCGAGTGGAGTGAGCTCGGAGCCCTGCTGGAACCTGCTTGGCCTTGCAGTATGTAAGCTGCCTCAATAGCTCCTCGCAACCATCTAGAAATGGTGGATTTGGAGGCTGTGGACCCACGTCGAGGGCCCGCAAACAGGACAAAAAGATGATCGGTCTTACGGAAGGCGTTCGTGATCTTAAGATACCAATAAAGCAATCTCTTCAGGTCCACAGCACGCAACTGACGAAGGTGACCGGAACACTGCTCTTTTTCAAAGGTTGGCAAGAAAAGAGGCTGGTTGACATGAAACGGGGTAAGCACCTTAGGTAAAAAGGATGGAACAGTTCGAAGAGAAACTCCCGCCGAAGAAAACAAGAGATAGGGGTCTCGACAAGAGAGCCTGAAGTTCGGAAATCCGATGTGACGAGGTTATGGCCACTAGGAAAACTGTCTTTAGCGTTAAATCCTTAAGGGAACATGCCTTCAGGGGCTCAAAGGGAGGAGCAACAAGGGCACGGAGAATGAGAGCGAGATTCCAAGAAGGAACTAAAGGACATATCGGGGGCCGTAATGTCTGAACCCATTTAAGAAAACGCGAAACGTCCACATGCGAGGCGAGAGAACGCCCCGCTATCGGCCCTCGAAAACAAGTTAGTGCGGCAACCTGCACGCGCAAGGTCCCGAACGCCAGACCCTTATCTAGACCGGCCTGCAGAAAGGAAAGAATATCCGGGATGTTGCAATGCCAGGGCGAGATGTGACGTAGCGAACACCAAGTGTCAAAGAGACGCCACACACGAGCGTAAACCAGCGACGTCTAAGACTGCCGTGCCTTAAGCATTGTCGCCACCACACTCGACGAATATCCCTTCTGAACTAACCTGCGGCGTTCAAGAACCAGGCCGTAAGAGAGTAAGGAGCTGGGTTTCCCATTTCCACCAGCCCTTGAAGCAGGAGCCCTGGGAACGCCCCCAGGCGTAGAGGAGACGCCCGAGACAGCCGGACGAGATGTGCATACCACGGTCTGCGAGGCCAATCCGGTGCCACCAGAATCACCGGGATGAGATGCTCCCTGACTCTTTGGAGAATCTTGCCAATCATGGACCAGGGAGGAAAGACATACAGAAGGAGATGGGTTGGCCACGCTTGAGACAGTGCATCTATCCCGTGCGACCCGTTGTCTCTCCAATGGCTGAAGTAGATCGGTTTTTTGGTATTCTGCGCTGTAGCCATGAGATCCATTGCTGGTAGACCCCATCGTCGAACAATGGACTGAAAGGACTCTGGCGCCAGAGCCCACTCCCCCAGATCCAGAGCATGTCGGCTGAGGAAAATCGGCTTTTACATTGTCTACCCCCGCGATGTGTTGCGCCGAGATCGCCTGCAGAGGCCTCTCCGCCCACGGAAGGAGAAGACTCATTTCCTTCAATACACCTGGACATTTCGTGTCCCCTTGGCGGTTGAGGTATGCCACTGTCGTAGCGTTGTCTGACAGAATTCGAACCACCTGACGCCGCAGAAGAGGCTGAAACTTTTGCAAGGTTAAGCGCACCACTCGCGTCTCAAGGCGATTGATGGACCACCGGGCCTCCCGAGGAGACCAAATCCCCTGTGCTGAGTGCGAGCCGCAATGCGCTCCCCAACCGGAGAGACTGGCGTCTGTCGTTACCAACACCCAGCGCGGAGTCTCCAAGGGAACCCCTCGAAGAAGACGAGATTGCGGGGCCGGAGCCACCAATGGAGGCAAAGTCTCACCGCTGGTAGTAGAGGCAACCGAATTTGATAATCCTCTGGACACCATGCTCGAGGCGAGACCTGTGCTAGGAGACTGCGAACTTGAGAAGTTAACTTGAGGAATCGAGGCATTGACAAAAAGACCCGACCTAAGGCTGTATCAAATCGAGCCCCCAAAAATTCAATCTCCTGGGACGGCTGAAGACAACTCTTGTCGCGGTTGATTACCCAGCCGAGGCTTTTGAGAAAGGCAACAACCACCGAGACTGTGCTGCAAGCCTCGGAGAGAGAGTCTGCGCGAATGAGCCAGATGTCCAGATAAGGATGAACTCTGATGCCGTGGCTGCGTAAGGCCGCAGCTACTACCACCATTACCTTGGAGAAGGTTTGAGGCGCCGAAGCTAGACCGAAGGGCATTGCACGAAATTGGAAATGTTGACCGAGTACCGCGAATCGAACGAATCGCTGATGCCCCTCTCGAATGGGAATGTGAAAGAATGCTTCTGCGAGATTGAGGGAAGCTAGAATTCCCCCTTGCGTACCGCTTGAATAACGGATCTCAGAGTCTCCATTCAAAAGTGTGGTACCCGCAGACTGCGATTGACATCTTTGAGATCCAAGATAGGCCGAAAGGAACCGTCTTTTTTTTTGGCACCACGAAATAGACAGAGTAACGGCCTAGTCCTCTTTCCAACGGTGGAACTGGACGAATGGCATCTAAACGCTGGAGTCTTTGAACGAATCAACATCCGCTGCCCATTGACACAGCCAGAGCCATCTCTGAGCTACTGTCACCGGTGCTACGGAGCGAGCTGACAGCCGCAAGAGATCAGAGAAGGCCTCTGCCAGGAATGCAGCGATGGATTCTAAACGAGCCAACTCGGGATCACCTGGAAGCTGTTGAATCCGTCGAAGGGAGGCCCGTGCTGCTAGACCTCCACACACCCCTGCTTGAAGGGAAAGAGCGGACGACAAAAAACCCGTCTTTAGCAGACTCTCAACTTTTTTGGTCTTGCTGGTCGCGGAGTGCCGCTCCGCCCTCAACCGGAATTGTGGTATGCTTGTTGACTCCGGTCACTAACGCATCAACTTTCGGGTATGTCAGCCAACGGTCCAAGTCAGAAGGAGACCAACGGTATAACTGACCAATACCGCGTGCCGTACGTAGAGAGGACTCTGGAGAGTCCCACTCTCGAGATACCATATGCTGTAACTCGGCTGGAAAGGAAAAAGCTTTGGAAGGCTTACGAATGCCCTGTAAAATGGGATCCGGCTGCAACAGGGTTTGAGAACTCTGAGGATCAGGTGTGTCGGCTAGGCGTAGCGACTCCATCACCTGTGTGATTAGGGCCGGCAACTCCTCTTTCCGAAAGTCTGATATCTTGAGAGCCCTCGTGAACTGTCAGCGAAGAATCAGACGGAGAATATTCCCCATCTTCTTTCTCCAATGAGTCAGGGCTCACCTCCGACGATTTAAAGTCTTCTGGAATATCCGTAGTGTCCCGCAAGCCACATGCAACGTTCCTGGAAGGACGTACTGCTTTAAGGTCTGAGGACTTTTGGGACCGCTTGCGAGACCCCACCATATCCTTGTCTGCTACCGGACGGGTGCTGGAGGTATACCAAAAGACTCAGAACGCCACAGGTGCCATGTCTGGTGGAAGAGCGTCAGGAACTCACTGTCAGCCAAGGCTGCTGTGGCTTCCAGTGGCTGTGGAAGCAAAATGGGAGCTGACTGAGTCCTTTCTGCAGGAAGATCCTGCTGCAAGGGCTCTAAGGAGGGAGGAGTTAAGGCGCTGATGTCCCCAGCTGGGAGCGCAGTGGGAATGGAGGAAGAAGATTCTCCTGGATGCAGCATGCAGGTGGAACACAAGCAATCTATTAACTCCTTTTTCTTATTATTACATATAATACAGCTGTGCAGAGAAACAGGCATTACAGAGGCTTAAACTTTTTTTTTTTTTTGTAAACAAAAATCAAGGTAGGCTTAGGGAAACAGAAGACTCTTCAAAGAAAAGGGATTTTGAAACTCCCTGTGCCTTCACAGCATGTTAAAATGTTTTGAAATGACTGCCCAGAGCTGCTCCCTCCAAAAAAAAAAACACTGAAGAGAAATCCCTCCTGATTTTCAAAATGGCCACCAGCACAGAAAAACTGCAAAATAAAAGTTTCCTAAGCTCTAAAAACCTTAAAAATGCAGCAAAATCGCTGGGGAAGAGGCAAGGAGTGCTGCTAGCAACTTAAAAATTCAAATCCTGACGAACCCTGAATCACCAGAAACGGAGGGGAGAAGGAAACTGTCAGTTATTCACTGCGCTGGTACAGAGGAGCTGAGTTCCCATGGAGGAGAAGAGAAAACTTTCAAAGTCAGTGTAAGGTAATTACAGCGACTGAAAGGTAGGGAAATTAGTTTGATCCCTCTGCAGCCACTTAGACCCTCAAGGCAGGGGCTGGAAGGTGTTTCTGGAGAAAAGGGGAGCTGCACAGACAGTGAAATCAGGAGCTCAAACCCTGCTGTATTGCTGATTACACAAAATCCAGCTATTAAGGAGGGAAGCCTGGGATACCCAGAGAAACACCTCTTGTGTGCTCTGGGTGCATCCAGGAAATAAAAATGAAGAAAAGAAAATAGGAACTTCAAACCCCAGTTGAACAGACCCTGATGAAACCGGAAGTGAAGGAATCAGGTCAGAGACAGCCGGTCCCGATGCAGTTGAAATAAACCCAGGGCAGCTGAGGCAAGTAAGAAAAACAGTTTACTTACAGTTTCTCTCAGAAATTGATACCTGATCTTCCTGCTGTCTAAGCTCTCGTGGCAAAGACTCAACACTGCTCGTTTGGGTGAACATGCGTCTCGAATACGAAATAAAACATTATTGGCTCTGATAGTTGAACATTGTTTATTAAAAAACCATGACTTTTCTGAACTTCAATGGACCGTACTAGATCATGTTCCCCCGGATCCTAGAGGGGGTGATAGTATGGCTTCTCTCCAGCGACGGGAACAGAGTTGGATTTTTAAATTAGGTACGGTGACCCCCCTTTGGCCTCAATAAAGAAATTGATTGGGCAAGTCTTTTGTGATGTCGTCCATGACGTTGGTGGAGTTCCCCTGATTCAGTGGGGTGTCCCTACCATCTGACTGGATGTCTGGTGATGAGTGATGGGTGATAATAAGCCATTCAAAACGGAAGTACCTTTCTATAAACATACCGAGTATGTGAACTCGGCGACATTTGGCGGTTTATTCAAGTTGAAGTTGAAGGAGATTGCACTTGACACAGGGAGTGGATCCCGAAACGTGCACGCCGTGCTTTGATGGAGATTGAATGAAAGCAAGCCAAGTCTTTTGATGAAACTTATATCTTTGAAGAAAATGGATGATGCCGTCTGTAGGGGTTAGAAAAACAATTCTGACTTCCCTCGGCTTTATCCGACAAAAAGACAACGAAAAATAACTCTTTTTTGGTTTTGGGAGGGTTTTGTTTGGGTAATTTTATAGTATTGATGTTAATTGATTACCTCAACCTAGGGTGGTTTGTGTAGGCTTATCCTCTGGCAACCGACCGCCTTTTGGTTCCCCCAAATCCTTGACCAGCTTGTCAAGATCCTCGCCAAACAGCTTCCCCTTAAAGGGAAGTTTGCTAAGCCGAGACTTGAAGGAACTGTCTGCCGCCCAATTCCTTAACCAAAGGTAACGGCGAGTGGCTACCAAGGAAGCCATACTATTCGCTAAACCTCTAATGAGATCATAGTGGATCATTAGGGAGTAGTGGCCTAGTGGTTAGGACAAGGTACTTCAGGCCGGAGGGCCGGGGGTTCAAGTCCCACCTGGGGACAGCAATCTCAGGCCGGAGGGACTCTGATTTCTAGTCCTATAGGCACTCCTTGTGGTCTTGGGCAAGCCACTTAACCCTCCACTGCCCATGTTCCCTGTAAGTATTAGCGTATGTGTGTCATATCCCCTCGTGTTAAATGTATCTCCCAATTGACCGCTTTGACCCGGTGAAAAGCGGGATATAAATACAGCTAAATAAATACAGCTAAATAAATAAATAAATAGTGGATGTCGGATAAATAAGCTGAACTTGACTCTAGCCTTGTCACATTCGATAACTGCTCCTGCGTTTGCTGTGCCAGCTGTTGTAAACGCTGCAATCAGCGAAGGCATACTCTCGCTACCCAAGCCCCACAAACAGACGCTTGCAGAGCCAGAGCATGAACTTCAAAAGCTTGCTTCAATTAGGTGTCTACCTTCCGATCCTGTGCGTCCTTCAAAGCTGCACTGCCTTCAACCGGAATGGTAGTCTTCTTTGTGACCGCTGAAACCGCTGCATCTATATGCAGAGAACGAAACATGTCCCGTTCTTGATCCAACAAGGGATAAAGACAATTCATCGACCTTACACCACACAATCCTGCCTCCGGCAAATCCCATTCATCCTGAATCATCTGCTTGACCACACAGTGAACAGTAAAAACTGCCTGGGATTTCCATACCACTTGGATGAGAGGATTCTCCAACCCCTCATCCTCCGCTGGTTGAACAGTAGAAAGATTGAGGGCCTAAAATGACTCAGTAATGAGTGCTGTCAGCTCCTCTCTCTGAAAGACCCGGATAATCCTTGCCTGATCTTCAGGCTCCTGAATCTCACCTTCCTCTAGCTCTTCCATTCTGGACTCCGGCTCCATATCGATGTCCTCACCTTCCAGCCAGTCTAATCCAAGAGGCTGATCCTCCACAGACCGCGCTCTCTTAGCCGATCTACCTTCACCACTTCCAGACCTTTCTGTGGCTGCTTGACCTCCTGCGGCCCCAAGCAGCAAAGCATCCGTGACCGCCCCCTGTTGTCGCAAACAGTAACCTGATAAAGAAGCAGCACAAAATCTGGAGAAAACCCTCCGAGAGCTGTTGCCGCAACCACCAGAGCGGTGAAAGTACCTGGCACAGCCAGGTTTGCGGTAAGAAGAGGAGCGGACGAAGACTCAAGGAGAGCTTCCCCGTCCGCCGACCCTGCAGGTCCTTGGGTTCCCAAAGTCCCTTCCTTAGAGACTTATTCTGAAGTTCTTGCTCCATATTAAGCGCTTCAGCAGCGCAGCCCCGACAGACCCCCCCCCCCCCGAGTCCGAGACTGAGCCCCAACAGGAACCACAAACGAGACACTGCGGACATGTAGGCATCAGTGCTACGGAATTCACAGAAAAGGAGAATAAAGGAGGGACTCCGTAGTCAACCACAGGGACCAAAAAACAAAAACGTGAAGTGGGGTTTTTTTTTGTACTGGCCCTTTAAGAAATCAACAGAAACGATTAAAGAAATTAAAAGAATCTCTAAAAATAGTCAAATAGGCAAACCTTTCACTGTCCAAAGCTGACAGAGAAAAATAGAAATTACACTTACCTGGTAATTGTAGTTCCTGGAGGGTCCAGTTTAGTCCTCCACATCCTGGGTAGTGCACCTCCTCCTGCAGCCTGGAGACTGGACCAATCAAAATCTTCCTCTGTTAGGATGTATGCTGTCGGAGCTCCCATCAGCCCCCAGTGAACTAGTAACAAAGCAGACTCACAGAAGCAACACATGAGATCATCATAAATATGTAACAGGAACAGAATTTAGTCCCCCTATGAAATAAACGACCCCCTCCCCAAACGAGGAAGCCAGAACTCTGCACATTGCCTCTGCCCGTTACTGGAAGCAGAAGCAGCCCGGATCCCAGTCTCAAGAAGTCAAGAATTCAAGAGCTGGAAGAAAAAGAAGACAGAAACGGGTCAGAGAGACAGAACCCGAAAAAAAATACTGATGTAGTACCGATCCGTTCGCAGTACGCGCGCCGTACCAAAACCAATCTGACACCTGGGAGGGAAGGAGGACTAAACTGGACCCTCCAGGAACTACAATTACCAAGTAAGTGTAATTTCTATTTCCTGAGCGGTCCTCCAGTTTAGTCCTCCACATCCGGGATGTAACAGAGCAGTCAACACCGGGCGGGACCTTGTCAGCCGGCGCGCAACACTGCCGAACCAAAACAGGAATCCCGAGCGGCCAGCACATCCAACCGATAATGCTTACTGAAGGCATGCAGAGACGACCAGGTAGCCGCCCTACAAATCTCGACAGGCGGAACAAGGCCATGCTCCGCCCAGGACGTTGCTTGAGCTCTGGTAGAGTGAGCCCGCAGACCCACCGGAACCGGCCGACGCTGTAAGATATAAGCCGAAGCAATCGCCTCCTTAATCCATCAAGCAATGGACGCCTTTGCCGCCGCCTCACCCCATCGCGCTCCACCAAAAAGCACGAACAACCGGTCGGTCTTATGGAACGATTCCGACACCTTTAAGTAGCGATGAAGGACCCGCCGGATGTCCAGGTAATGCAACCCATCGTCCGAAGCACCTGTCGCCCCCGAGGGAAGGACCGGGAGGAAAACAGCCTGATTCAGATGAAAAGGCGAAACTACCTTAGGCAAAAAGGACGGAACCGGCCGAAGAACCACCGATCCCGAGAAATAGACAAGAACGGCTCCAGACATGAAAGCGCCTGCAACTCTGAAATGCACCTCGCCGAACAGATCGCCACCAGAAAAACCGTCTTCAAGGTCAGATCCTTAAGAGACGCCTGTCGAAGGGGCTCAAAAGGTTCGCGTACCAAGGCCTGAAGCACCAGGTTTAAATCCCATGGAGGCACAGACACCCTGCGCGAAGGCCTCAATCTGAACACCGCCTTAAGAAAACGCTGTACGTCGGGATGCGCCCCTAGGGAAAGTCCCAAAACCTTGCCCCTGTAGCACGCGAGCGCCGCCAACTGAACCTTCAGAGAACTGGCCGCTAAACCTTTGTCAAAACAGTCCTGCAGAAAGCTGAGAACTACCGGTACCGAAGCTGTCACAGCTCGAACACCACGCCTTGAACACCAGTCTTCAAAAATTCTCCACACCCGCACATACGCTAGCGAGGTGGAGGATTTCCGCGCCCGAAGGAGAGTGGCAACCACCGCTGGGGAGTAACCCTTCTTTCTCAACCGAGCCCTTTCAATGGCCAAACCGTAAGCGAGAATCGATCCACCTGAGGAATCCGAAGTGGGCTATGAAGCAGCAGATCCGGTAACGGAGGCAGTTTCCAAGACAGACCGTCGCGTAAGCGCACCAGATCGGCATACCACGGTCTCCTGGGCCAATCCGGAGCCACCAGCAGGACCTGCCCCCGGTGCGCCTCGATGCGCTGAACGACACGACCGATCAACGCCCACGAGGGAAAAACAAAGAAGCCCGTACTCCGGCCACGGCTGAATGAGCGCGTCGATGCTTTCGGACATGCGCTCCCTCCGCCGGCTGAAGAAACGACCCGTCTTGGCCGTCTGAAAGGTTGCCATGAGGTCCATGATCGGAGGCCCCCATCTGAGCACTATTTATGCATAGATCTGCGGGTGCAGTTCCCACTCCCCGGGGTCCACCTGCACTCTGCTGAGATAATCCGCCATCACATTGTCTTTTTCTGCGATATGCGCCGCCGAAAGCGCCGGCAGACGGGTCTGTACCCAAGCGAACAAAGCCGCTGCCTCTCTTTCCATTGTCACACTGCCGGTGCCTCCCTGGCGGTTGATGTAGGCCACCGTTGCCGAGTTGTCCGAGAGAACTCGCACCGCACGCCCCCTCACCAGCATCTCGAGGGCTAGCAGCGCGAGCCTCACCGCTCGCAGCTCGAGACGATTGATCGACCAAGAGGCTTCGAGGGGGGACCACGTCCCCTGCGCGAAGCGGCCCTTGCAATGTGCTCCCCAGCCCAAGAGGCTGGCGTCCGTTATGAACAGGACCCAAAGGGGCTGGCTCCAAGGGCATCCCCATCCTCAGGTTCTTCGAGCACAGCCACCACCGGAGTGACAGCCGAACGGACAACGGGCAAAGTAACCTCTTGTTCAACGACTCGAACTGATTCGACCAACGACGTAAAAGGGTGCTCTGAAGCGGCCGCATATGAAACCTCGCCCAAGGAACCACCTCCAGTGTCGCCACCATAGTGCCCAACAGCCGTAGATACCACCAGGCGGACGGCGCGGGGATCCCTAGGAAAGTGCGCACGAGGCCCCGCAAAGCCTGGACACGGTGCTCCGGAAAGCACACCACACCTCTCGCCGTGTGGAAATGAACGCCGAGGTATTCGAGGGATTGAGTGGGCACCAGACGACTCTTCTTCTCGTTGACCACCCAGCCGAGGGCCTGCAGCAACGCTACCACTCTGTCCGTAACCCGCACACTCTCTTCGTGGGATTTCGCTCGAATCAACCAATCGTCGAGGTAAGGGTGGACTAAGATACCTTCCTTTCGCAAGGCCGCTGCAACCACCACCATGACCTTCGTGAAGGTGCGGGGAGCTGTGGCAAGGCCGAATGGCATGGCCCGAAACTGAAAGTGGCCCCAGGGGAAGGCGAACCTCAAGAACATTTGATGAGCGTCCCGAAAGGGAATGTGCAAATAGGCCTCCGAGAGGTCGAGAGACGTGAGAAATTCCCCGCGACGCACCGCCACTATGACGGATCATAAGGTTTCCATCCGGAAGTGTGGTACCCGAAGAAAACGATTCACGCCCTTGAGATCTAGAATCGGGCGGAGGGAACCGTCCTTCTTTGGCACCACAAAATAAATGGAGTAGCGACCGACGCCGTGCTCGGAAGGAGGAACGGGGATCACCGCTCCCAGGGCCAAGAGTCGGTGCAGCGTGAAACGAATGGCTCGCGACTTCTGCTCGCCTTTGCTGGGAGAAAGAACAAAGGAATCCGGAATCGGACAAGCAAACTCCAGAGCATAACCTTCTCGGATTATTTCTAGCACCCACTGATCTGAGGTTATTTGGGCCCAGGAAGGAAGAAAGCCCCGCAGATGACTCCCGATGACTAGACTTCCTTCCGGAGCCCGCCTCGCTTCATTGCTGCTTTCGACTAAAGGAAGAGAAGGAAGAGGAGGAGGATGCCGAAAAGCCTCGTCCCGCTCCCCGAAAACCTCAAAAACCTTGGGATCGTGAGCCAAACCGGCCGCGCTGGGAACTCCAAAGGCGGGAGGAACGAAACCTGCGAAAGTCACGAAACTGACCCCTAACAGTCGGCAAGTTTCTAATCAACTTAGGCTTATCCTCCGGCAGCCTACCGCCCTTAGACTCGCCGAGATCTTTAACCAACTTATCCAGATCATCTCCGAACAATAGTTTGCTCTTAAAAGGAAGCTTACTGAGACGAGATTTAGAAGAACCGTCGGCCGCCCAATTCCGTAACCAAATAGAGTGGCGCGCCGCCACCAAGGAAGCCATACTATTCGCCAGGGTCCTGATTAAATCATAATGCACATCTGCCAAATACGCCGACCCAGACTCTAACCGGGTCACTTCCAGCAACCCCTGCTGATCCAAGCCGGAAAGTTGCCGTAAGTGCTGCGCCCAACGCAAGCAGGCCCTAGCCACCCAAGCGCCACAGATAGAGGCCTGCAAGGATAAGGCATTGGTCTCAAAAGCCTGCCTCAACAAACCATCTACCTTCTTGTCTTGCGCGTCCTTTAAAGCCGCACTGCCTTCGACAGGAATAGTGGTTTTCTTGGTTACCGCCGAAACAGCGGCATCAACACGCGGCGACTTAAATTTCTCCTTGTCCTTTGTCTGCTAGGGGATAAAGGCGGTTCATAATCCGAATCCCCTTCAGACCGGATTCAGGCTGGTCCCACTCAGTTTGAATCATTTGTTCAACTACTCGGTGTACCGGAAACACCACCTGAGACTCACGCACCGCCTGAATGAGAGGATCCTCCAACCCGCATTCTTCAACAGGATGAGCAGCCGCCAGATTGAGTGTCTGAAGAGATTCCGTAATCAAAGGCACCAGCTCTTCTTTACGAAACACCCGAATAATTTGGGCTTGATCCTCCGGCTTGGGGATTTCACCGTCCTCTAGCTCCTCCACCCCAGTATCGGGATCCACCTCCGTATCCTGATCATGCCAACTCAAGTCATCGCGCTCCAGGTCCAACGACCTAAAGCGTTTGGCGGAAGGCTGGAGCTTTCGCCGGGGCTCCTCCCCTTTTAAGGAGGGAAGGGGCGACGGTCAGGCCTCTGGCAACTTGCCGGAGCGTCCCAAGTGAAAGGCTTGGTGCATAAGCAGGACAAAGTCCGGGGAAAAATCTGTGAAGGTAGATTCTGTAGCATCAAGCGGCAACGTGCCGACCTGCCCCTTAGGAGGGACCGCAGAGAAAGAAGGGAGAGGCCCAGGAGAAGGACCCCGCTCCACCTGGATAGCCGGACTTTCCGGGTCTGAGAGCTCCTTATGCTCCATTTGGTGCTGTAAATCCGAGGAAACAGGCGCAGCCTCTACAAATACCAGACTCTGCCACAGCCCCCTGCGCGAGCCGCAGATTACACACTGCGGTCTTGTAGCCATGCAGGCCGAGGAGCCACTCCAGGGAGCAGGGCACAACTGAACACCCAAAAAGAAACCAAGCAAATAACGAAATAAAGAAAAGTTTTTTGTTTTTTTTTAAGGTACAGTGAAATAAGAGGTGATTGTTATAAGCCCCCAATCACAAACGCCAGCCTAAAAACATGCAAAAACGCAGAGGGAACCCGTGCCGAGCTCCTCAGATTGGGCGGGAAAAAACAGAGCCAGAAAATGGCCGCCGGCACATTTTCGCCGGCGAAAAAATGGCGCGAAAAACAAAAGAAAACTAAATAAATTAAGGCGTTTGAGTGAGGTAGAAGCAGCCCCCGAAGAAATCAACACTCACCGCACAGGTAGATAATCGCCGGCAGACAACCCGCCGCTCGAATCTAGAGCGGGAGCGCGCTGCCGATCCGGGCTGTCAATCAAAGGCCAAGGCACTGCGGATCGCAGAGAAGGAAGCCAGCTGATGGAACACAGACTTCCCGGACCCAAGCAGAGTGCTTGTAAAGGCAGATCTCTCCTCCGTGCAGTCTAGGAGGAGAGATCAAACCTCCCTGACTGCAAAGAACACCCCTGCATTACAGGCAGAAGGGCAGTGCAGACCCGGCTCCTCGATCACTGCTCTTTCCTTCTGTGTACTTTTTTTTTTTTTTTTTAAAGAGACATCTTCCTAATAAAAAGAAACCAATGAAATACAGGAGGGAGAAAGAAAAAAACCCAAAAAACAAACTCTCTAGTGTTGCCTCCAATCGTCCCTAAGTGAGCCTAAACCAGGCGCATACGTCCTCCAGCTGCAAGGAGACTGGACACACTGGGGGCTGATGGGAGCTCCGACAGCATACATCCTAACAGAGGAAGATTTTGATTGGTCCAGTCTCCAGGCTGCAGGAGGAGGTGCACTACCCAGGATGTGGAGGACTAAACTGGAGGACCGCTCAGGAACCAGCATTGAGCTAAAAAAAACACGGGCACAATGGCCCACAAAGCTCCTCAGCCCTGCTAACTGCCAAAACGTGCAACCCACACGGCAGCAGGTCCCAAAACTTCCCCCAACTCCCAAAACATCAATCGGAGCACTCACCTCTGCTTCCGAGACTCCCAAAAAACCTCCTCTGCTGATCGCTGACAGAATCGGGCTTTCTGCAAGCAGAACAGCTGTGGAAACAGTGACAGCCGGCAGCTGCAGTAATCAGAGAGCGCTGACGACGGCAAAATTTACCGGGGCAGAAATTGTGCAAGGAAGAAGGACAGACAGCTGCACAGCTCCCCTCCGTGCAAAAAAGGAGGGGAGAGCAGACAGACCAGACAGAAGCCCACCGGAGAGTGAGAGGAAATCCTCCCGATCCTCCTCAGATCCCCCTCCTGTCCGTTTTTTTTTTTTTTTAAATAACTTTACAGCTACAACCCAAAAGAAAAAAGTTATAGGGAGAAATAAATGATCAAAACCCTATCTAACCTGCCTAAAGCTCCTTATCTGCTCCTCTAGTGAGCCCAGAGTGCATGGAGACTGGACACACTGGGGGCTGGTGGGAGGTGACAGCAGGATATGTACAGTGGTGTCACTAGTCTGACATGCCCAGTCTCCATGCTGCAGAAGGAGCTGCACTTCCCAGAGGTGAGGGATTGAACTGGAGGGACGATAAGGAAATACTTTAAATAAATACATTTCTTTAACATGGACACCATTAAAGGTTCCAGCACTTGTTACTGTTTGCTTACTTCATAAGAAACATTCAATCTCTACAGACAGGTCATAAAAACATTTTTTAACAAGTTATCCAAGATGGTGGAAGAACCACCTGACAAAATGGAGTCTTATTTTTATGCAATGAATTTGAATTCTGAGAAGCTGTGAGATAACTGTAGAGAACAAAGGCTCATAAAAAGTAAGTGAAATGTATGAACAGCAACACTATCGAGGCTCGAGCTCTCATTGTGCCTAGTCAATCTTTGTGCATTAAAATATTTAAGATATATGATGCTGAATTCTAGGTCACCAACAAACAATGCTCACCTGCAGAATTAGATTTCCATTAAGAACAATGCCAATCTGACTGCCTTGATCCACAATAACATAATTTTCTAATTCATGGTCGAAGAAGACTTCTGCATGAAACTAAGAGGAAAACGGAGAGCTAAGTTTAAGACTGCATCATGCTCAACATCTGTACATCATTTAACATTTTTTCTTCCCTCGTACTGAAAAGAAACATTAACAGCTTGATCCAATGGCTTACCTTACTGACTGTAGCCTCAGGAATTAGGATTGTATGTTCCAGATCCTGCCCTCTGGAAAGATGGGAAGAGCTTAATATGCTTTGCTTATGAATAATACTAAATCACCCTACTATTTTTTTATAGTATTCTATCAGAAACCAAATTGTATCTAATTCTCAGGGTTACAGCCCACTGAGATCCTAGGAACACCTGCATATAGGTCATATAGGTAAAGCATAGTTACTCACCTGTAACAGGTGTTCTCTGGGAACAGCAGGAATCAGTCCTCAGATATGGGTGATGTCAACGCCAACGGAGCCCGCGCAGAGCATTTCCCCAGCTTTCAAAGAAAGCCTTTGGAAATGCTACCATGCATGCGTGGTCCCCTTCCCATCCAAAGGTGCCATTTTCTCAGTCAGACGATATAGCTAAAACGGCAGTAAAATAAGGTAATCTATAGAGGCAACTCCCAGGGGAAGAGGGAAGGTTGTGAGGACTGATTTCTGCTGTTCCCGGAGAACACCTGTTACAGCTACTCACCTGTAACAGGTGATCTCCGGGAACAGCAGGAATTAAGTCTTCACATATGGGTATCGTCGGCACCGACGGAGCCCGCGCGGGAACACTCCCCAGCGTTCAAAAGGAAAGCCTTTGGGAGCATCCCACAGCGCATGCGTGCTGCCTTCCCGCCTCACTGCCTCTCTCACTTCAGTTGAGTTTAAAGCTGAGCCAAGGAGAGAGACAGAAAGAAAGATAGAGAAAGAGACAACTCCTAGGGGAGGTGGGTGGGTTGTGAAGATTCCTGCTGTTCCCGGAGATCACCTGTTACAGGTGAGTAACTACGCTATCTCCAGGAACAAGCAGGAACGTAGTCTTCACATATAGGGACTCCCCAGCTGACAGATGCCAGAAGAATGACCCCAGCGAGCTGTGAACCCGTGTGAACAGAGTCATACTTCCTCCCATGGCTCCCTGGCATCCTACCGGGATGGAGGGTAGGAGTTGCATTAAGTCTGAAAGACATGCTGTAGGACAGCCTGGCCAAACGAGGAATTCTGATGGGAGTCATTGTCCAGACAGTAGTGGGCTGTGAAGGTATGTACTGAAGTCCAAGTAGCCGCTCTACAGATATCATCTATAGACACAGAGCGGAGATTAGCAATCGAGACTGCCATTACTCTGACATTATGAGCTGTAACATGGCCCTTGAGGGAAAGACCTTTACTACTGTAAGTGAAGGATATGCAGTTTGCAATCCACTTAGATAGGGTTTGTTTGGAAACTGGAAGTCCCAAATGACTAGAATCAAAAGCAACAAAGAGTTGAGAAGACTTCTTATGTTGTTCAGTTCTTTGAAGATAAAAGGCTAAAGCTCTTTTACAATCTAAGGTATGAAGGTTCCTTTCTGCACTGGAGGCATGAGGCCTAGGGAAGAATACAGGAAGGTAAACCGACTGGTTTAAATGAAGACAAAACCACCTTTGGCATAAAGTGTGGATGAGTCCCGAGGACTACTTTATCATGGTGGAACCTTGTATAAGGAGGGTCAGCCACTAAAGCTTGCAGTTCACTAATGTGCCTAGCAGAAGTTATTGCAATTAGGAAAATGACCTTCCAGAAAAGGAATTTTAAAGTTGTAGTAGCTAAAGGTTCAAAAGGCGGCTTCATAAGCTGCGCAAGAACAAGATTCAGGTCCCATGCCACCGGTGGCAGCTCTATGGGGGGCTTTGTCAATAGTAGTCATCTCATGAATCTTGACACAAGAGAATGAGAAGAGATTGATTGTCCATCTTGGGGTTTGTGGAAAGCCGCAATAGCACTGAGATGGACTCGCACTGAATTTGTCTTAAGACCAGAATTTGAAAGATGGAGGAGATACTCCAGAAGCGACTCCAGGGGCACAGAAAGGGGGTTAAGCCCCCTTCTCGAACACCATATAGAAAACCTTTTCCATTTGAAAGCATAGGAACGCCTTCTGGAAGGTTTTCTCGAAGACTGAAGGATATCCTTCACTTGCTGAGAGAGGTGGATGTCTAAAGGTTTTATGCCTTCAGCAGCCAGGCCCAAAGGTGCAGGGACTGAGGATTGGGATGCAGAAGCTTCTCGTTCTCCTGAGAGAGGAGATCTGGGGCATATCCCAACTCTAGAGGAGTTGCTTGAGAGAGACGCAGAAGCAGAGGGTATCACGATTGCCTTGGCCAACGTGGAGCTATAAGGATCATATACCCCCTGTCTCTCTGAAGCTTGAACAGAGTTTTGGGAATTAGGGGAAAGGGTGGGAAGGCATAGAGGAAGTCCTGACCCCAATCAATCTGGAAAACATCGTTTGCCAGACAGTATTGAGCCGGAATTCTGGAACAGAACCGGGGAAGTTTGGCATTCTGTGGACTTGCAAAGAGGTCTATATCTGGCGTTCCCCAGGTTTGGAACACTCGAGCCAGTTGGTCTGACTGGAGAGACCACTCGTGTGGCAGTAGTATTTGACTGAGCTTGTCTGCCCACAAGTTTTGAATGCCTGGAAGGTATACTGCTAGAAGGTGAATTTGGAGCTCTCTGGCGAGGGCCCATAGTCACAAAGCTTCGTTGCATAGTGACAGAAAGCCCGTTCCGCCTTGTTTATGTAAAACATGGCAACCTGAGCCTCACGTCAGTACCGGGAAAAATGGTAGAAACCATCATAAAGAATAAAATTACTCAGCATGTAGATAGTCATGGCCTAATGGGAGACAGCCAACATGGCTTTAGACAAGGAAGATCTTGTCTTACTAATCTGTTATGTTTTTTTGAAAGTGTGAATAAACAGGTGGACAAAGGTGAGTCGGTTGATATAGTGTATCTGGACTTTCAGAAAGCCTTTGACAAGGTCCCTCATCAGAGACTTTTGGCAAAACTAAAGAGTCATGGGATAGGAGGCAGTGTACTACTGTACATCAAGAACTGGTTAAAAGATAGAAAGCAGAGGGTTGGGCTAAATGGCCAATTTTCCCAATGGAGAAAGGTGAATAGTGGTGTACCCCAGGGATCTGTGCTGGGTCTGCTGCTTTTTGACATATTCATAAATGACCTGGAAAGTGGAATAACGAGTGAGGTTATCTAATTTGCAGATGACACAAAACTATTTAAAGTTGTTAAAACCCAAAAGGATTGTGGAAAATTGCAAGAGGATCTTGATAAATTGGAAGGCTGGGCATCAAAATGGCAGATGAAATTTAATGTGGACAAGTGCAAAGTTATGCACATAGGGAAGAACAATCGAAACTATGGTTACACAATGCAAGATTCCACATTAGGAACCAACACCCAGGAAAAAGATTTAGGCGTCATTGTGGATATCATGTTAAAACGCTCTGCCCAGTGTGCAGCGGCAGCCAAGAGAGCAAATAGAATGATAGGTATCATAAGGAAAGGAATGGAAAATAAAACAAAAAGATATTATAATGCCTCTATATCGTTCCATGGTGAGACCGCACCTTGAATATTATGTGCAATTCTGGTCGCCGTATCTTAAAAAGGATATAGCGTTATTAGAAAATGTTCAGAGAAGAGCCACCAAAATGGTAAAGGGGATGGAAGGATACTCCTATGAAGAAAGGCTAAAAAGGTTAGGGCTCTTTAACCTGGAAAAGAGACGGCTGAGGGGAGATATGATAGAAGTCTATAAATTAATGAACGGAGTGGAACAGGTAAACGCAGATTGATTGTTTACGTTATCAGAATATAGAAAGACTAGGGAACATGCAATGAAGCTACAGGGTAAACTATTTAAGACTAATAAAAGAAAACATTTTTTCACTCAACGTGTAATCAAACTCTGGAATTTGTTACCGGAGGATGTAGTAAAGGCTGTTAGTGTAGCTGGGTTTAAAAAAGGTTTGGACAAGTTCCTGGAGGAAAGGTCCATAAACCATTATTAAGAAGGGACCCAGGATATCAATGCTTAACCCAGTACAAGCATTGCGGAACCTGTGTCTTTTGGGGAAACTGCTAGGTACGTATGACCTAGATTGGCCACTGTTGGAAACAGGATACTGGGCTTGATGGACCTTGGTCTGACCCAGTATGGCATATCTTATGTTCACCGCCTTGATTGAAGGATAAGGCGGGATAGAAATACCCTTTAAATAAATAAATAAATATGAGCTAATCCTGGCTGCTAGCATGGAGGATTGAAAGCATCGACGCCCAAAGGCATCGAGTGTCCTCGATTCACGACCTGGCAGGTTGGAAGAATGCGTTTTAGCACTCTTCATTCTCCGCATGGCTGATTCCACTACCTTTCTGAAACCCTGGAGAAGGTGGGACTCAGTACATGGTATCGAGGCGTCGAGAATGCGGTGACACCGTTAAGGGAGTTTCCCACATTCTGAAGATAAGATCTTGAAGGATCTGATGAATGGGCAGCATTGCTGCCTCTTTGGGAGCCAAAGGGTATTGAAGATTTCTTAGTTCTTCTGCCCTAGGTTCCTTCTCAGGAGTAACCGTGATTGAAAGCCCCTTAGCTACATCACGTATAAAATCCTGAAAAGACATGTCTTCTGGAGGAGACATTCTGCGCTCACGAGAAGGAGATGGATCCTTCAACAAAACTTCTCTTGTATCGGTAGAGTCATTGGAATCGGAAGACTCATCGGAGCTTTGCATTGAACGATGCTGGTACCGATGAATATCGGTACCGTGGCGTTTCGGTTCCAACCCTCGATGCCGGAGAAACTCTCGAGGCTCGGCATGGGAGGAAGCCTTCCCACCTGAGTGGGTGTCACTGGAGCCGGAACCGGTGTCGGTACTGAGCTCATTTGAACCGTCTGTAGCGGTCTTAGCGGTACCGAGGCAGCTAAGAGGGACACTAGACTGCGTTCAATAGCAAGGATTCTTTTATCCATTGCTAATGCCGATGCCTGGTCGGTACCGGTGGAAGCGGCTATGACCCCAGAACATGGCAACAGAAGTTCTGCAGAGGTGGAGGCCTCTGGAACATTCTGGGACCCCGTTTGTGCTTTGGAGACCGAAGACTCCCGCCGGGGCAATTTTGCCGGTGTACTTTCCTCGAGGGTAGTACCAGTGGCATCTCAATGCTTTGCAGGAGATTTATCCTTCAAGGACCAGCTAGTCTTTACAGAGTTTTGTTTAGTTACCTGAGATCCATGAGAGGAAGATGAAGCCCTTGAGGACGTCAATGCAACTGACATTGTATCAACCTTGAAAAGGGAACCGGCCTTTGCAGCTCTATTCTGCAGGCCCCTTTTGGTCATCTTTCTACAGGAGAGACACTCCGCTGGACAATATTCAGGACCTAAACATTTGAGACACCATTCATGGGTGTCGGTGACGGAAATACTACTGCCACAGTTGGCTTCTCCATATCTGGAGATTTTTGGGCCTAGTGCCCAAAATGGCGCCTAACCCCAGGAGGTGTGAGGCACCAAAGAAAAGTTTCCTTTTTTTTAGAAGAAGAAAATAAGAAAAGAGAACCGGCGGTACCGGTAGGCGTCGAATGAAGGCAGACGCGACCACAAAAAACAAGAAAAAAGATAACGTTTTCTGCGGTGACAGGAGAGACATCCTGTCGGCTCCGCGGAAAACGAAGAACTGAAGTGAGAGAGGCAGTGAGGCTGGAAGGCAGCACACATGCGCTGTGGAATGCTCCCAAAGGCTTTCCTTTTGGACGCTGGGGAGCGTTCCCGCGCGGGCTCCTTCGGTGCCGACGATACCCATATGTAAAGACTACATTCCTGCTTGTTACTGGAGATCTATGCTTTCTCCAGGAACAAGCAGGAAGTCAGTCCTCACATATGGGACTCCCTAGCTCCAGGCTAGCGAAGACCAAACCAGGACAGCACCAATGGCAACCAATCAGGTAACTGTAAGTTGCAGAAGATGAGTTCCCAGCTGAGAGACTCTGCAAGATCCTAGCGAACAGCGACACTATCACACTGGTAGACTGAACACAGAAACGTTGGAGGGCAGGAATTATCTACACCTCGAAAATATTACGGAGTACTGCCTTGCCAAAGACACTGTCCCTGCAGGGCTCGCTCTCCAGGTAGTAGTGAGCTGCGAATGCATGAATCAACACCATGTGGCAGCCTTGCAAATTTCCATTACCGGCACTGAGATGAGGTTGGCCACCAATGTGGCCATCACCCTCATGCGATGCGCTGTGATTTGGTGCTCAAGGGAGAGACCTGCTCGATCATAGGCGAGGGCAATGCAGTCTGCCACCCAAGCGGACAGAGTTCGTTTAGACATGGGACGCACCAGTTTGGTGGGGTTGTAGGATATGAAAAGCTGAGGAGCTTTGCAATGGGCCTGAGTCCGCTGTAAGTAGGACAGGGCCCATTTACAGTCCAGCATATGTAGGATCAGTTCCTCCCTGCCGGCGGGTGGCCGTGGAAAGAAGGTGGGGAGGACTATCTCTTGGTTGAAGTGAAAAAGACATACCATCTTCGGCAGGAATTTGTGGTGTGCACGGAACACCACCCTGTTCTTACAGAACCTTGTATATGGCGGGTCCACCACCAGGGCCTGGAACTTGCCCACTCTTCGAGCGGATGTAAGGGCCACCAAGAAGACCACTTTCCATGATAGGTACCTTAGGTGGCAGGTGGCTAGGGACTTGAACAGTGGTTTTGTGAACTGGGAGAGCTCCACGCTGAGGTCCCATTCTGCCACTGGAGGGTGGAGAGGGGGCTTGGATAGCAGGAGGCCCCGGAGGAATCTAGAGACCAGGGTCTGGCTGGAGAGGGGTTTCTTCCCGATGGGGTGGCAGTGAGCAGTTATGGCTCTCAAGTGCACCTGTACTGAGTTAGATTTCAGCCCGGTGTGTGATAAGTGTGGCAGGTACTGTAGGACGAGCTGCAGATGGCAGGAGAAGGGATTCTCCCCTCGTTTCGTGCACCAGACGGAGAACCTCCTCCAGGATCTCCTCGACTTCTATGGGAAGACTAAAGGGGATGTTAGCATCAGGGATCCCACATTGGGGTGCAGGAGTGAGCCCCCCTCTGGGACAGGAGGTCCGGGGCCCAGCACAGTGGAACTGGGAGTGCTGCCGACAAAGAGAGGAGGAGGAGGAATCAGGGTTGACTGGGCCACCTGGAAATGATCAGTATTACTGATGCTCTGAACCTTGAAGAGGGTCCTGGCTACCGGGGGGGGGGGGGGGTCAGTGGGAATGCACAGAATAGGCCTTCAGCCCATAAGAATAGGAAGGCATCTGCTGCCACTCTCTGGTGCGGCTGACGGAAGCAGAAGTGGGTCAGCTGCATTTTGTCCAGAGAGGTGAATAGGTACATCATGGGACTGCCTCAGAGGTTGAAGAGCTGTCTCGCCACTCTGGGGTGCAAGCATCACTCGTGTGGCCGCAGAACTCTGCTCAGCCTGTCTTGTAGGGAGTTGTCCTGGCCCGGGAGGTATACCATATGCAGCATGCTGTGGCACGCTACAAAGGAGAGGAGAGCCACTGCCTCCCGACAGAGAGAGTATGAGCCCATGCCCCCCTGCTTGTTGATGGGCACCTGGTTGTCCATCTGGATCAACACTAGTAGATGCCATAGGCGATGGTGGAAGGCTCCTAGGGCCAGAAAGATTGCCTGGAGGTTTAGGAGACTGATCTGTAGGAGGGACTCCTCTGGAGACCAACTGCCTTGTGTGCATAGGCCATTGCAGTGCGCTCCCTAACTCAGGGTCGCTTGTGGTGCGGGTGCCTGGAAGGCCATTCCTGCCCATAGGTGGTGCAAGTTCTGTCACCAGTTTAATGGTGACCTTGACCCTGTCCCTCAGCCTGCCTCTGGCCTGAGTCCACTGTGAGCGCAGCACCATTGGGCCGCCCACATATGCAGGCGGGCTGAGAGGGTGATGTGGATCGCTGAGGTCATGTGGCCCAGAAGACAGAGGCGGCCGCCTGCCGGGACTGTCCTGTTGCACTACACCTCCCCTGCCAGCTGCTGGAGGTGTGCTGCCCTTTCTCTTGGGAGGACTGCTCTTGCCTGTAGCATTTCCAGGTGTGCCCCTATAAACTCTAGGCCTTGAGCTGGGGAGAGATGGGCTATGGGGTAGTTGATGACAAGCTGCAGGAGGTAGGCTGCCCGGCCTGCGGCCTGGCTGGCCTCAATGGCTATGGTGCCTCTGATGAGCCAGACGTCTAGATATGGGAAAACAAAGGACCCTTGTAGGCGCAGATAGGCGGTTACTACTGTAAGACACTTTGCAAAAGCCCTTGGCGAAGAGGCCAGGCCAAAGGGGAATACCTTGTACTGGTAGTGCTCTCCACCAACCATGAATTTTAGATACTGTCTGTGGGAGGGGTGGATCAGTATGTGGATGTACGCATCCTTCAGATCCAAGGAGCAGAGCCAATCTTCCTGGTGGAAGTAGGGCAGTAATGTCCCTAGGGAGAGCATCTTGAACTTCTCCCTCACCAGAAACATGTTCAGGTTTCGCAGGTCTAGGATGGGCCTGAGACCCCCAGTTCTTTTGGAGACAAGGAAGTACCTAGAATAGAAGCCCTTTCTCCATAGATGTTTGAGCACAGGCTCCACTGCTCTGTCCTTCAGCAGACCTGTGAGCTCTGAGAGGAGCAAGGTCTGGTGAAGGAAAGGCCACAACGGATCTCCTGGGAAGAACCCTGGGGGTGTTTGCTGGAAACGGAGGAGATACCCCTCCCTTACCATTTGTAGAATCCACTGGTCCGTGGTGGCCCCGGCCCACCTGTGAGCAAAAAGCACCAGGCGGCCCCCAGTGGGCTGGGGATGGTCTCCTGGGGGAGAGAAGATCCTACCAGGGAGTCAAAAGCTCCCCCTGGGTTGGGTGGGAGATGGGGCCTAGGGCTTCTGAGTCTTGTGCTTCCTGGGCCCGTGGCCTTGACCCTGACCCTTGGGCTCTGTTGTTGCTGTCCAGAGAAGGGCTGGTAATGAGTCTGATGAAAAGGCCGCTTTTCCCCAATGGTTTCTTCCTGAGGAGGGCTGAGGTCTTCCTGGAGAGCATCTGCCTGGTCACGACCTCAGCCTCTATCTCAGCCTTGCCGGCCATGGGTTTGCCGAACAAGTTTTCTCCAGTGCAGGGGACGTCGTGCAATTTCTCTTGTACCCACTGCTCAAGGTCAGATGTCTGCAGCCAGGCCTGGTGTCGGGCAGCGATGCCGGCTACTGCTACCTGGGCTGCCGATTCAAAACAGTCGTAGCTGGCTCGGGACAGAAATTTTGAGCAGTCTCAGATCCCGGCTGCCAGGGTTTGAAACCTCTGAAGAGGTTCCCCGGCGAGGCCTGCAGAGAAGCCTGCTAGTTCCTGGATGAGGCTCTTAAGGTGCATACCTATGTACAATTCATAGGCCTGTATCTGGCAGCCGAGCCTGGAGCCTTGAAAGCACTCGTGCCCAAGAGTGTCGATGACTCGGGCCTCTCGCCCTAGCGGGACAGAGGAATAATTCTTCTGGCTCTAAGTTTTTGCATCGCTGAGTCCACAACCATGGAGTTATGTGGGAGCTGAGCCTTTTTGAAGCCAGGGCCCTTCTTGACGCGGTAGATGGCGTCGAGGCATCTGCTGATCACTGGCACCAAGGCCAGGGTCTCCCATATCTGCAGGAGCAGCCGTTCCAGGCTAGGTTGCACCGGCATCATGAGAGTCTCCTTTGGCGGGGACTCATACTGAAAGATCTCCAGTTCTTCAATGCGCAGGTTTTCCTCCGATTCGGTCAGGACTGACAGGGCCTGGGCCATATCCCAGATGAAGCTGTGGAAGGTCACATCTTCTAGGGGAGAATGGTGCCGGGGAAGATGGTTCAGAGGGGACTTCTTGGTGTCATCATCGGTCTCCCACTCGGAGCCAGAGGGCATCAAGGACTCCCATGCTTCGAGGCTGGGTCCAGGGAATCGAGTTTCCCCGGAGGATCTCGGGTCCGACTCCCAGAAACTGGTTGGGGAGGACCAGACACCTGGGGGATTAGGACCGGGGCCTTTATCGGAGCAGAGGGCTCACTCGAGAACAATGGCGCTTGGTGCCTGGCTCGACGGCCGGTGACTCCCCCGCAATCGGGGGCCCAGTTGTCAGGGCAGATGATGCAGACGAGCCGGACATCATTGCCTGCTGCAGGGCCAAGATGGCAGAGATATTCTGCTCCAGGGCCGCCATTCTGGTTTAGAGGGCAGAAGGCTCTGCAGCTTTCAGCATTGGCATCGATGTTCTCAGGCCCAATGCCAGCACTCTTGCGGGTCCTCAACGAGGACCCATGGACTCGAGGAGCCTCGTGCAGTCTCCACCAACTTACTCCTTCTTAGAGATTTTTGGGGGGTGCTGCTCTGAGTTGCCAGAGTCCCTCCGCGGGACCTTACTGGGTTTGGCCAGTGAAACCTTTACAGGTTTCGAGGATTTCTTTCTTCTTCTCCTCGGGGTCCGAGGTCCTTTCGGAGGAGTCGCCGTCGCCATGGGACTCTGAAGATGCCTGGGCCTCCTGGGAAGTGCTGACCTGGGAGCTCATTGTCGGGGAAGCCAGAGCCGAGTTGGACCACAGGAACATCTTCCCCTACAACTCCATCCGTTTCTTGTTGGTTTTTGGAGTCATGGACTGGCACAGGTGGTGCTGTTGTGGTCCAGGCCTATGCAGCAGTTGTGGGTGTCTGTGACAGACATAGTTTGACTTCAGCAGTCACATTTTTTGAATCCACTGGGAGACATAGTGGGGGCACCCGGCTGGGGGTCGATGACCCCCGGGCAAAAAAAGGATGCGAACGCCAGTCGAGGCAAGCCTCGATCAAAAAAATGGGAAAGCCAAGAAATGATGCGGAGGTCAGCACCGGCTCGAGGTGGGAAGAGGAACAAGAACGCAAACTGGGAAAAACCAACTTAAGTATAATTTTGGAGAGATTTTCCCAGGGAAACAGGAGAAACATCTGTTGGACTCTTCGGAAAAAAGGAAGCCGAGCAAGATAGCACCCTTGAGTGGGAAGGGGACCACGCATGCATGGGAGCATTCCCAAGGCTTTCTTTGAAAGCTGGGGAAATGCTCTGAGCAGGCTCCATTAGCGTCGATGTCACCCATATATATGCGAGGACTGATTTCCTGCTTGTTCCTGGAGAACAAGCAAATTAAAACAAACTGAACAAACTGACATGCTGAGCTACAACTATGTATAAACCTCTGGAAGAAATGCTGCTCTATAAAGGAGAATTTTTGTCATACATTACTCATCACCAGCTGGCTTTCAAATAAAATGTTTAATCTGATCTATGAACAATAAAAATTACATGGCATATTTCTCAACAGTAAGAATACAAAACCTTGTCAAAGTTAAACTACAATATAGGTTATATAATCTGGCTTCCAAAATGCTCTCCTAAAAAAATTCTAAATTGTTATTGGGGAAAAAACGTCCATTGTATTCCTTTAGATTGCACTGGTTGATTTAAAGGTTAATGCAATTCATGGCTATGCTTATTTATCTACAATTGCCATGCCAATCTGCTGTGGCTCTGCTGATTTCTTTGGAACAACTCCTGGAAAATCAGCTAATATTCTTGGCATACACTGGATAAAATAGATGTTGAGGTGCTATATAAGGACACTGTTCCTATATTACAAAAAATGCACCAAGAGGCCTAATTAATCAAGGACTGCATCTATCCCCTGAAACAGGAAGGTGCCCCTCTTGCTCCTATCCCCTTCCAGGATCCCTTATGAATATATCCTAAAACATTTATGCGTACCTTCCAATTGTAGCATGTTTTGTTGCCGTGATGATATACAAGGATCCAATCTGGAGCACTGGTGATCTAATTACAACAACTCGAATACAAGGAGGCCAAATCCTTTCAGTGTCTATAACATTAAAAGAAAATAAAATGCATGCTTACAATGGCTGCCTTTGGTAAGGCTTTGCTTTCCAGTTGAAGTTCTTTTAGAAATCTACTGAGGTATTGGGATTTCTCATTCAAGCAGTGCCAGAAATATTTTTGTGAGCTTACTGTGACGCATAACATTTATTATTTGAATGCATACCTGGAGTCCACAAATTTGGCAATGATGATCCATGCCCTGATAACATCTCACTTAGACTATTGTAATGCAGTATACATGGGTTTTCCCCATTACCAACTGCAAAGACTTCAGAGAGCCCAACATTCAGTTGCACACATTTTATTTAATAAAGGCATATGTGATCATATTCAACCAGTCTTAAAGACCTGAACTGGTTATCTATTCAACAGAGAACTGAATTTAAGATTTTGACATGGATTTAAAATATCTTACAGAGGAACATATCACGACACCTTATTGATCTGATATCACAGTATGTGACTGACTGCAACTATGCAACAACCGCTTTTCTGTATTGCTCCCATTATTTGGAATAAACTTTCTATGGAAGTCAAGCACCACCTTACTTGCATTTCAGAAACTTTGTAAAACATGGCTTTTGTATTTTTCATTGATATGTTTTATGAAATATAGTTATAAACAACTTTGCAGGTTTTTTTTGGGAGGAACAGGCTCATACCTTCTGTGTTGGGAATCAGTCAGATTGTGGAAGTTCGCCATTGGAGACAGGATGGATTTGAGAGCCACGTACCTGCCAAGTGAAACAAACACTCTGGCAGACAGGCTGAGTCGAGTCCTCAAACCACATGAGTGGACACTGGACAGAGAGGTTGTGTCTTGCATCTTTTGGGAGTGGGGCAACCGTTCGATAGATCTGTTTGCGACCTAGCACAATGCCTAAGTGTATCAGTTCTGCTCCAAAGATCAAACAGCAGACTAGCATTGGATGCTTTCCTCCTACATTGGAGGAAGGGTATTCTGTATTCATATCCTCCAATACCTCTCATTCCTGCTGCAGCTCTCCAGTCGGAAGCTGCTCCGACTCGGCCATGCACCAGATCTGATATCGCAGGATGGTGGAACAATGTTGCACCCCAGCATCCGGTCCTTGGCCCTCATGGCATGGATCTTGAGAGGCTAATGTTGTCAGAGCTTAATCTGCCAGACTGGGTGACCAAAGTCCTTCTAGCCTCCAGGACGGCCCTACAAGAAAGTCTTACTCTTGCAAGTGGAAGAGGTTTACTGTCTGGTGTGAGGGCCAGGCCCTAGATCCTTTTGTCTGTTCCACACAAAAACTGCTCAAGTATCTCCTACATCTCTCTGAGTCTGGAAAGTCAAACTCTGCAAGAGTCTACCTCAGTGCAATTGGAGCTTATAGAGGTGTGGAAGGAAATTCCATCTCGGTACAGCCTTTAGTTGCTCACTTTATGCGGGGGTTGCTTCTCGAAGCCTCCCTACAAACCTTCTGCAGTGTCTTGGGACCTCAATGTGGTTTTTATGCAGCTCATGAAAAGCTCCCTTTGAGCCGTTCAATTCCTGCCCTCTGACGTTCTTGAGCTGGAAGTTGTTTCTGGTGGCGATCACTTCAGCACACAGGGTGAGAGCTTCAGGCCCTAGTAGTTCATCACCTTACACAAAATTCCATCATGAGTGGTCCTCTGTACTCATCCTAAATTCCTTCCAAAAGTGGTACTGGATTTCTACCTTAATCAGTCAATTGTTCTTCCAACATTTTTCCTGAGACCTCATGCCCACAAAGGGGAAGCTGCATTGCACATGTTGGACTGCAAGTGTCTTAGACTTCTACTTGGAGCGGCAAAAAAGCCCACAGAAAGTCCATCCAACTTTGTTTCTTTTGGCCCCAGCAAGCTAGAAGCCGCCGTTTCAAAATGCTCTCTTTCAAATTGACTAGCAGACTACATCTCTTTTGCTTATGCTCATGTCACTGCTCATAATGCATTAGTGACCAACTTACGCTCGGTCTCCATGGAAGAGATCTGCAGGGCTGCAACATGGTCTTCAGTCCACACATTCACATCTCACTACTGCCTAGACAGGGATTCCCGACATGACAGCAACTTTGGCCAATCTGTACTTAGAAATCTGTTTGGGGATTAGAATCCAACTACATCCCCCCTAGGCCCATTCTACCAAAAAAGAAAAAGGGGAGAGAAATTCACTCATTTTGAACATAGTTGGTGGTTTAGTTGTTCTGGCCTCTCACCATTTTGCAGTTGAGTTTGCCCCTATTGGGCTTCTTGGGGACTGCCTTGGTTTTCAGTATCCTGGAGCTTGGGAGATCCATATGTGAGGACTCATTCCTGCTTGTCCATGGAGAAAATGAAGTTACTCATCTGTAGCAGGTGCTCTCCTTGGACAGCAGGAATGAGTCCTCACAACTCTCCCACCTCCCTGAGGAGCTCGCCTTCCTGAGGAGTTTTCCTTCCTGAGGAGTTCTCTTCTGCTACAGCTATATCATCAGACTGATGCATCATGGTGCCACAGTGGGAGGCAGGAAGGTGGTGTGCAGCCACAGTGGAGCCTCCCAAAAGCTTTCAATAGAAGCTGGGGATTGTTCCCATGCGGGGCTCTATCAGGGATGTCACCCATACATGAGGACTATTTCCTACTATGCACGAAGAACACCTGCTTCAAGTGAGTAACTATCTTTTACTCAATAGTGATTTTCATTGGGTTTGTTTTTTTCTAACTCTTGTTTATACTTTTAGGGACCTTGATTTCAGCCATTTGTTTCTAGCCATTGCTTTCTTATAACCATTTATTTTTCATATTTACTTATGGTCTAGAGGGACAGTTTCTCCTTTTTTTTAATCAACCATGCATGGCTAGTTTTAGAGCAACAATTTCCTTTCCCGCACTTCTAAATTTTTTTATTAAGATAATATACTAACACACTAACAAACCAACCTTTAACATTCGCACAATACAAGCTCACTGTGCTCACCTTTCGTTCATCAGTTTGATTCCTATGGCAATTTTTCAAAGAATTAGTTTTTTAATGTTCAAAACTGTTAATTATACCAAAACACAGATAATTGGCCGCCAGACATACAGGCCCAAAGTCAAAGTATACAAGAATGCCAACATGGTGCATAGTGCAAATATTTTACATTTTCTACCCCCCACCCCCAACAAACTAATGCAGGCCACAAGAGCAAAAACAAAACAAAACCTAATCACCCCTGGGGTGTGGGTGCTCTTACACACTCACAGGAATGGTGAACCACCCGGCCCCAAGAACCCTTGATGGAGGTTACCCGCTCTTACCAACCCTCCATCTGCGGCCATCCCCCCACCCCCACCCAACTCTTGACTACTGATAGGCAGAAGAGGAGCAGTCAAGTGGGCCCAACTGGCCCAGCCAACCGTCATCTACAGGTCATCCAGCATTATACTGCGATTCCACAGAGGCAGTTGTTGGATTATAGTTATCCCACACAGCATGGAACCCATTGTCAAGGCGCCCTAGCCCAAAGCTTATCGAGCTGCATGTGCTGGTGCAACGCATTCTGCCAGTGCAAATAGTTCGGTGACTCCGTGCTCTTTCACTCCATCAGGATAATATGTGTAGCTAATGTCCAAGACAATTTCAACCACCACTGTCTAGTGGCCACCACCCTCTCCATCACATGAAGCAGAGTCAACTGTGGGGCCAACTGACATTGCTGTTGAAGAACCTGCTCCACAAATGAGTGCATCACCCGTCAGTAGTCCTGTATCCTTGGATAGGACAAGAGATGAACCAACTGGGCCCCCTTCTCCCCACATTTAGGACAACTTGTCCACCCAAAATACCCCATCTGCCGCAAGCGATCCGGTGAGAGGTAAGCCTGCCTTATCACATGATTCTGCAGATCCCGCAAGGAAACCATGGCTATAAACCTAAGTATCTTCCCAATAAGTTTCTAAAGCATCTCCCCTGTTAATGTCATGCCGAAGTCCGCATTCCCAACCTCAGCGAGGTGATGGCAGGTAGTCTTGGAGGCGGCATCTGTGAAAGAGCCCTGCACTCAGGCCACAGTAAGCCGCCCCGATTACAATCACTGGACGAGTTCCCCTTCTCCGAACATAGCTATGGATTTGGTAGTAAGAAAAAAGATCAGCACCCCCAAACAAAACTAGGCACACAGCTCAGAAACAAAGGCTATGCAACATATTTGAGGAAGTGTTCAACGTTAGAGGTTTCCCTGAGAAAAAAGGTTGTGCAACATATGTGCTTTCGAATCACACAAGGAAGGAAAAAACACAGGTGTTTGGAAGAGTGGAGAATTTAACGTTAGAGATTTCCATGAGAAAAAAGGTAGTGCAATATATTGTGGCCCGTAGTGGTTTCTTTGAGGGAATGGTTATTTAATGTACTGTGGCCCATAGCTGGATAATGGATAATTCACTATTCATGGAATTTCAATGAGGTTTTCTGTGAACTAAAGTTATATAATTAATAAATGAAAATTAAGATGCAAATTTAGTGAATATTCGAGAATTAATTCATTACTGGAGTTTTATTATATATGATATTTAAATGAATATTGTGTATTACACATTTTGCAACACTAACGTTTTTGTATGATTTACGAAGTTTATTATTGGAAGTCATATTTAATGAGAATTTTGGGAGCTTTGGAGGAAGGGGAATTAATCATTAAAAACATTTGTAGTGGGGATTGTTGAGATTGTAATTGTGATTGTTTTGTATGAATTTTAATTCTATTGTAAATTTAAATGTCAGTATTAATCAATACAAATTTTTATACACATTGGTATGTTGAGGAAATTTTATACATCCTTGTGAGTTTATGGATATAAATATATGTTAATTTGGATAAGATTAAGAGAGTGGGTTATTGCATTGTGGTTAGATTCATGAGCTAACAAAGGAGCCACATTTTACTAGTATAAAAGTCTCCCAGGACTGCAGGCAAGATTACCCCCAAATAATGAAATGAACGGTCCTCCCACTGAAGTAGGAATCATCAACCCATGTAGTACAAAGCGAGGCCTGGGTAGGCAATGCCTCAGATTTATCCAGGTTCAACTTGAAACTGGATAAGCCCCCAAACTTCCTAAACTCAGCAAACAAGGCTGCTAGTGCCCACAGTGGGTTCGTGAGCTGAACCAAAAGATTTTTTGCGAAGACTGAGATCTTGAACTCATAGGACCCCATACATACCCCACTGATCTCCGAATTCACCCGAATACACTGCCAGAGCGGTTCCAACGTAAGAAGAAACAGGGGGGAAAAGAGTCCTGTCGCATTCCCTGACTCAAGAGGAAATGCTCTGTACAGAAACCATTCACTAAAATCTGCACCCAGGGTTCCGCATACAAAGCCCACAGTGCCTGCACAAAGAAACCACCAAAGCCAAAACTCTCCAAAGCCAAAAATATACAGGGTGGCCCAAAAAAAGTGAGAACATCTTGTAAATTAAAAGCTTAAATAGTTTACTTATTTACCTTTTTTAGCTATATAATGTCTTTATTTCGACAATTTCCTGTCGCCATCTTTTTTTTTTTTTTTTTAATTTGTCAATCGTTTACATCTCTCTTTTTGAATTTTTAAATAACTTATATGCTATGAGATGTCCTCACTTTTTTTGGGCCACCCTGTATATCACCACCCAACCCTGTAGCACAGTTACTTACCTGTAACAGGTGATCTCCGGAACAGCAGGAATTAATCTTCACACGTGGGAGACGTCGCCGATGGAGCCCGCACGGGAAATGCTCCCCAGCACCCAATCAGAAAGCCTTTGGGAGCATCCCCCGCGCCTGCGCGGTGGATCCCCGCCCTTCCTACTGCCTCTCCCCAGTTGAGTTTCATAGCTGAGCTGGCAGGAGAGGAGAGGAAGGAATAGAGAAAAAGAGAGATACAACTCCCAGGGGAGGTGGGCGGGTTGTGAAGACTAATTCCTGCTGTTCCGGAGATCACCTGTTACAGGTAAGTAACTGTGCTATCTCCAGGAACAAGCAGGAATGAGTCTTCACACGTGGGGACTCCCTAGCTTAGGATGCCCGGGGAGATCACATAAGCGCAGTCCAGACGGGATGGCATTTGCCCAGCCTGAATCTCCGGCATCCCCTGAGGGATGGAGGGCAGGAGTTGAATAGAGGAACAGCGAATCCAAAGACTACGGAGGCAAGTCTTTAGAGTGCAGAACAGGTACCATTAGGATACAGCAAAAAAAAAACCCAGGCTACGGGAGTAGGCAGAGGGGTGCATGAAGAGAATCATTAAGCATGTAATGAGTAAATGACCTAGTACCATACAGAGCTTACCGGCCATTAAGTTTCTAATGAATTAATGGTTTAGAACCCTGTACTGCTTACCCACCGGGTTGTCGGAAGTAGTCCTGTGATGAAGGCACTGTAGACGCAGTAGCGAGGTCATCAAGGAAACTTCACCGCAGCGAGGAGGAAGTTCCAAATCCGGAAGGCCATGGGATCCAGGCGTCAGCTGGGTCAGAAGGACGGCAGGTCTTCCAGGGGGCTCACGGCAAGCTGAGCACTCCCTTAGGAGTAGAGTCCATAACTCAGAGGACCAACAGTGGAAGACAGGCCGAACTAGAGAGCCTATCCCGGAGAAGAGTAGAGGTGTACCCCGGAGCAGAAGGGGTACACAGTCTGCACTAGCGAGAGATAGGGAGACAAGGGTCCGGACCTCCAGGAGGAGGACCTAACTGAAAAGGGGGACTGTTGACTTCACAGCAGTAGGGTACCACCAGTCCGCGGGCCGACGGGGAATAGGCAGGCGGACTGGCCGGACCCCCGGGGGGGGGGGGGTGAGTACCGGCCATAGGGGGGAAAAAGGCGGTAAACACAGGTACTGTGGGGATCCCCCAAAGGCGCCTGCCAAGCAGGTGATATCTAGTATATCTAAGCCAGTGGACATGGGGACGCCCCCTCCGGTACTAACGCAGGCACGCCGGGGGGCCTGCCTCCATGAGCAGCACTCAGGTAAGGCGGATCTGCCATCGATCCCCAGAACGTCCACCTGGAGAGGTGGCCGCAAGATCCATCAGGGGAGGGATCTTTCCCGGAGGGCAAGGGCAGATCGGCGAGCTAAGAGCGCGGTAGCACGGGGGACGGAGGATAGCATCAGTCCGGTAGAATGCCGCAGGGGTTGGAGGCCCTAATGTGTCCCCAGGACCTGCGCGTAGAAATTGTCCCCCGCACAATCAGGGGACATGAGGGTATAGTCCCTGGTGAGTATAGGGGGACTATAGCGGCTGGAGGGGAATTCCAGTACGGAAGCAATCAGCAAGAGGATACTGGCTGAGAGGGGTTCGGGGACATACCGAAGAATAAGTAGGGTGACCGTGGGCCATAGCGATCACGGCGTAAGGTGGTCTCCCTTTCCCACAGAGGAGAAGACCTGAACCCCTAGATAAGTCCCCGAACCATTTTCCAACTGGACGAGCCCCAGAGTAGAGCTCTAGTCTAAACTTCTGGTAAGGAGGTTAAGAGCAGGCAGCCGCCCACCTGAGCCTAAAAATGCTTAGTATGAGAGTCCTGGCGCGGGCCCGGGGACATCAACCCGGGGTGAGAGGTCCCTTGCTTGGGCGCGCCTGGAGGGTGGGTGGAGGGCTGACATTTCCTCTTCCTAGGGAAGGGGGGTCTGGAGGGGCGTTTACCACCACCGGGGGGGAAGCCGGGCCCTAGGCTGGCTGCTAACTCTGGGAAGGTTAGCGAAGCACTGTGCGACCTGACGTAAGGCTTCGCTATTGAAGAGGTGATCTCCGTAGCAGGGAGAATTACCCAGGATGTGCTGTGCCCGTCTACACAACTCGGACGCCTGCAACCATGCTGTGCGGCGTGCTCTAATGGCAACAGCAGAGGCTCTGCTGACCGACCGGAAGGAGTCCAGCGAAGCACGAGAAAGGAACCCGGAGATATTCCTGCAATGATAAAGAAGCAGGGAATATTCAAAGGCCTTGGTTGCAGATACGAAGGTGGATAACCGAGATAACCTCTCGGTGACCTCCCGAAGCGACAGACTCATATAAAATATATATGAAATAATTCTGGCCGCCAGCATAGACATTTGGAAGGCTTGACGTCCTAGAGTATCTAGCGTCTTCGAGGCGCGGCCTGGAGGGCGAGAAGCATGCCTCTCCTTGCTTCCGGCCTTCCTCAGCGCAGATTCCACCACAATGGACCGATGTGGAAGCTGGTGCTGCCGAAACCCCGGGGACGGAGGCACCCGGTACAGAGCCTGCATCGCAGTCGGCGGCGCCGGAACCCTCAAAGGCGACCGCCAAGCCCCCAGCAGGAGATCCTGCAGGGCGGGATGCAGAGGAAGCATCGCGGCTGCCTGTTCCGCAGGGCCTGGGCTCGGGTCCGGGATAGGGATGGCCAGCAAGTCCGCCATGTCAAGGAGGAAATCCTGAAAAGGCAGCTCTGCCGGAGCAGTTATGGCGGGAGAGGGCGCCAGGGCACTAAGAGGCCGCTCGGGCCGATGCCCGCTGGGCAGAGGAGGGGACCAACCGACCCGGATCGGGGCAGTCAACATGGCGTCGTCGGCTCCTGGAATTGATTCCAAGCTAGGCATCGAAGAAGTTGACGGCACCGACGGAACCGGCCTCGGCCCCGAACCCGGGGGCGGCGCTTCCCCCCGTGACTGGAGCGAATCCGCAGCCGCTGGAGGGCAGGGGCCAGCGGTCTCTGCTCTGCGGGAGAGGACAGGGGCCAATCTCGAGACGTGCCGTGGCCAGGCTTTCAAGGCTGGACAACGACTCCAGGCTGGGCATCGAACCGAGCGAGAAGAACGACTCCTTCCTCGAGGCCCCCGGCGGGAGTGACCGCGCCGGTGGTGGAGATCCCAGAGCGCGGATCCGAACCGCGCCAACCGGTGCCGCAAACATCAAGGGCCCCCGAGGACGGTGCTCGGAGGAGAGGGGGTCATCTGACGCCAGCGCCGATGTCGATCGGCGGGCACTGCCCGGTACCGGGCTCCCTCTCGAACCCGTCCGACCCGGAGAGAAATCCTTCCGGGGCATACGGCCCGTCCCCGAGGGGACCCTGGTCACCCGATGACGAGTCCCTGCGGGGGGGGGGGTGGGGGAGTGCAAAGCCCCTGCGCCGACGTCGGGGTACCGTTGCGGGGCGGCGCAGACCCAGATTGGGTTGAAGCGGTCGAAGACCCCGAGGCCCCTTCTCTAGGAAAGGGCGGGGCCTTCGACGGCCGCGTCGATGCCGGGGAGTCGCCCGTGCGCTGGCCGACATACCCCGAGGTCCCCGGGGAAGGTCGATGGCGGTCCCTCGTGCTCGACGCCCCTGCTGTCGCTGGCGGAGCGGCGCTGCTCGAACCCGGTACCACCCTTGCGCAGGGCTGGGATACCGGCGACCCAGCGCGGGTCGAAGCGAGCGGCCCCGAGGGGAGGGAGGCCAGATGACCATCCCCGGCACGGGGCGGAACCACCGATGCCCGCGCCCTCGAAGCGGGTACTACCCCCGCGCATGACCTGAACGTAGGGCCGTCAGATAGTGTCGAGTCGATCGGCCCCCGAGGTGCCGAGGACAGCGGCTGGCGATCCCCGGTGGGGAGCGGGTCACTCGACACCGAAGCCGACGGGTCGGCACCGCCCAAAGCGGATACCACCCCCGTAGGAACGCCATACCGGCGCGAGTCGGTCGGCCCCGGAGGCGCCGAGGACCGCAGCCGCCAATCCCCGGTGAGGAGCGGAACGCTCGACACCGACGCCGAGGGGTCGGTACCGCCCGAAGCGGGTACCGCCCACGCGCATGGCAGGGCTGGAGGAACGCCAGGCTGGACTGAGTCGATCGGCCCCGGAGGCGCCGAGGACAGCAGCCGACGATCCTCGGTGAGGAGCGGAGCGCTCAACACCGACGCCGATGCCAGGGGCTCAGTACCGCCCGGAGCGGCTACCACGCCCGAGCATGGCTTGGATGTAGAGAGGTCAGACCCGGTCGAGTCGATCGGCCCCGAAGGCGCCGAGGACACCGGCTGACGATCCCTGGCGAAGAGTGAAACACTCGACGCCGACGCCGGGGAATCGGCACCGCTCGAAGCGGGTACCTCCCTCGGGCATGGCTCGGGAATGTTCTGTGAGGAGCGAACCTCAGGAACATCCCGAAACCCCGTAAATGCTTTGGAGCCCGAGGACTCCCGCCGGGGTATATCAGCCAAGGAGGACTTGAGGGGTTGGCCGGAGCCGTCGCCATGCCGCGCATGAGACTCGCCCCTCAAGACTCGGTTAGTCTTAACAGACTGTTGTGTGGTTACCTGATCCTGGAGAGAAGAACAACCCGACGACCGTGCCTTGGGCGCGAAGACGTCGTCGAGGGATACCCGAAAGAGGGAGGGTCTTCTCCCGACACTGTAGCCCGGGGAATCCGGGGAAAAAGGGTCAGGCCCCAAACAGGAGAGGCACCAGGCATTGGAGTCCACGTGGAAAATTAAGTCCCCGCCGTGAGGCTGGGGGGAAGAAGGCTCCATGCCCCGGTCCTCAGCGCCCGGAGGGGGCGACAAAAATTAAATGAAAAATAATTAAAGAAAGAAAGAAAAAGGGGGGCACGGAGGTGCCACCGTCGGCGGGAAAGCCGCGACTACAGAAAAAAGGAAAAATTTCTGCGGTGGCAGGAGGGACGTCCTGCCTGCTCCGCGGAAAACGAAAAACTGGGGAGAGGCAGTAGGAAGGGCGGGAAAGCCACCGCGCAGGCGCGGGGGATGCTCCCAAAGGCTTTCTGATTGGATGCTGGGGAGCATTTCCCGTGCGGGCTCCGTCGGCGACGTCTCCCACGTGTGAAGACTCATTCCTGCTTGTTCCTGGAGATCAAAAGCTCTCTCAGTGTTGAAACTTACCAATAAGGAAATCCCCGCACTCACACGGTAATGCTGAGAGGCTAGGATCTAACATAGTAACATAGTACATGACGGTAGATAAAGACCAGTATGGTCCATCAATTTATTTATTTGGCTGGATTTATATACCGCTTTTCACAGGGGTCAAAAGTGGTGTACATGGAACTTTAAACTAATTCAAGCAACATTTACTTTGAACAGGTGGCAAGAGTAAGTGCACCTGCCACTCCATGCAGGTCACTCCTCCCCATGCTTTTGTTGAGGGGTGTACCCACCGCTCCATGCAAGTCACCCATATTTGTTGAGATATAAGAGATAGCTAAGTTTATTTTAATTTTATCCTGTTGCTATAAAAAGGATCCACTGTATCTGTCCCATGCCATTTATTATTCTGTCACTGTATTTGCTCCACTATTTCCATCTAGCATCTAATACCCTTACAGTGAAAAAGTATTTCCTGACATTGCCTTTCAGTTTACTCTCTTGCAGCTTCATGTTATGCCCTCTAGTTTTACAGCATTTTATATCCTTTGTGAGATATGGTCTCCAAAACTGAACACGATATTCCAAGTGAGGCTTCAGCAACAACTTGTACAGTGGCATTAGTATCTCCTTCTTTCTGCAGGTAAATTCTTCTCTGTATGCAACCCAGCATCATTCCTGCTTTTGCCACCGCCTTATCACACTGTTTCACCACCTTAAGATCCCCAGAAACAATCACTCTGAGGTCCTTCTCCTGGTCTGTGCACACCACGTCTTACATAGGGAATGCTATCACATCATAAACACATGTAAAACCATATATATAGAGAATAATAGGTAATAAATAAAACAAACAAGCCAACATTGCATACCTTTATGAGCAATCACACTTCCATGGCGCTTTGTACACTATAAGGGACAAGGATGAGAACCATATGGATAAGTGCATAAATAATATGGTATATATATTACCTATTATTCTCTATATATATGGTTTTACATGTGTTTATGATGTGATAGCATTCCCTATGTAATAGGTAATGTTTTTAAACACCCTTTGTACATTTGTTTACTATTATTTATTTATCTATTTATTTATATATAATATATTTACACATGTATTAGTTATGTTTCCCTTACATGTCTCCTTCGAGGTTGTTTTGTTCGTTTTATGCTGTTGCTGATCTTTTAACTCATAATTTTTATAAATGTTTTTTATGAATGTATTTTTAGATGTTTTCCATATGACATGTATGTATTTATATTATTAAGTGTTTTACTTTGTCATCCTCTAGCATGACATTGTTACACGTTTTTACATTTTTATATGATTATAGTGTGTTTTAATTATTTATTTGTTTGTTATTTTATATAGCCTGCCCCTGAAGAAGGCAACGAAACACGGCCTGTGTCAGGCCATAGGCTTTTTCTGTATTAATAAAGTTTGTTCTTCCAATCGCTTTCCACGTTACCTTACTGGGTTCAACATAGTGCCTGAATCCTGGAACATCAGTATAAGGCGCCCCTCATACTGGGCAGATTTGTCTATGTGTGCCGCTCAGAGCACCGCCTCTTTTTGCACAAAATACAGGAACTATGCTATGACTGCATGCAGCCTCTATTCCTGCTCCTGGTATCACCCAAGGTGGTGCGCCTGCTCAATCTGGATATGGCCCAGGGCCTGCCCCTGCTTTAGGCTCACAGGAAGCCATGTTTCCAGAAATCCCTGCAGTTTAGCATCTGCCACAGACTCAGGTACCCCAATGAATCACAGATTGTTCTGGCAAGACCTTTTCTCGAGGCTCTCGAGTTTGTCCTGCTGCTTAACCACCAATATTTTCAAGGCCTCCAGCTCCCCTGATGTCCGGCTAACAATATCTTCCACCTCCCCCATCTGATTCTTGAGGGTGGTTACACGGCCACATGAGGCCATTACCTCATCCATTTTCCTGCAGAGGTGCTTAAATTTAGAGACCAGGACATGGAGCACTGCAAAGGATACCTCTTCCAACAGCGAGGGCTGTGCATGGTCTTGGCTCACACCTGGGTCACTGGCTGCTATCTTGGCTCCGGGGGACTTGGGCTGGTCGCACTCCTTGCGCTGCACTTTTGCCACAATCAGTCGTCTTGGGAAACACCTGCTTGGCACTCACAACCCCCTGCGCTGCTCAACGGGATGGATACACAGGCTACCGCCACACAATTCTGGGGTAAAAAGTAGGAAGGGCCCGGGAACACCTGAAGGACATGTCCGCCCAAGCCCACGTGATCAAGGAGTTTTTTAAATTACTCCGGTTTCACAAATATTTTCATACTGTGATATGAGATTTTTACCTTTGATGGCTGTTCACTGAATCTCCTGCTCTCTAAGACTTCCATAGGAAATCATAAATAAGTTTTGTTAAGCCTTTCTTTTTTTTTAATTCTGTAAAGAACTATCATTTTTGCCTTGTGTATTTTCACTATAACTGGTGAAATCTGCCACAGCTTCTCTTAGGATTCCTATGCATTACATTCTTGTTACCTTCAGCAGTATTTGATAGGCATGTTTCCACTATTTGATGCAATTCTGATTCTTGGATTATTTTGGGTAGTTCTATAAAGGGAATATTACTTCTCCTTCCCCGATTTTCTTGGTATTCAATACAATCCAGTAATTTTTTTGCTTTGAGACTTTAGATCAGCTAATTAAGTATATAATCTTTGTTAGATTTTCCTGACATGAAACATGGACTTTCACTTGTTGGATTTTCCATGCATAGGATTCCAGACCTCCCTTGATTTTATCGATGGATGGCTGTAATTTAGATAGCTTATCTTCTATTACTGCTGCCAAGTTCCTTTTGAGTTCTCATGCTGTGTAAAAAAGCAGTTACTTACCTGTAACAGATGTTCTCCTGGGACAGCAGGAATCAGTCCTCACAAATGGGCAATGTCGGCATCGACGGAGCCTGCACGGAAGCATCTCCCCAGCTTTCAAAGAATGCCTTTGGGAGATGCACGCATGGCCCACTTCCCCCCCCCCCCCCCAAGGGTGCCATCTTGCCTCAGTCAAATTACACAGTTAAGACGGTAAAAATAAAAGATGGTAAAGAAGCAACTCCAAGGGGAGGAGGGAGGGTTGTGAGGAGTGATTCCTGCTCTCCCCAGAGTACACCTGCTACAGATGAGTAACCATGCTTTCTCCGGGAACAAGCAGGAAGTCAGTCATCACATATGGGCCTCCCCAGCTACAGGCTACTGAGAACCTGTACAAAAATGGCATGGCAACCAGCAAAGGTGAGCCGTGATCAGCAGCAATTGAATCCCTAATAGAGACTCTCGCAAGACCCAGGTGTCCGGCTGAGAACCATCACTCCGGTAGCCTGAACACAGAAGGGTCGGAGGGCAGGAGTTGCCTACACCCTGAAAAGATTACGGAGTACGGCCTGGCCAAAGGCGCTGTCTCGTGGGGTCTTCCTCTCCAGGCACTAGTGAGCTGCAAAGGTATGGACTGAAGACCAGGTGGCGGCATAGTAGATTTCCATCATGGAGACAGAATGCAGATTAACCACGGAAGTAGCCATGGCCCTGACACAGTGCGCTGTGACACTCTGGTCCAGTAGGATCCCTGCTTGCTCAAAGGTAAGGGTATTGCAGTCTGTTGACTTTGCGGTGGCCCTGAGCCTGTTGCAGGTAGAAGGACAGGGCTCTCTTGTAATCCAGAGTATGGAGAATGGTCTCTACCTTACCAGCGTGAGGCCTCAGGAAGAAGGTGGGGAGTACCACCTCCTGGTTGAGGTAGAAAGGGGACACCACCATTGGCAAAAACTTGGGGTGTGTGCGGAGCACCACCCTGTTCTTGTAGAACCTCAAATAGGGAGGCTTGGCCATGAGAGCCTGGAGTTCGCTGACTCTGCAAGCCAATGTGCGTACTACCAGGAATGCGACTTTCCAGGAAACATGCCACAGGTGGCAAATGGCCAAAGGATCGAACAGAGGCTTAGTGAGCTGTGATAGTACCACACTAAGATCCCACTCTGCTGCCGGGGGCAGATGGGGGGGTTGGACAACATGAGGCCCCATAGGAACCACGACAAAGGGCTGAGCAGAGAGGAATTTCCTCTCAACGGAGTGGTGATGTGCTGCGATGGCGCTCAGATGAACTCTGACTGAGTTGGACTTCAGTCCCGCCTGCGAAAGGTGAAGCAAGTATTGGAGTATAACCTGAATATTCAATATGGACCAAATGTGGAAGGGAGGGGGTCGAGATGGTTCTTGTGTGCGGGCACGTCCTATAGAGCCAGACAATCAGTATCCCCGGGAGGACGACAGACCCCATATGCAACAATATCATTACAGAGGATGGGGCCGTGGTCGGGGGAGGGGGTTTGGAAGTCAGACAGATCAGAAGAGAGGAGATATTGAAAATAGAATCTCCCAATAATGTTGTTAATCTCTCCAAATATGTACTTTCACCAGATGAGGAATCCCTTTTAAATAAAGGGTTGTCCTTTGTACCGAAAAGAAGATTAGATACTTTTGACATTCAAGTTGACTTATACAAGTTTTTCCGGAAAATACGGATTTGTAATTTTTTTGCTGATCATTCTAACGATTGTTCTCATGACACTTCTATTATCTGCAAAAAGTCCACATGGATCCCTCCCCAGGGTACTCATCCTGTTATAGAAGCGTAAGAGCAAGTTGTGTTAAAACAGGTTATGGAAGTTTTACCTTTTATAATATCACATATAGTGAAAAACAAGCTATTTTTTCACTACAGAAAAATAATATTATAATAAAACCTGCGGATAAAGGGGGAGCTGTGGTAGTTTTGGACAAACAATATTATATATCAGAAATGAATTGCTAATTGAATGATACTGTGTTTTATCAGAGACTTGATGGGGATCCTACACAAAATCTGAAGAGGAGTATTGATAATCTTGTTCTTTCAGCTTTTGAAGTAGGACACATTACAGCAAAAGAGAAGGCCTTTTTGATTGTTGATATGCCTATTATTCCCACTATATATATTATTCCCAAAATACATAAATCGCTGGAGGCTCCGCCAGGACGGTCCATTGTTTCGGCTATTGGCTCCCTTTTGGAACCGATTTCTAAGTTTTTAGATGTGTTGCTACATCCCTTCGTTTTGAATATGTGGTCTTATGTGAGAGACTCGGCCCATGTTATACAGCTATTATCTACTTTTAATAGATTTGATTCAGATATTATACTGGTTACACTTGACGTTGAGTCACTTTATACTAATGTGTCTCAACTTGATGCTTTTTAGGCATCATTGAACAATGCTTACTTAAAAGAACAGCACATAAGCGTATTCCAACAGCTTTCTTGGTGGCCTTAGCATGATTAGCACTTTGTGAAAACTTTTTGTTTTAGAGATTCTTTTTATAAGCAAAATTAAGGGAGTAGCCATGGGGTCGTCCATAGCCCCGGACATAGCGAATCTGTATATTTTTTATTTTGAAGAAAGTTTTTTGAAGTCCCATCCTTTTGAGTCCAATATTCTTCTCTGGATAAGATACATAGATGATATTCTAATTCTCTGGAAAGGTACGATTGATGAACTTACACATTTTAATCAATGGGTTAATCAATTAGATGTGAACTTATGACCCTAATCAGATCTTGTATCTGGATTTACTTATCAAAAAAGAAATTAATGGATTTTCTACCACTTTATACAGAAAACCGACTGATAGAAACACCCTTTTACATTATAAGAGTTTTCACAACCCATCACTTAAAAATAATTTACCTGTGAGTCAATTCTTGAGGGCTAGGAGGATTTGTACAAAACCACAGGATTTTCAAGTACAGGCTAAAGAGATGAAAGAGAGGTTCCTAGCAAGACAATACCCTAGATGCTACCTTGATAGGGCATATCAAAGGGCCTTAGAGTCCTCTCATGACTTGCTCAAAGTCAAATCAAGAAATGACGATGTAGGAATGATATATCCCCTGCTATACTCATCCCAATCCAGTAGGCATTATAAAAATATTACAGAAAGAGTGGCATTTGATACAAACTCTTCCAGCTTTTCTAGATTTAAAATTAATCATTGCACATAAACGTAATATAAATCTGCAAAACCTCCTGGTTCCATCAGCATTGACAGAGAGAAAATGCCTTTCTAAATTCAAAGGACAATATCAATGTGGTAAATGTTCAGTTTGCTTGAATTCGCTACCATACGGAATCAATTCATCCATCCTCTCACTAAACAAGTTTTTCATATTGATGATTTTTCCAACTGTGAAACTCACAACGTTATTTACGTTGTACAATGTCCTTGCAATAAACTTTGTCGGAAAAACTATCCACAGTATTAGAATAAGAATAGTTGAACATAAAAGTTGCATTAAACGGGGTTAAACTGATAAACCCCTTGTTCAACATTGGCAAGAGGCTAAACAATGTTATGGATCTAAAGTTTTTTGTTATAAAAAAGGTCAAGTTGAACCGGAGAGGTGGGGACATTAACAAAACGATTATGAGACTGGAACAGAGGTATATTTTTTTATTAGGCACTTTGGTCCCCAATGGGCTCAATCTAGATAAAGACTTATCAGTGTTTCTTTAATATATATATTTTTTATCTACTTCGTTTTTTTGGAGTCTCTGTTCATATTTTCATACCTTTATTTATATTTTTATTTGTAACTGATGTAATCACATTGTGACATAATTAGTATTTTAGCAGTTTTTATGCCCATTTTTTTTAAATAGCACGTTTACTTTATGCTTGTCATCAATTTTGTTTGTTAATTAGAATACTAAGCCCCTCTTCTGCTACTTAGGGCGCATGTGTGGGCATTTTTTCATCGATTGCCCTTGACATTCACAAGGATTGACTACTGCAGAGAAGGTATTTCACCCAAGTTATTCTTTTGTTCTTATTTTGCATTGCCCGCTCAGCCCCTTCCTGAAGCATGGTCTTTTTAATATATACAGATTTTTTGCTCTAGCGATAACTTTTTTAAAAGGAGCCGTTTTTAGGCTCAGTCAGCCTGTTTGTCTAGTATAGATCTTTTTTGAGCCACAGTTTTTACAATTTTTGTTTTACTTCATAGTTTAACTCAGGTTGTCCTGTTTCATTATTTAACAGTTGATGTGCTTCATTTTTTAAACTTTTTCGCGTGCAGCGCATTTTTCTAACCTGTTGTTAGGGGTTTCATTATTTGACGGTTGACTGGCTTTGCTCTAAAGCATTTCCTCCATGTGAGCTGTGCCTCCCTTTTTAATGCTTCAATTTGAAAAGGTTTTTTAGCTGGTTATCTATCTTAAATAGTTATCTGCAATTTGTACATTTTTATCCGTTTTACCTATGAGTTTTGCATTTCTTTGCACATATTGCCCACTGTTACCGAGGCACTATTTATTTTTAAGTTGTTCATTTCTATTCTTATTCCACTTTTTAACGTAACAGTTTTTTATTAATCATTTTTTTATGCAGTAATCATGCATCTCAGGTGCATTATGCATTTCAAATGGCACTATTTGTTCCCATTATGTTTACAAAGAATATCTCAGTGCTGACTCACTCCTGTTTTTTCGCTTTTACCGTTCCTCTTTATGTGGAATAAGGTGTTTTAACCCTAATAGTCTTGTTCCATTTGCTTCATGTGTTTTTATATGCATTGTATTATTAATTGTCTATTCATTTTTCTATGTCTCTTTTAGCATTTACAGATTCATAGTAGCCTCAATCAGTACGTTATATGACCATTGACTTAATGGTCTTTCATAGAGATATTCATGTTGTATATGTTTGCATTCCTGAGTTTTTATGCACTCGTTTTTTTCTCCTTTTTATTTATTTTAAAATAACAATTTATGTTTATATGTTGTGATATGGTCATTTCATTATATTATTCATTTTTATTGTTATCATTATGTCCATTTTTAATTATTTATTTATTTATTATTATGCTGTTACTAATTTGAAAGTACACACTGTTCGGTGCTCTCTTCTTTTATATGTTTAATGTTTATGCTTTTATTTATTTTTAGTTTTTATGCCAGCTTAACCCCTGATGAAGTGTCACGAAACACGGCCTGTGTCGGGTCGGCATTGTTTAATAAAGATTTTGTTTTTTCCCTTATACCACATCTCTGGACTGGTTTATACACTTAATTTAATTTAATTAACAGTTTCTTATATACCGCATCTTCCAATGATCAAATGCGGTTTACATGGAACAAAACATAACAGACAGGCGTCTGTTTTTACAGTGAACAGCTTAAAACCATAACAACTATATTATATTACATGGAACATGCAAGAACTATTTACAGGGAACAATATGGGTAAAAGATACATGGAAGAACTATTTACACTTGGCATGGTATTTGCTTTCGTAGTGTTGTACCTTGGAGTATAACCTGTACAGGGCAGGAAAAGAGGTTCTCCTGCTTTTGTGTGCTCCACCCTGAGAATCAGCACCACTTGAAGGCGTACACACCTTGAAGGAGGTCAGCAGCTAAGCCGTGAGCGATAGGGACCCCAGGATGGGGTGTAGGAGAGATCCCTGCTCCTGTGAGAGTAGCCCTGGGGCTTGGTCCAGGGGAATAGGCGGTACTGCCAATACAGAGATGAATAGTGGAAACCAGGGCTGTCTGGGCCACCGAGGGGCTATCAGAACTAGCGATACTCTGTCGTGCTGAGCCTTGACTAAGGTCTTGGCTATCAGTAGTGTCGGGGGGAAGGCGTATAAGAGGCCTTCTATCCATGGGATGAGGAATGCATCTGCCGCTACCCATGAGGGATGTGGTCTGCGGGAGCAGAACAGGGCAACTATGTGTTATCCAGGATGGCAGATCCATCATGGGGATGCCCCAGAGCCGGAACAGCTGCGAGGCTACTGCTCGGTCCAGGTGCCACTCATGTGGCTGGAGGACTCTGCTCAGGTTGTCTGCCAGGGCATTGTCCTGGCCTGGGAGGTGAACTGCCCTTAGGAGCATCCCTCTGCATATAGCGTAGGAGGCTACCGCTTCCTGGCAGAGGGGGGTACGACCCTGTCCCCCCCTGTTTGTTCACGTAGAACATCACAACCTGATTGTTGGTCTGGATCAGCACCATGTAAATGGTGGTGGAAGGTTCGAAGGGCTAGAAATATTGCCCTGAGTTCCAGCAAGTTGATCTCCATCTCCGACTCCCTCTGGAACCAGCAGCCTTGTGTCTGGAGGCGCTCGCAATGTGCTTCCCAGCCCATTAATGAGGCATCCGTGGTGAGAACCTTCTAGGAGGTGGGTGCTTGAAAGGGCATCCCAGTCTAAAGGTGACCTGGGTTCTGTCACCATCCAAGGAAGTCTACCAGCTGGCGGGTTACCTTCACTCAGTCTCTGAATCTGCCTGCGGCTTGGGTCCACTGAGAATGGAGGCACCACTGAGCTGCTCTCATGTGCAGGCAGGCATTTGGAGTCATGTGCCCCAGGAGGCGAAGGAGAAGCCGGGCGGGTAGTGTCCTGCGCCACTGCACCTGTTCGGCTAATTTCCTAGGTGCTCTGACCTCTCCTGAGGGAGGGAAGCTCTTGCCTTGAGAGAATCCATCAGTGTCCCTATGAAGACTAGGCACTGTGCCGGAGTAAGGTGGGACTTGGAGTAATTTATGACAAACCCCAGGTGCTGTAGGGCTTTTATGGTGCGCCCGGTGGTGCATTGTGCCTCTGTAGCTATGTCCCCCTTTATGAGCCAGTGGTCCAGGTAGGGGAAGATAAAGGCCCCTTGAAGCCTGAGGTGGGCTGCAACCACTGCAAGGCACTTTGTGAAGCCCCTTAGTGATGAGGCCAGCCCAAAAGACAGTACCTTGTATTGGTAGTGCTTCCCCACCATGATGAACCTGAGGTATTTTCTGTGGCTGGGATGGATTAGGATGTGAGTGTAGGGATCCTTTAGGTCCAAGAAGCAGAGACAATCTCCCTGCTGGAGGAATGGCAGCAGTGTTCCAAGGAAGAGCATCTTGAACTTCTCTCTGACCAGAAATCTGTTGAGCTCTCGCAGTTCCAGGATGGGCCTGAGGCCCCCAGTCCTCTTGGGGATGAGGAAGTTCCTGGAGTAGAAGCCAGTGCCCCAGAGATGTTTTGGCACTGGTTCTGCTGCTTTGTCCTGGAGTAGTCCTGCTAGCTTGGTGAGGAGCAAGGTTTGATGAAGGAGAGGCCTGGTGGGCTCTCCTGGGAAGTATGTGGGTGCTTCCTGATGTAGGTGGAGGAGGTAACCCTCCTTGACCACTTGTAACACACAGGTATTGGAGGTGATGGCTGTCCATTTGTGGGCAAACAGGGCTAGGTACCCCCTGTGGGCAGCAGAGGATCCCCTGGGGGTGTGGGGGTTCAGAAGCTTCCCCCTGGCTGTGCCTGAGCTGGTGCCCAGGGCTTCGGGGCTTTTTGCTTTCTGGGACCATGTCCCTGGTCTTTTTTTTTTTTTTAATGGGCCTGCTGAGGGCCCAAGAAGGCTTGGAAAAGTGGGAAGAAGGGCTTTTTCCCCCAGGGTTTTCTTTTGGGTTTGCACCAGGGTCTTTTTTGAGAGCCTGGTTGTCGTCACATACTCTGACTCCATCTCTGCTGCTTTGTCCACGATGGGTTTTCCATACAGGTTTTCACCTGTGCATGGGACATCAATTAGTTTGTCCTCAACCCATTGTTCCAGGTCGGATGACTGCAGCAATGTTTGGTGTCGTGTCCCAATGCCTGCGGCAGCCACCCTAGCCAATGACTTGAAGTCATCATAGGCTCCTTGGGACAGGAACTTTGAACATTCCTTTACTGCCAAGGTTAGGGACTTAAACCTCTGTAGGGATTCTCTATAGAGGCCTGCCGAGAATCCCCCGAGCTCCCTCAAAAGCTCCTTCAGGTACACGCCGATGTAGAGTTAGTATGTGTGGATTTGGCATCGAACCCTGAAAAGCCTTCTGGCCAAGGGCATTGAGGGTTTGGGCTTCCCTGCTGGGTGGAAACGACGAGTGAGCTTTTTGGATCTTAAGCTGGTGCATGGCCACTTCCACGACCATTGAGTTGTGAGGGAGCTGGGACTTTTGGAACCCAGGGTTCCAGCGTATCCCATACATGGTGTTGAAGTGCCTGCTGACAATATGTACTGACGCTGGTGTTTCCCACATCTGGAGGAGGCAGTCAAGGATCAGAAGCACCGGAACCATGAGGATTTCCTTAGGGGGTGCCTTGTATTGGGAGTATATTCAATTCCTCGGTTCGCGGGTCCTCCTCAGCCTTTGTCTCGATCGCGAGAGCCTTGGCCATATCCCTCACAAAATCGAGAAACACAATGTCCTCAGGTGGGGAGCAGCATCGGGTCGCTGGAGGAGATGGGTCCGAGGGCACGTAATGGTTTCGTCTCGTGTCAGAGGACTCTTCATCTTCAGTCTCCCATTCAGACTCGAAATCAGAGTAGGAGTCCAACGCTGCATGATCACCTCTGTCTAGAACCGCTCTTTGCGGTGAAGGACCTCCTGAGGATCGCATGTCTGAGTCATGGGTGCTCTCTGGGGAGAACCAGTGCCCAAGGAATTGGACCGGGACCTCAACTGGGGCCAGGGCTCTCTAGAGGCCAGTGGTAGATGAGAACCGGCTTGAAGGCCGAGTAAGCCCTCGATGTCAAGAGTCCCATTGTCGGGGCGCATGAACCGGACATAAATCCCCACCTGCATAGCCACTAGGGCAGATATACTGCTCTTTAGGGCTGCTATTCTGGTCTCCATACCAGCTGGCTCCACAGCCTTCAACGCAGGCACAGAGGACTTCGGGCATGGCGTCAATACTGTCAAAGGAAAGTCCTCGATGAGGATGGCCTCGGAGGCCCGAGGCCGGTCAGCAGGAGTAAACGACTCCTTGCGTGGCAACTTGGAGGGCCACTCCTGTCCTGACTCCACGGGCTCACGCCTGGGACTGCGGGACCTGGGGTGGGATTTCACCTTCTTCCTGGATCCATCCTCTGAGGCAGCCTTTGAGGATTTCTTCTTCTTATGCTCCACCTCCAGGGACTTCTGCTTGGAGGAACCATGGCCGCAGGACTCTGAGAAGGCTCTGGCTTCGTGGGGCACCGAGATATCGGAGGGGGCCCTGGAGTGTGGTGTTACCAGAGACTCCGGGGTGGAGTTGGACTTCTGAAAATGTTTTTCTTGCTGCTGATAGCGACTCTTTAAGGCCTTTGGGATCATTGTTTTGCAGGGCTCACAGTTGGAGTTGTTGTGCTCCAGGTCAAGGCATCGGAGGCAGCAGTCGTGTGGGTCGGTAAGTGACATCACTTTGCCACACCTGTCATACTTTCTGAAGCCACTTGAGGCCATCAGAAAAAGGGAGTCCCCACCTCTTGGCAGGGGTCTGATGCCTTTGGCTGAAAAAAGGCATAAATGCCGGTCGAGGTGGACCTCGAAGAAAAAAATGAAAAAATTGATAGATGAACCCGAGAAGAGACGCAGAGGCAAGCTGGCTCAAGGGCGGGAAGGAACTGGTATGCAAACCGGACAAAATTTAACTATAAGAAAATCAGACTTTTTCCAGGGAAAAAAAAGGAGAATGAGGCAAGATGGCATGGGTGATTCATCTTCCAAAAGCTTTCTTTGAACGCTGGGGAGATGCTTCCACGTGGGCTCAGTCGGTGCTGACATTACCCATATGTGAGGGCTGACTTCCTGCTTGTTCCCAGAGAAATATTGTATCTCAGCAGCCACCCCTTATTTCCAGCTTGTTTCTGTCATACCGAAGTATCACGCAGTCAGCTTTGGTTTAAACTCACCAATTTTCTTCCCAAGTCTTTTGATGTGATTGTTTCTCAGGTTTGCAGTTCACACACTGCTCAGTTTGTGGAATTTAAAGCTTTAGACCTGGAGCTGCATGTACAGGCATCTACTCTGCTTCAGCTCATCACGTGACCCCCACCTGAAACCATGTATCAGAATTGAGAACATTGATATAAGCAATTGTTCTAACCTACCTTAACTACTGTAATGAGGTGCATTTAAGATTACTTATTAAGATGGTGTTTCATCTGCACACAATGCAGAATGCTTCAGTTAACATCACTATGGGGGTAATTTTATAAAGGTTTTTTCATCTGTAGAGTCTGTTTTACAAATGAAAAAGACCTTTTATAGAACTGTGTGATGATGCATGCATATATAATTACATGCACTGACAAGTAGGTACAGAGTTATATACACACCAACTGTAGGCATTCCAGGTAGAGCGGGGCACAGCTGTAATATATAGTAACATAGTAAATGATGGCAGATAAAGACCAGCATGGTCCATCTACTCTGCCCAGCACGATGGCAAGAGTAGGTGCACCTGCCGCTCTGTGCAGGCCACCCCTCCCCACGTCCTTGTTTAGGGGTGAACCCACCACTCCATGTAGGACACCCCCTATTTGTTGAGAAAGTAGATGGTTCAGTTTATTTTGATTTTATCCTGTGTCTGTCCCATGCCATTTTGAATTCCGTCACCGTGTTTGCCCCCACCACTTCCATCGGGAGGGCATTCCAAGCATCCACCACCCTTTCTGTGAAAAAGTATTTCCTGACATTGCCTTTCAATTTACCACCTTGCAGCTTCATGTTATGCCCTCTAGTTTTACAGCTTCCCCGTCTTTGGAAGAGGTTTGTTTGTTCATTATTTCCCTTTAAGTATTTAAAGGTCTGAATCATATCTCCCCTGTCCCTCCTCTCCTCCAAAGTGTACATGTTTAGGTCTTCAAGTCTCTTCTCATAAGGCTTCTGATGCAGGCTCCAAATCATTTTGGTTGCCTTCCTCTGAACAGTTTCCAGTCTTTTTACATCCTTTGTAAGATACGGTCTCCAAAACTGAACATAGTATTCCAAGTGAGGCCTCACCAGTGACTTGTACAGTGGCATAAGTACCTCTTCCTTTCTGCTGGCGATTCCTCTTTGTATGCAGCCCAAATCCTCCTGGCTTTTGCCACTGCCTTGTCGCACTGTTTTGCCACCTTGAGATCTTCAGAAATAATCACACCAAGGTCTTTCTCTTGATCCGTGCATACTAACCTCTCGCCCCCTATCACGTACATTTCCCTTGGATTTCTGCTACCCAAGTGCATGACTCTGCACTTCTTTGCATTAAATCTTAATTGCCAAGCATTAGATCATTCTTCCAGCTTTTGTAGATCTTTCCTCATGTTAACCACTCCCTCAGGAGAGTCAACTCTGTTGCAAATTTTCGTGTCATCTGCAAAAAGACAGTCTTTTCCATTCAGTCCTTCAGCAATATCACTCACAAATACATTGAACAGTGCCGGGCCCAGGATGTAATGTATGTGCGTATTTTATAAAATACTGAATACAGCCATGAACACATTTTTGCCTATCTTGGAGCAAGTGTAAATATGTATAATCAGCATTTGTGTGCTGCTGGGAATGGATCTGAGCCTTTTTATAAAAGGACACAGATGTCTATGTTGCCTTTATTTGCGCACCAATCATACTTTTTGAATCCGGTCATTTGGGGGAAAATTACCCCGGCGAGGTCGAAGACCCTCGGAGTGGCCAGTGGATGGAAAAAGGTGCGAATTGCGCTGGGAAACCCCCCCTAATACGGTTCCAGGGTGCGATGCCGGTGCAAGTATGCTCTGAGGTGGGAAAGGGACCGGTCGCAACCAGATAGGGAAAAAGTTTTTTCACACAAATTAATCAATTTTTTCCATGGAAAAAAGAGACATGTCTGTTGGGCTTTGCAGAAAAAAGGAGACTGAGCAAGATGGCACCCTTGGGCGGAAAGGGGACCATGCATGTGTGGTGGCATTTCCCAAAGGTTTACTTTGAAAGCTGGGGAGATGCTTCTGTGAGGGCTCTGTCGGCGCCAAGGTCACCCATATGTGAGGACCGACTTCCTGCTTGTTCCCGGAGGATCAGTCCCATAAAGTTAGGTCTGCCTGTTTTGTGGCCTAATTTTATGGGGCTTGTTATTTAGTTAGCAGACTGAATATCGCAGCTAACCAGACAAAGTTAGTCAGTCACCTGTAACAGGCATTCTCTGGGAACAGCAGGAATCAATCCTCACATATGGGCAATGTCGGCATTGGAGAGAGGTTACCACGTGGCTTCGTCAATTTTCAAAGAAAGCCTTTGGGAGATCCACCATGCATGTGTGGCTGCCTTCCCACCCAAGGGTGCCATCTTGCCTCAGTATGATGGCACAGCTCAAGATGGCAAAAAAGAAAAGCAACTCCACAGGGAGGAGGGGGGGGGGGGTTTGTGAAGACCAATTCCTGCTATTCCGGGAGAACACCCGCTACAGGTGAGTAACTATGCTTTCTCCGGGAACAAGCAGGAAGTCAGTTCTCACATATGGGACTCTCTAACTACAGGCTATCGAAAAAAACCTATAAGCCATGGGCGACCCAAAAAACAAACTGTGAGGAACAGCAGAGAGTACAGTTTGGTCGTAAAACCTCAGCAACGACCCTAATATTGACCACGAAAACCAGCTCTCTGGTAGTCTGGACACACAGAAGGGCCGGAGGGCAGGAGTTGCCTTAAACCCCAAACAGATAAGGGAGTACAGCCTGGCCAAAGGTGCTGTCCCGCCAGGACTCCTCCTCCAAATAGTAATGCACTGCAAAGATATGAACTGAGGACCAGGTGGTGGCCCAGTAGATCTCCAGCAAGGGAAATGAATGGAGGTTTGCCACAGAAGCCGCCATGGCCTGGATGCTGAGCGAAAGACCAGCCTGTCCGTAAGTGAAGGCAATGCAGTCTGCCACCCGGATGGACAGAGTACGGTTGGAGACTGTTACACCTAGACGATTACAGTCGTAGAAAATGAAGAGCTGCAAGAAGCAGTGATGGGGCTTGGTCGGCTCTAAATAATAGGCCAAGGCCCACTTACAGTCTAGCATCTGGAAAGTGGGTTCTGCCCTACTGGAATGAGGTCACAGAAAAAAGGTGGGAAGCACCACCTCCTGGTTGAGGTGGAATAGGGAAACCACCTTAGGGAGCAACTTAGGGTGTGTCCGGAACACCACCCTGTTCCTGTGAAACCTGGTTTAGGGAGTATGAGGCCACCAAAGACTAGAGCTCACTGACCCTGCATGTAGGCGTGAGCGCCACGAGGAATACCACCTTCCAGGACAGATATTTAAGGTGGCAGGAAGCCAGTGGCTCAAAGGATGGAGCAATGATGGAGTTAAGACTTCAGACCAGCATTAGGTGCAGCAGGTTCAGCAGCACCAGCTGGACAGAACAGAAGTGGTTAGCACTCCTCTCAGCATACCAAACCAAGAATCTATGCCACTTGAAGGCATACGCCTATCAGATGGAATCCTTGCGGGACTCCAGCAGGACCTCTTCCACCTCCCTGGGCAAGTCAAACTGGGCCAGGGGTACACTTTCAGCAGTTAGGCTGTCAGGGCCAGGGTGCAGAATAGTGCTGTCCTCCTGCGAGAGCACGTCTGGGGCAGTCCCTAGGACTGGGGGTGCCCGAGACAGGCTGAGGAGCAGCAGAAGCCATAGCTGCCAGGGCCACCGGAGAGCTATGAGGATCAGGGTGGCCTGGTCGAGCTGGACCTTGAAAAGAGTCTTAGTAATGAACAGCGTGGGAGGAGTCCTTCCATCCATGGAATGAGAAAGGCATCAGCCGCCACCTGGGAGAAGTGCAGCGCTCTGAAGCAGAAGAGGGCCAGCTGAGCATTGGCCGGGCTGGCAAAGAGATCCAATCCAGGAAGGCCCCAGTGACTGAACAGTCGGTTGGCCAAGCATGGGTCGATTTACCACTCATAGGGCTGGAGAACCTGGCTCAGACAGTCCGCCAGAATATTGTCCTGGTCGGGGAGATATACGGTCCGAGGAGCATCCCACTCTTGCTGGCGAAGGTGCAGAGATGGACAGCTTCCTAGCACAGTAGGGACAACCATGTGTCCCCTTGCTTGTTGATGAAGATCGCCACCTGGTTGTCCGTCTGAATCAGAATAGATTGGTTCTGCAGTTGGTGCTGAAAAGCTTGGAGAGCGCAGGCAATGGCTCAGAGTTCTAGAAAGTTATCTGCTGGAGGCTCTCCGACGCCGACCACAGGCCCTAAGTGTGGAGGTCGCCACAGTCGGCTCCCCAGCCCAACTTGGAGGCATCCATGGTGAGGACCCTCAGAGGGGTCGGGACCTAGAAGGGCATCCCTGCCAGATGTTCTGCAGCTGTTGCCACCAGGAGAGGGACTTAGCAAGGGGATGGGTGAAAGTCACCCTGTCCTTCAGGCACCCCGTTATTTGGGACCACTGGGAGCAGAGGGCCCATTGGGCCTGATGCATATAGAGACGGGCTTCGGTCGCGACCTGCACTGTCAAGGCCATGTGCCCCAACAGGTGCAGCATGAGCCGAACAGAGGCCGAATGTCAGCCTTGAACCTCCCTCGCGAGCGCCATTAGGTGCTGAGCTCTGTCAAGGGGGAGGAAGGCTCTGGTCTGGATCCTATCTAGCAAGTCCCCTATGAACTCTAGGCATTGGGTCAGCTGCAAATGTTCCTTGGGGTAGTTGATGACAAACTCCAGTGTGCCGCCTCTGACAAGCCATTCATCCAGGTAGGGGAAGGCGAACACTACCCGCAGCAGCAGGTGGGTGGCAACCACCACCAGGTACTTGGTGAACACCCTTGGGGCTGAAGCCAGGCAAAGAGCAGGACCCTGTATCAGTAAAGGCATCCTCCAGAGACGAACCAAAGGTACTGCCGATGGCACGGATGGATGGGAATGTGCATGCCTACGTCTTTGAGATCTAAGGAGTATAGCCAATCTCCCTGCTGGAAGTAAAGCAGCAATGTTCCAAAGGAGAGCGTTTTGAACTTCTCCTTCACCAGGAACCTTTTGAGATCTTGAAGATCCAGAATAGGACAAAAGCCACCGGTCCTCTTGGGAGCCAGGAAGTACTGGGAGTAGAACCCTTCACCCCTGAGGTGGGGTGGGGCTAGTTCCACCATCTTGTCAGTCAGAAGACTGGCGAGCTCTAGTTAGAGCAGGTCTCAGTGAAGGGGAGTCATCAAGAGTTCCCCCAAAAAGGACGGGGGTGGCATCTTATCGAAATGGAGGAGGTAGCCCTCCCCCCACCACCTGGAGGGCCCAGGTGTTTGTGGTGATGCTGGAACACCGGTTGGCATATTACACCAGATGTCCCCCTATGTGCTGCAGGGCTAGACCTCCCGGGAGAGGAGAGGCTATGCCCAAGGAATCATAATACATCCCCCCCCCCCTTGGTTACGGCTAGGGTGCCGCCTGGAGCTTGGGGTCCTTAGGCTTACATGGGCCTTGGTCCTGTCCCTTGGCCTGCTGGCCCTGTTAGGGAGCTGGGAAGACCAAATACTGGGGGGGGGGGGGGGGGGATAGTTTTTGTAAGCCTTCCTCTTCTTTGGGTAAAGGGGATTTTCCCCCAAAGCCTTCCATTGGGAAAGGTCAGCAGTTTTCTTAGAGAGCCTGGTCCTGGGTCAGGAACTGACTCCAGCTTGGTGGCCTTGTCTGTCATGGGCTTGCTGAAGAAATTCTCCCCCCAGCAGGGAACATCGATCAACTTGTTCTGAACCCACTGCTCCAAGGCAGAGGACTGAAGCCAGGACTGGCGGTGAGCACTAATGCCCACCACAGCTACTCTGGCCACCAACTGGAAGCCATCATAGGTCACACGAGTGATGAACTTGGAGCACTACTTGACTGTTGAGGTCAGGGTCCAGAACCACTGAAGAGGTTCTTCTGCCAACCCAGCTGAGAACCTGGCAAGTTCCCTCACCATGTCCCACAAGTACATGCCCATTATACAGCTGGTAGGCCTGGATCTGGAGGAGCATCGAGCCCAGGTAGCACTTTCTGCCTAAAGCAACCATGGTGTGGCTCTTGATCTCGCATAAGGCTGACTCCACCACTATGGAGTTAAGAGGCTACTGCGCTTTCTGAAACCAGGGCTCTTGCAGACTCGATACATGGAAACGAGCCATTTGCTCACATTCGGCACAGAGGCCGGGGACTCCCACATGCAGAAGAGAAGTCATTCCATAATGGGGGGGGGGGGGGACAGGAACCATAAGTGCCTCCTTCGGAGGGGCCTCATACTGGAGGATCTCAAGGTCCTTCACCTGAGGTTCCTTCTCAGACTCCGAGGTGAAAGCCAAGGCCTTCGCCATGTCCCTGAAGAACTTTAAAGAGAGGTACTTGCGAGGGGACCTCATCGATCCTCTGGAGGGAGGGTCCAAAGGGACATCCCGATGGAGGCGGGTATTCGGGGACTCATCATTGGTCTCCCATTCCAAGTTTATTTATTTACATTCTCTTATATACCGCGCTATTCTGCATCAGTGCGGTTTACATTGAACAAACTGAAATTACATTGAACAGGGCATTATAACTTGGAGATAACTATTTTACAGGGAACATAGGCTATGGAGGGTTAAGTGGCTTGCCCAAGACCACAAGGAGCACCTGTGGGACTAGAAACCCCAGTCCTTCTGGCCCAAGGTTGCTGTCCTCTAGTGGGATTTTAACCCCAACCTTCCGGCCTGAAGTACCTTGCCCCAACCACTAGGCCACTCCTCCACTCCGTTGGAGTCAGAGGAGACCTCGAGAACCCTCCGGGCCTTGGGACTGTGCCGGGTCACTGGCGCCGCAAGGTCCCCAGAGCCCTTGCACACCGACTCAGAAGCACTGGCAGGGGAAGTCCTCCATCCCGAACAGGACTGAGATTGGTGTCAGGAGCCATCTCGAGGCTGATGGTGTTTGAGGACCGGTTCTACGATCTCTGGCAATGCCCTTGTTGTAGAAGGGCTGGTGGTTGGGACAGATGACCCAGAGGAACTGGGCATCAGTCCACACTGCTGGGCCAAGAAGGCAGCGACGCTGTGCTTGAGGACCACCATTCTGACCTCAAGGCCAGATGGCTCTGCAGCCATTGGCGTGGGCACCGAAGGTTTCAGGTCTGACGCTGGCTGATCTCCTGATTCCGATGGTGTTTTCTCCCATTGGAGCAGCTTGGAGGGCTGCTCCCGGCCATTGCCCTCCGCATCGCACGGGGCTTCCAATGCTGGTGACTTACCCACAGCTCCAGCATCATCACCCGACAATGCCACTGATGATGTCCGGTTCTTCGGGAGACGTCCTTCATAAGAAAATCATCCCAGGTTCGAAGCCTGGAGACCTCAGGGCTCAGAATGGGCACGGCCATCATGCGAGACTGAGGCCACCATGACAGCCCCCAAGAGAGCGCCAGCTCCGCGACGCTGGGTCCAAAACTGAGGTCTTATCGAACATGGACTCTCACTGCTTCTCACATTTCCTCCGACCCTTGTTCATCATTTTATGACAGAGCCCACAGGAGTCATCATCGTGGTTCGCACTGAGGCACCAGAGGCAGCAGTCATGTGGATCCATGCGGGACATGGTATGCTCGCACTGCTTAAACCCACTGGCTGAGGACATAGTGGGGAAGAGGGTGCCTGTGAAATGAAACAAAAGTCCTGGCCAGGGAGGGCACGAGGTTTCCATGCACCGAAGAAAAAAAACCCATGAAGGGAAAAAAGACACGAGAAAAACATGGTGCTGAGGTGGTAGTGGTCCCAGGAAGGCAAAAAGGCACTGGTATGTGTACCGGAGAAGGAATAAGAAAGAGAAAAATAAAAGAATAATCAACCTCTTCCAGGGTGCAGATGAATGTCTAATGGGCTCCGTGGAAATAAAACAACTGAGGCAAGATAGCAGTCATTAGCAGGAAGGCAGCCATGCGTGTGTGGTGGATCTCCCAAAGGCTTTCTTTGAAAGCTGGGGAGTGGTTACTGTGTGGGCTCCGTCGATGCAGACGTCACCCATATGTGAGGACTGACTTCCTGCTTGTTCCCGGAGAATGTTGGGGACTGCCTTTGCTCTGCCCGAGCACTATCTGAACAGTGCCCTGGCAGTTAGAGGAGATATTCAGCAGTACTAGCCAGATAGTGCTGCTGAATATCACGGGCCCTTATCCAGTTAGTTGGTGCTGCTAGCCAGCCTTTGAATAATAGTCTCTAAATTTTTAAATTAAGTTAGTTCAAAAACAACATTGACTTTTAGACCATGAAAAGAAGAACAGACTGTACCAGAAGAGGTAGGTGACTCCTTGCAGAGGTTGAGATGTGTTCTGATCTGCTCTGGTTCACATCCATCGCAGGTTTCTCTCTTAGGGTGTACATGGAAGGATAGTGCAGTGTCCCCAAATCTTATTTCATCGCCATGCTCCAGTACATAGGGTTCAGATACAATACCAGGCTATAAGGAAACATAGAAGCATGATGGAAGATAGAGACCATATGGCCTTATCCATTCTGACCTTCCATACCAACTACTAGAGTCCATTTTTTAACTTTAGAGATCTTCTATGTTTGTCCAATGCTTTCTTGAATTCTGATACAGTCCTTGTCTCTACTGCCTCCACTGGGAGACTATTCCATGCATCTACCACTTTTTCCATAAAGAAATATTTCCGCATTTTACACCTGAGTCTGCATAATTCATCAGATTGCTGATCTTATCACATTACAGAAATATATCCATGATATTGCAAGCTGTAAGAATGACATTGGACTGCAGACAGATACTTTATTATTCAAAATTACATTGAATTCAAACTAAACATACTTTTCCCATCATATTCAGCATAGGATTTTAGAACATTAAAATCAACAGTATCTATGTATGAAATCTAATTATAATTGGAGCATAAAAATCTAAGGGAATAGTAAACGATGGGCATGATATACTGGTCTGCATTAGTTTTTTCGATAGACACAGAAAGGGTAATTTTATAACAGGATGCCTAGGCTTAGAGGGTAAAAAAGTGTTTACTTTTATCCTATTATATGAGGGCCCATAGGCCCCTATATCTTAATAAAATATTAGTGCAAATCCAGCAGCAATTACGGCAGATACTTTGAGCTCCTAGACATTTACGCCTGCTCCTGAGCAGGCTATGGGCCTAAGAATGTAAAAAAGTCAGTGAATCAGGCTCTAAACTCAGCAGGAAACATAAAATTAAAGGAACTGTTAGTTACTATCCATTTGAGAAGATGAAAAAAAAGAAAGGCAAAAACGAAAACGATTCGGCTGACTCCTATTAACACAGAAGCATTTAACAGCTGTGAATACTTTATTTACAACATAACATAGTAGATTTATTTATTTATTTATAAGGATTTCTATACTGCCTTTTCCTTGAATCAAGGCGGTTTTCACAGCAATCACAATAGTGTTTTAGGGGTGGTCAAGCAGTGGTTCAGAATGTGTGTGTATGAGTTAGGGTGTATTAGATTCATGTTGAGCTATTTACATTGTGCGCTATTATACATTCCGATGACTATGTGGGGGGGGGGAGGGGGTTTGTTTCCGGTGATCTGATTACAATGTGTACTATTATACTTTCCTGTATACATGTGGTGGGGGAGGGGGTTTGGTCTTCGGTTTTGGTCTGATTGGTGGGTAGGTCATGTGACATCCCCATAGTGTTCAATGAATAGTATTGTCTTTAGTAGCTTCCGGATGTCTTTGCTGTCTGTAGTTAGTTGAAGTTCGTCTGGTAGGTTGTTCCAAATTGTAGGTGCAGCCAGGGAAAGGGCTCGTTCAGAGGTGTCCTTTCGGACCTTGGTGATCTCTTTTGGTGTGTTGACGTGGTTGGACGTGCCCCTTCTCCTCGGTCATGTTCTGTTGTCAGGTTGTATGAGTGTCTGTAAGCTGAGGGCCGATGATTGTTGCTTGATTTTGAATATGTTTATGATTGTCTTATATTTGATGCATGAGGTGATTGGAAGCCAGTGTAGGTCTTTCAGTATTGGTGTGATGTGGTCCTGTCTTGATGTGCCAGCTATTATGCGTGCTGCTGTGTTTTGTGCCAGTTGTAGTGGTCTGAGGGTTTGTTTTGGGAGGCCAAGATAGATTGGGTTGCAGAAGTCTAGAAGTGGGGTTATTAGAGCCTGGCAGACAGTGCGGAAGTGTTCCGGGGCGAGGAGGGCTTGAGACGTCTGATTAGGCTCATCCTGTGGTAAGCATTCTTGGTGGTTTTGCTTATGTGAGATTGTAGATTCAATTCGTTGTCCAAAGTTACTCCGAGGTATTTTACTTCTGTTTTTATGGGTATGTTTGTGTTTTTTATCTTGATGTTGGGTGGAGGGACGAAGTCAGTGTTTCGAGTGATGATTAGTGCCTCAGTCTTGCTGTAGTTTATGGTTAGGTTGTTGCTTTGGAACCAGTCGTTCATTTGTATGAGACAGTTTGTTATTTTGTAGTAGTCCAGGTTGTCGATAGTGATGGGTGTGTATATCATGATGTCATCGGCGTAGATTGTATACTGTATGTTGTGTTCTCTCATGATGTTGCATATTGGCTGAATGTAGATGTTAAATAATAGTGCTGATAAGGCGGATCCTTGTGGTACTACTTGCAGGACCTTTATGGGTTGAGATGTGTTGGGGCAGATCTTGACCTGTATCTGTCTGTCCGTTAGGTATGATTGGAACCATTTCAGCGTGGATCCGTGAAGTCCAATGTTTTGTAGTCTTTCCAGTAGACTTCTGTGGTCCACTGTGTCAAATGCTGCTGAAATGTCGATGAAGATCATTAGTATTCCGTCCTTGCAGTTGTCTATAAGACGGAGTATGTTGTTGAAAAGGTATAGCAGGAGGGTTTTGACTCCGTGGTTGGGGCGGAAACCGTGTTGGTTGATGTCTAGCAGTGCGTGGTTGTCAATATGATCCTGTAGCTAATGCTGTACTGTCTTCTCGATTATTTTTGCTAGTAGGGGTATGCTTGAGATCGGCCTGTATGCTGCTGGATTGCTCTTCTCGAGTGAGGATTTCTTCGGGATAGGTCTTATCGTAGCGAGCTTTAATTGATTCGGCATGAATCCTTGGGTCAGAGATCTTTGCATTATGTTGTGTATGGTGTGGATGAAGTTTGATTTGGTGACTGATCCATTTCACTGGGCATGGGTCTGTTGGAGCTGTGCTTGTATTGAGTGTGGTGATGATGTGCGAGAGCTGCTCTGTGGATGGGGTGTTGAATGTGCCCCATGTTTTCGGGGGTGTGGTTATCTTTGTGGGCGTGTTGGGTTTTGGCTGTAATGAGGAGTGAAATTTTTCTTGGATGTGGTCTGCAAACTCTTGTGGATCTATTTGGATTTCGTTTTCAGTTTTCTGTTCCTTGGTGAGGGTTTTCACTATTTCGAAGAGCTCTCTCGGCTTGTTGTTGGATTTGAGTATGATGTTTGTGTGGTATTCGCTTTTTGTTTGGTTGATGAGCTCATTGTATTGCTTTTGCTTTGTTAGGTATAGTTCCTGTGTATTAGTTGACTTGGTGTGTCTCCATCGCCGTTCTAATTTTCTGAGTTGCCTCTTTTCAGCCCGTATGCTTTTTGAGTACCTTGGCTTATGATGTAATTTGTTGCAGCGAATTTTCTTTTGTCTATATTCAGTGGCCTTGGCGGCATTATTGATGTTGTTCCGGGTTGTGATTCGAGTTTCTAGATCCTCTGCTTCTGGATGGAGGTGTGGTATAGTGTCCTGAAGGAATTGATCCCTGTCGAAACTCTTGAATCTTCTTTGTGTGGGTGGGTTGTCCGGGTTTCCATTTTGTTCTTGTCCTTGTGTCATTATATTTATTTTGATCATGTGGTGGTCTGACCACGGTACCGGTGTGATGGAGGGGGAGTCCTCTGTTGATTAGGTGGTTAGGTGTGAAGATGAGGTCAGGTGAAGATCCGAGTCTGTGTGTCGGGGTGTTAATTATTTGTGTGCATTGTAGGGGGGCTCATTGCTTGTAGGAAAGCTTCTGCGTCTTTGATGTTGGACGATTTGAAGTTGAAGTCTCCTAGTAGTAGCATGGGTTTGTGTTTTGAGCTCATTGCACAGACTGCTTCAATTATGGAGGCTAGTTCATAGGGTGGAGCATTAGGGGCTCTGTAGGTGAGGCATAGAGCCATCCGTTTGTTCTCAATTGTGATGGTGTTGCATTGTTGGGTGTCTGTGGCACTTCGAGATTTGAAGTTTAGGCTATTCTTTGCAATGATCAGAACCCCCCCTCCTCACCGGTGGGCTCGTGGGCAGTTGTATGCTGCGTATGAGTTGGATACTAATTGGTTGAGTAGTACATTGTCAGTGGGGGTGAGCCAGGTCTCTGTTATACAAAGTATGTCGGGTTGTTGCTCTTCTATGAGGTCTGCTATTGTGTTGATTTTGTTTCGTATGGATCTGGCATTTATGAGCTCTATGGATATTGTTAATGGGGTGTTTGTAGTTCTGTGTGCTTCCTTTGAGTGTGTGTGGGTGTTGGACTTGCTTCTAGTTTGGGTTTTGCGCCTGGGTGTTTTGTGTGTGTTTTCTTGGTTGTACTGTGGGTCTGTGTATCTCCATTCTGTTGGTGGCTGCCATGGTGTGTTTGTGTGTGGGTGGATGTTGGGTGTGTATGGGGGTAGGAGTTGTGTGATGAGGAGGTTGATGGGGAGGATTAGGATTGGGTTCATGTTCTCTGCTGTGCTGTCTTTGTAGTCTGTTTGCCTGTTTCACTTACGGTTGGGTCTTTTGTTGCTTTCGTTGTTCTGGATGTTTTGTGTAGCTCCGGTGTGTCTTTTAGTTGGGTCCATTTTGTGTTGTTCTCCTTCCTTCTGTGCTCGCCTCTGTGCCCTGCCTAAGGGCCATGCCAAAGGACCCTCTGGTGAGGCCCTCAGGTGCAGGCCCGTCAGGTGCAGGCGCGCTGACGGTACGCTCCTCTTTATGCCGCCCTCCCACTGCCCCGATTGGGCAGGAGCTTTTGAGTGGGACAGTTTCCCGCTCAGACGCTTCTCCCCGATCAGGGGAGCTTTCCCTGCTGCTCCTGCTGCTGCTGATTGTATTGAGGCAGCGCCGACGATGCGCTCCTCTTTATGCCGCCCTCCCACTGCCCCGATTGGGCAGGAGCTTCTGAGCGGGATGGTTTCCCACTCAGGCGCTTCTCCCCGATCAGGGGAGCTTTCCCTGCTGCTCCTGCTGCTGTTGCATGCTGAGAGGGTCCACAAGATGAGCAGCAATACTCATTTCATATTCTGTAAGTTTCACATTCTTCACACCAATTTGTTTCATTAACTTCTCTGCCGCGACTCCAGTCCTTTCTCCTGCTACCAGGTGAAAAGGTGAACGGGAAGATAACAAAAGATGATCAGCCAGTCCAACTAGGCTCCCAGAAATTCCTTTTCATGGTGCTACAGAGCATGTATCAAAACAATATCAAAAGATATCTGCTCTTAAACCAATAATCTCTACTAACACAATCTTACACCACTAACCTATACACTTTCCTCAGGCAAAATGACCTCAGCAAAGCTCATACCCCACAGTTAGTGAAGAATCACTATAGGGAGCGGCAGACGCTAACATCACTGGTCAATGAGCCTCCATTCAACTACCTATAACATAACATATTCCAAACATGAAAAACCACCTAATTACCCTTGGGAAAAACACCTTAAACTCACTTCTAAAACATCCACCACACAAACATACAGCACATACAAGCAGCGTCTCAATTTTACACAGTTCTGCAAAAATTGCACAACGAGAAGTTATACGGAATTCCACCAAGGCTGTAATCTCTCACCTATAAGAAAGAATACAAAATAAGCAAAAGCAAACAGCATCGTCACTAAAACGTTCCATATACTTATCTTCATATCACTTGTGATAAGGAAGCTTATCATAGCTCAGGAAGGAGCTATAGAAAAGGTGAAGTGACTCTGAACAAGCAACCTGTCAGTTCTGGTAGAAATAAGAAAACAGAATTTTCCCATAAAAGACTACCAGTCCCAGAATGCACCAGGTTTCCAACAGCCATTAGAGGAGCTGAAGTGGGGAAACGTGTGTTCAATCAGGAGGGCTATGAGGTAATCCCTAAGCACTCATCTCAAAGGGCAGGGCCTGATTCAGCACAGCTGCGCTGTGTTAGGGAGGAGCACTCATCTAAGCAGAATAAAGGTAGAGTTTATTCTACAGAGAATTATCCTGAGAATCAGCTTGAGCTTGATCATCTTCATCATCCTCAGGATCATCATCATCTTCATGATCAGCTTGGATATCCTCAGTTTCATCTAGAGGATCATCAGAAGCAGAAGCCAAACCGGACGGACAGAGAGGGAAAGAAACCCTTTGGAAGAAAGAGGAGAAAAGCCTTTGAGAGGTCTAGAAGAGTCCAAAGCAGTACGTATACTGGGAGGCATTCCAAGGGCCAGCATACACCATTGGACTGGGGAAGGCCAGAGGAATGGTGCTGCAGAGCTAGGAATCTCCAGACGGTACCTGTGAGGGAGACGGCTGCACGTGGAAGGGACCCTAAGACCCGTGCCAGAAGGTATGTGAAGAGAGATCCAGTGTCCAGGGATCTGGATTGGAAGGCTGGACATAAGAACTGGACTACATACTGGCCAGGCTATATAGAGAGGAACTCTAACAGCAATGGAAGCTCAGGTATGAACACTGATCTATGCCCTAGCTATAACCTTGAAAGACAGCAGGGAAACAAGTATTCTCCTGAAAGTGCTCCATTGGGAGATTCATCTGTGCCAATCCATGATATTGAACCCATGCTTGTTGAAGAAGAGGGGGTGATAGCAGATGAAGAATCTGTTTACATGGACTGCTCTCTGTCTAAACTCCTTTGGTGATTTTCTGTTATAAAGTACAGCAACCATCACAAAGAAATACAAACTTGTTCTTTAATCTACTCAGAAAAGCTCCTGTGTAGGATTTCTAGCCACGCAGTAGAAAGCAAGCCAGCTAAGGGGTTTCAGCTGGATAACTGCTAGCAATTGAGCCTTACCTAATTGCTTGTGGGCTCTGAGAGAATCACTTCTGAATCTATGTGGGAAGATATAAGAAGTTTACCTGAAAAGAACAGTTTTTTTCTTTCTTTGTGGCTTTTGGTTTGTTGTTTGACATTGCTAAGAGAATATTAGCTAAAGCCTACAGAAAAGACCAGTTTGTTGCCAACCAGGTCTTATTTCTTTTGCTTTGAATGCCTGATAAGTTAAAATGTTTTCCTGATTTTGTTTTTTCAAGTTTAACACTGAAAGCAAGTAACCTGATTTATGTGCTACCAAGCATATCTGTGTTGGGAGAAATAACCCCATAAATAAATATCTTATTGGCTTTACCCTAAAGCACAACTAATTATTGTAAGCAGCTGTGTCTGGTGTGAATGAACTGCATTGCCCACAATCCCTTGCAAATCATATAGATATATGCACTTGCCAAGACTGTGAAGATTCTCACCCAGGCAGCCATCTGACACACTTCATGCAGGCAACCGGCACCGCAACGCTCCATCGCAATTATAGTGATTCTTCACGCTCCCTATAGTGATTCTTCACTAACTGTGGGGTATGAGCTTTGCTGAGGTCATTTTGCCTGAGGAAAGTGTATAGGTTAGTGGTGTAAGATTGTGTTAGTAGAGATTATTGGTTTAAGAGCAGATATCTTTTGATATTGTTTTGATATTTGTTTCACTCTTACACAGCTTTCTTATAGGTATTGACTACTTTTGCTGTGATGGATATTGTATGGAAAGAATCCTTTAGCTATAGTGCAGAAAGGGCCAGTGAAATTTTGAAGTTACCACCCTTATTGGGGGTAGATGCTAAAGGAAGTCCAGATTGGGATGCTTTTTTGAATAAGTCTAAGAAGAGTGTTCGGTTGGAGCTGCATAGTGTCACCTTAGCAGAATACTGCCGCAAAGAGGTTATTCCTCAAGGCTTACGAATTTGGAAGGCCCCTGGTATGTTCCTAGATGATAAAACTTTTGTGACGCACATTGGAATCAAATCCTGAACAAATGTTTATTTATTTATTTATTTACATTCTCTTATATACCGCGCTATTCTGCATCAGTGCGGTTTACATTGAACAAACTGAAATTACATTGAACAGGGCATTATAACTTGGAGATAGCTATTTTACAGGGAACATGGGCTATGGAGGGTTAAGTGGCTTGCCCAAGACCACAAGGAGTACCTGTGGGACTAGAAACCCCAGTCCTTCCGGCCCAAGGTTGCTGTCCTCTAGTGGGATTTGAACCCCCGACCTGAAGTACCTTGCCCCAACCACTAGGCCACTCCTCCACTCCTCCATGTTCATTGGATTTAATGCTGTTAGTGATCGATACGGCTTATACCAAGAATATTTCCCTCAAAAAAGAATTAGAGACTGAATTGAAGGATTTAAAGGAGGCTACTGATTTTGAAACTCATTATGTTGATCTTGTTAAGTCTCTTGAGAAGTAATGTACTGAGTTGAAGGCTGTCAAGATTAAGAAATTTTTGAAAGATGAAAAACGGATGAAATAGGGTTCCATTTATAACTGGTCAGCTCGGCGAAGACAACAGAAGATCCAATGGAGAGGCAGTGGCAATGATACCTCTATATTCTTCTGATTCTAGTTTGGAGAGTAAGAGTTCTGATACGTGTTTAAGACCTAAGGAGCAGATGGGCCCTACGGAGAATTCGAGTGCAACTCGCCGCGATCAGCAACAAAATTTTTCCAGGCTCCCGACGCGCTCCCGGCGCAAGAAAGATGGAGTGGCCTTTCAAGATTAACTACAGTTGTCAACTTATCCAGTGTTATTTTGACATCGGCACAGACTAGCCTGTTGGCTAAAGGCTTGTCATTTGTATATGGCCTTAATTATGATAATTTTTCTAATCGGGTGGCATTGGAACGTCTGGTACGTTCGTTACAATTAAAGATATTTTTTAAAGACTATGGAAGTGCCAGACCAGTCTGTGGTCTGTTTGAAATCTTCTTGGACTCCTCCGGGACCTTTGGATCCTATTCTTTATACTTTTCGGCATCTGGTGTTAGCTGATATTGAAGCATTGGAGTTTAAGTATCGTAATTCACCAAAGAATTTGTCATCTGCAGAATTTTCAGCTATACAAGAATTGTCTGGCATGTCACAGATTGTGATTCGAAGGGCTGATAAGGGCGGTGCGGTGGTGATTTTGAATACTGTAGATTATGAGAACGAGGTTTGGAAACAACTTAATAATCAAGCTCATTATTTGGTTTTGTCAAGGGATCCAACTGATGATTTACAACAATTGGTGAAATCGGTTACCAATGCAGCTTTTGAGTCAGGCTTTCTGACTGAAAAAGAAAGATCTTTTCTCAATCCAATGTATCCGAAAGTACCGGCCTTTTATATTTTACTAAAGATACATAAGAGCCTGGTATCCCCTCCGGGCCGTCCCATCTTGTCAAGCAATGATTCTCTTTTAGAACGGGTGGGTATCTTTTTGGATATGTTTTTGAAGCAAGAGGTCCCAAAGATTCGTTCGCTTATTAAAGATACCACACATTTCTTGCAAATATTGGAAGATTTAGGCTCAGTTGAGTAAGTCGATTGGATGGCTAGTTTGGATGTAGCGGCGCTTTATACTTCTATTCCACAAGATGAAGCATTGGATGTTTTGATGAACGTTTGGAATGCTCGTCTACCTCCAATTAGGGTACCTACCTCCTTTTTACTCGCTTTAGCTGAGATAGCGTTGAAGAAAAATTATTTTGTTTATCAAACATTTTTTCAGCAAATCTCTGGGACGGCTATGGGTGCCACGTTCGCTCCATCACTGGCCAATTTGTATATGAGTAATTTTGAAGATCGATATGTTTACTCTTCTCATTACATGATGAATATAGTTAAATGGTATCGTTACGTTGACTATATCTTCCTTTTATGGCACGGCTCTAAAGATCTTTTGAATGAGTTCTTTTTATATTTAAATACTTGCAATGCTTCCATCAAGTTTGAAATTAATATCCAGGTGTCCGAGTTGCATTTCTTGGATGTCAAGATCGTTAAACATCATAGACATTTACTAACTACGGTCTACTCTAAACCTACTGATAGGAATACCTTGCTTCATTTTGATAGTTTCCATCCTCTACAATTGAAACAAAGTCTACCTTATTTGCAATTTTTGCACTGTCGGCGCATTTGTTCTACAGTGGTTGAGTTTAAAACACAAGCTAGACTTATGATGCAAAAGTTTTTGGATCGGGGATATCCTTCCGAGGTTTTACATAAAGCTTACAAAAGAGCTCGATTTAATGATCATGAATGGTTGTTGCGTCCTAACCAGGAGAGACCTGCGGGTACGTCATCATCTAGTCACCTGTGTTTTACCACATTCTAGCCTTTCTCGTCGGATTGTGACAGTGCTGCGGAAACGTTGGAATTTGATTAACACTCATCCTAAGTTATCGGGCTGTATGTTACAGATGGCGTATAGTCGTGGATGTAATTTGAGGGATCGTTTGTGTCCTGCTGTGTTAAGACGGGATTACTATTCCTGCTGAGACGGGTCATTCAGCATGTCATCGATGCTCGTTTTGCAATGTGATGTGTGCCTCGATCTGTGAGAAGTATCAGAAGAATGTGCGATGTGTATCTTTTTCTACAACATGCAATACTTCCTATGTGGTGTATGGTTTATGGTGTAATTGTCCAAAGTTGTACATTGGTAAGACTACATGGCCCTTGAGGACTCGGCTGGCTGAACATAAGTATAGTCTTCATAAGGCACGTATAGACAACCCTATAGAGCCTTTCCTGGAAGCCAGAAGGACACTGGTCACAGCAATCGACAAGTAAAGGGATGTTGAAGTGAACCTCTCAATATTCAAGCTGTGAGGGCTAAGGACTTAATGTTGGGATGCAACAGTATGCCCTGATCCTGCATAACAACAGTTGGCAGGGCCGGCCTCAGAGTTGGTTCAAGATACTCTAAGCAGACCTTAAGCTTTACACAAACACACACACTCCTCCTCCCACCTAGGTAGACCATAAGCTTTACACACACACACCTTCTCCCCCCTCCAGCTAACAAAATCTATTGTTTAATTTTGAATGTCCTACTTTTTGTCCTCTCCCTGAAGTTGCCACCCTATGCAACTGCCTGGTTTTCCCGGTGGTTGGGCTGGCCCAGAGAGTTGGTGAAGTGCCTGGCCAAATGGGATCCCTGATAGAGTGTTTCAGAAGAAGAAATCATAGCTGCCTTGGCCAGTAAAGGCCATTAGAATCATGGTGCCCCTGTCATTTTTAATTTCAGAAGAATCTTTGCTATTAGAGGTATAGGTGGATACGCATACAGAAGACAGTCCCCTGATGAAGAAAGAAGGCATCCAAGGCTGGTTTGCCATGTGTCCTAATCCTGGAGCAAAACTAAGGTTCCTGTCTGATCTGAGGAGTGGCAAAGAGAATTACAAAGGGGATGCCCTGCTCTCAAAAGATGTTCAGTGTGACTTTGTCTAGGGTCCATTTGTGTGGCAGGAGGACATGGCTGAGCTTGTCTGCCAGAGCATTTTTCTTACCAGCCAGGTATGTGTCCCTGAGAGTCATCCCATGAGAGATGCGTAGTTCCACATCCTGAGAGACTCCCAATACAAAGGATAAGAACATAAGATATGTCATACTGGGTCAGATCAAGATCCATCAAGTCCAGTATCCTATTTCCAACAGTGGCAAATCTAGATCACAAATACCTAGCAGTTTCCCCAAAGGACACAAGTTCCACAATGCTTTTATTGTGGCAAGCAGTGGACTTCCCGGGTCCCATTTAATAATGGCAAGCAGTGGACTTCCCGGGTCCCATTTGATAATGGTTTATGGACCTTTCCTCCAGGAACCTGTCCAAACCTTTTTTAAACCCAGCTATACTAACAGCTTTTACTACATATTCTGGTAACAATTTCCAGAATTTGATTACATGTTGAGTGAAAAAATATTTTTTTTATTAGGCTTAAATAGGTTACACTGTAGCTTCATTGCATGTCACCCAGTCTTTCTGATGGCGTAAACAATCGATCTACGTTTACCCAATCCACTCCATTCATTAATTTATAGACCTTTATCATATCTCCCCTCAGCCACTTCTTTTCCAGGTTGAAGAGCCCTAACCTTTTTAGCCTCTCCTCAAAGGGGTATCCTTCCATTCCCTTTACCATTTTGGTGGCTCTTCTCTGTACCTTTTCTAATAATGCTATATACTTTTTAAAATATGGCGACCAGAATTGCACACAATATTCAAGGTGTGGTCGCACCATAGAATGATACAGAGGCATTATAATATCCTTTGTTTTATTCTCCATTCCTTTCCTTATGATTCCTAGCATTCTATTTGCTTTCTTGGCCACTGCTGCACACTGGGCGGAGAGTTTCAACATGCTATCCACGATGAGGCCTAAATCTTTTTCCTGGGTGGTGGTTCCTAATATGGAACCTTGCATCGTGTAACTATAGTTTGGGTTGGTCTTTCCTAAGTGCATAACTTTGCACTTCTCCACATTAAATTTCATTTGCCATTTGGATACCCAGTCTTCCAATTTATCAAGGTCTTGCAATTTTTTGCAATCCTCTTGGGTTTTAACAACTTTCAATAATTTGTGTCATCTGCAAATTTGATTACCTCGCTCATTATTCTCATTGCCAGGTCATTTACGAATATGTTAAAAAGCAGCAAACCCAGCACAGATTCCTGGGGTTCTCCAATATTCACCTTTTTCCATTGGGAAAAGTGGCTATTTAACCCCACCCTCTGCTTTTTATCTTTTAACCAGTTTCTGATCCACAATAGTACACTGCCTCCTATCCCCTGACTTTTTAATTTCGCCAAGAGTCGCTCATGAGGGACCTTGTCAAAAGTTTTCTGAAAATCCAGATACACTATATCAACCGACTCACCTTTGTCTACCTGTTTATTCACACCTTCAAAAAAACTAACAGATTAGTAAGACAAGACCTTCCTTGGCTAAAGCCATGTTGGCTTTCTGCCATCAAGCCATGACCATCTACACGTTCATTAATTTTGCTCTTTATAATAGTTTCTACCATTCTATAGGAACAAGCAGGAAGTCAGTCCTCACTTATGAGTGACGTCGGTACCGACTGAGCAAGCACAGAGCAATTCCCCAGCTTTCAAAAAAAGTCTTTGGGATTGCTGCCATGCATGTGTTGTCCTCTTCCCGCCCAAAGTTGCCATCTTGCTCAGTCAGGTTCCAGAGCTAGAGCCCTAATAACCAGATGGCAAGGGAAGGATAAAAAAAAACTTTGCAACTCTTCAGGGGAGGTGGGAGGGTAGTGAGGACATTCCTGCTGTTCCTGGAGAACACTTGTTACAGGCGAGTAACTACGCTTTCTCCAGGAACAAGCAGGAAGTCAGTCCTCACGGGACTCCCCAGCTACAGGCTACCGAACCTGTAAGCTAAAACTCCTCCGCGAGGCCATGAGCCGAAAATGATGATCAAAGGAAGCCCGATTCTTTGGGCCTTCGGGGCAAGCTCTCGGTAGTCGCAGAAGGGTCGGAGGGCAGGAGTTGCTCATACCCCGAATAGACTATGGAGTACAGCCTGGCCGAAGGCACTATGCCACTCGGATTTGCGATGACCTTGGGTGCGCTGCAGGTAGAAGGCGAGAGCCCTCTTGCAGTCAAGTGTATGTAGGACCTCCGATGCCCGGTCGGTGTGGTCTCGGGAAGAAAGTCAGCAAAACCACCTCCTGATTGAGGTGGAAATCCGAGACAACCTTCGGGTAGGAACTTGGGGTGGGTGCGAAGGACCACCCTGTTCCTGTAAAACCTGGTGTTGGGGGCCTCGGCCATGAGGGCTTGAGGTTCGCTAACTTGCGGCACCGAGGTCAGTGCCACCAGAAAAAACACCTTCTAGGAGAGGTGCCGGAGTGAGCACGTCACCATCAGCTCGAAGGGAGGCCGTGTCAGCTGCATGAGCACGATGTTCAGGTCCCATTCTGCCGGGGGAGGCCAGATGGAGGATTTGGAAAGTAGGAGGCCCCGCATGAAGTGGGAGACCAGCGGCTGGCCCGAGAGCGGTTTTCCTTGATGGGAAAGTGATTGGCTGAGATGGCGCTCAGGTGAAGCCTGATCGAGTTGGACGTCAGTCCCACCTGCGAGAGGTGCAGAAGGTACTGGAGAACCCAACAGGTGGAGCAGGAGAAAGGGTCGATCTGGAGCTCGGAGCACTAGATCGAAAACCACCGCCACTTCAGGGCATAGGCCCACCTCGTCGAGTCCTTTCTCGACACAAGGAGGATGTCCTCGATCTCCGCTGGGAGGTACAGCAAGGCTAAAGAGACCCATTCAGCTGCCAGGCTGTCAGGGATAGCGAGACCAAGTTCGGGTGAAGCATCCATCCCTCCTCCTGCGTCAGCAGACCGGGGGCATTGCCTAGGGGAACCGGAGGCTCTGATGAAAGCCGGAGTGAAAACGGAAACCAAGGTTGTCGAGGCCACGAAGGAGCCAAGAGAATCACTGAGGCTTGGTTGCGCTGGATCTTGTGGAGGATCCTCACAATGAGAGGAGTGGGGGGGGGGGGAGAAATGCATACAGATGCCTGGGAGGTCCAGTTCAGGAGGAACGCATCTGGGCCACCCTGCTCGGGTGCAGTATCAGCCCGCAGAAGTGGGGAAACTGCATGTTTGGTGGGCTGGCGAACAGGTCCATGGACTGAGTCCCCAGCGACGGAACAGGTGGAGAACCACCTCTGGACTCAGGCGCCACTCGTGCGGGCAGAGAAGCCTGCTGAGCCTGTCCACGAGGACATTGTCTTGGCCTGGGAGGTAGACAGCTCTTAGGGTCATGCCCCAGTGCACTGCGAAGGAGCAGAGGAGGACCGCCTCCCAACAGAGGCGGCGGGAGCCAGTGCCCCCCTCCTTGTTTATGTAGAACATTAAGATTCTGTTGTCAGTTTGCACGAGCACCAACCTGCCGTTCAGGTGGTACTCGAAGGGCTTCAAGGCCAACCGGACCTCTCGGAGCTTGAGCAGGTTGATCTGCTGTCAAGATTCCTCGGATGACCACTGCCCCTGGGTGCAGAGATGGTCGCAGTGGGCTCCCCAGCCCAACAGTGAGGCATCCATCGTCAGAATGAGTTTGTGCGGATGAGTCTGGAAGGGCATGCCCCGAAGGAGGCTCTGGGGGTCTGCCACCAGACTAGGGAATCTATGCTGTGAGACACCCAAACAGGGTCCCATAGGCGGCCTGAGGCTTGGGCCCATTGTGCTCTGAGGCACCATTGGGCCGCTTGCATGGGCATGCGAGCATGGGGAACGACATGAACAGTCGAGGCCATGTGCCCCAGGAGGCTCAGCATGGTCCGCGCCGAGACCTTGGGCCGGTCTTGGACCTTGGCAACCAGGGCGCAGAGCCGATCCGTGTGTGCTCGAGGGAGAAAGGCGGTTGCATGTTCTGTGTCGAGAAGAATGCTATTGAACTCCAGGGACTACACAGGTGTGAGGTGGGATTTGGAGTAGTTGATCAGGAAACAGAGGCGCTTGAGGAGGACCAATGTGCGCGACACCGAGAAGTGAGCCTCCTCTGCCGAGGGGCCCAAGACAAGCCAATCATCTAGGTAAGAGTAGATGGATATGCCCTGCAGCCGGAGGTGGGCCGCGGCCGCTGACAGGCACTTGGTGAAAACTCACCTGGCAGACGCGAGCCCGAAGGACAGAATTCTGTACTGGAAGTGTTCTCCCTGCACCCTGAAACTCAGGTAATTCCTGTGCTTGGGATGGACTGGAATGTGGGCGTAAGCGTCTCTGAGATACAAGGGAACTTGTTCAGATTCCTGAGGTTGAGGATGGGGCACAGGGCCCCCATCCTCTTCGGGACGAGGAAGTACCGGGAATAAAATCCCTGACCCCGGAGGTGCGGTGCAACTCTTTCAACTGCCTGTTGACCAAGGAGGTTGTTCAGCTCTTGCTGTAAGCAAGCCTGGTGCGAGGGAAGCCGAGTAGGCTCTGCCGGGGAGAAGGGAGTCTGTCTAGATGAAGACGATAACCATCCCCGATCACCTGCAGGACCCAGGTATCTGATGTAATAGCCATCCATTCGGGGGCAAAGAGGGACAGGCGTCCTTCCATGGGTGGAAGCATCCCCGGGGGGCGAGAGGCTATGCTTTTGGCGTCAAATCCCCAGGGTTGGCTGGGGTGGCGCCAGTGGCTGGGCCTTGGGCTCCTTGGTTTTCCAGTGACCCTGAGCACCCCCTTTTCCCTGAGTGCTAGTTGTTGGCGCAGGGGTAGGCAAGTATGGTGGATATCCCCGGTAGGGAAGCCCTTTCCTCTGGAAGAAAGGCTATTTAGTGTGCTGCTTCTGCCGTGGAAGCGAGGAGGTTTTGGGAGAGAGACGGGTGCGAGTCACAAACTTCTTCTCGATCTCAGCTGCCTTGTCCTCCACGGGCTTGCCGATCAGCTGTTCGCTGAGGCAGGGGACATCCAGGTCCGAAGACTGGAGCCATGCCTAGCGACGGGCTCCGATGCCAGCCGCCGCTACAAGCGCAGAAGACTCAAGCCCGTCGTATGCGGCGAGGGAAAGATATTTAGAGCAGTCTGCGACTGACCTCAGGAGGGTCTGGAACCTGAGAAGGTACTCCCCACCAAGGCCTGTGGAGAACCTGCTGAGCTCTTTGGAGAGGTTGCAAAGGAACATACCCATATATAGTTGGTATGCCTGGATGCGACATGCCAGCATGGATCCCTGGTAAGCATGGATCCAGGTGGGACCGAAGAGTGTGACTTCGGGCTCTTTTGTTTCTGCATTGCGGACTCAACTATCATGGAGGTGTGAGGAAGTTGAGTCTTCCGAAAACCCAGACCACGCTGGACCCTATACAGGGCATCGAGTCTTTTACTGATAGGGACTGAGGCGGGCGCTTACCACATGTGGAGAAGCAGCAGGGATAGAAAGAGTAGTTACTCACCTGTAACAGGTGTTCTCCAGGAGCAGCAGGAATCAGTCCTCACATATGGGTGACATCGGCACTGACGGAGCCCGCATGCGGAGCATTTCCCCAACTTTCAAAGAAAGCCTTTGGGACTGCAGCACGCATGTGCGGTCCCCTTCCCGCCCAAGGGTGCCATCTTGCTCAATCAGATGACATAGCTAAAAGACAGCAAACAACAAAAATAAATCATTTGACTGCAACTCCAAGGGGAGGAGGGAGGTTTGTGAGGACTGATTCCTGCTGCTCCTGGAGAACACCTGTTACAGGTGAGTAACTACTCTTTCTACAGGACCAAGCAGGAAGTCAGTCCTCACATATGGGACTCCCCAGCTTAAGGCTACCGGGGACCAAAAGCTGAAAAATTGAGCTCCCTCTAGAGCCTCAGCATGTACGAAAATAATCTTCTCTGAGAACGCCCCCGTACGGTAGCCCAACAGCAGGGCCGGAGGGTAGGAGTTGCCTATACCTCAAAGAGATTGTGGAGTATCGCCTGTCCAAAAGCACTGTCCCTGCGGGACTCCCTCTCAAGGCAGTAGTGGGCCGCAAAAGTCTGGCTTGAAGACCAAGTAGCGGCCCGGCAGATGTCTGCCAACGGAACAGAGGGGAGATGAGCCACTGACGCAGCCTTCGCCCTGACACGGTGAGCCGTGACTTGACCCTGCAATGAGAGGCTGGCTGCCCTGTACGCCCAGGCGATACAGTCGGCTACCCAGATGGACAGGGTACGCTTGGAGACAGGTAACCCCAACTTATTAGGGTCAAAAGAGATGAAGAGCTGGACAGCTCTTCGATGCTCCTGCGTACGGTCAAGGTAGAAGGACAACACCCTCCTACAGTCCAGGGTATGCAAGACCATTTCAGCCCGGCTGGCATGCGGCCTGGAAAAGAAAGTCGGAAGAACCACCTCCTGATTGAGGTGGAAGGAGGAGACAACCTTGGGAAGGAACTTAGGGTGAGTCCGTAAGACTACCCTGTTCCTATAGAACCTAATGTATGGTGCCTCTGACACCAGGGTTTGAAGCTCCCTCACTCGCCTTGCTGAGGTAAGAGCTACCAAAAACAATGCTTTCCAGGAGAGAAAGCGCAAAGGACAAGTAGCCATAGGCTCAAATGGTGGGCAAGTAAGCCGCTGCAAGACCACATTCAAATCCCACTCGGGGCAGGTGGACAAACTGGAGACTTAAGCAAAAATAGGCCTCTGAGGAAGCGAGCCACCAAAGGGTGGCTTGAGAGAGACTGACCCTCCACCGGTGAATGGTGCGCAGAGAGAGCACTGAGGTGGACCCTAACAGAGTTGGATTTAAGGCCCAGATTGGACAGGTGAAGCAAATATTGCAGCACCACTGGTACCAGGCAGGAGAAAGGATCCTGCTTGTGTTGAGCACACCAGGTGGAGAACCTACGCCACTTGAGGGCATAAGACTTCCAGGTGGACTGCCTCCTAGAGGCCAAGACCACGTCCTCCACTTCCCTAGGCAGCAGTAAGGGTGCTAGAACTACCCTTTCAGCAGCCAGGCCATCAGATTGAGGGACTGGAGGTTGGGGTGTAAGAGAGATCCCTGCTCCTGAGACAGGAGATCGGGTTGCATCCCTAGAGGAAGAGGAGTGTCCACCACCAGTTGCAAAAGAAGCGGGAACCAGGGTTGCCTTGGCCACCTGGGGGCCACCAGAATCACCAAGGCCTTGTCCCGGATCACTCTGAACAGTGTCTTGGACACTAGAGGCGTGGGAGGAAACGCATATAGGAGGGCCTGTAGACCATGGAATGAGAAACGCATCCGCTGCTACTCTGAGAGGATGCGGTTGTCTGGAGCAGAACCTGGGCAGTTGACGGTTCAGTGGACTGGCAAAGAGATCTATGGTGGGAAGACCCCATCTTAGAAAGATCTGTTGAACCACCAGAGGATTCAACTGCCCTTCGTGTGGCTGTAGAATCCTGCTCAATCTGTCTGCCAGGTAATTCTCTTGTCCAGGGAGATAGACCGCCCTGAGAAGTATGCTATGATTGACTGCCCAGGAGCACAGTTCCTGTGCTTCCTGACAGAGAGGTCGGGACCCTGTGCCCCCCCCCCCCCCCCGGCTTGTTCACATAGAACATAGCAACTTGATTGTCCTTCTGAACTAAGACGGACTGGTGAGAGAGGACATGACAGAAGGTCCGCAGGGCTAAGCGGATCGCTCTGAGTTCTAGGAAATTGATCTGCTGTGTGGCCTCCCAAGGAGACCAGAGGCCCTGAGTGCATGCTCCTTGGCAATGTGCACCCCAACCTTGAAAAGAAGCATCGGTTGTCAGCACTTGAGAGTGTGGAGGTGCTTGAAAAGGCACCCCTTGCAGCAGATTCGGAAGATGAAGCCACCACTGTAGAGAAGAGGCTAGTAGCTTGGACACCCTGACCTTGTCCGTCAGGTTTCCTGTGGCCTGCAGCCACTGAGTTCTGAGGCCCCACTGGGCTGGCCTCATGTGCAGATGGGTATTTGGAGTTACATGGACCGTGGATGCCATGTGGCCTAAGAGCCTCAGGAATTGTCTGGCGGAGACCAGAGAATTGCTGTGGAACTCTTTGGCCAGATCCATCAGTCTGTGGGCCCTGTCCACAGGTAAAAAAGGCCTTTGCCTGAAGGGTATCTAGTCTTGCTCCGATGAACTCCATGTTCTGTGAGGGGCGCAAAGCGGACTTTGCGAAATTTATGACAAACCCCAGATGCTGGAGAAGAGACACAGTGCGGAGGGTGGCTTGATTGGTCTCCTGTGGAGATTGACCTCTGATGAGCCAGTCGTCCAGGTAGGGAAACAAAGAGAGTCCTTGAACCCTGAGATAGGCCGCCACCACCGCTAGGCACTTGGTGAAAACCCTGGGGGCGGAGGTTAGGCCAAAAGGGAGTACCCTGTACTGGTAATGGTTTCCTCCCACAACAAATCGAAGATATTGTCTGTGGTCTGGATGAATAAGGATGTGAGTATAAGCATCCTTTAGGTCTAAGGAGCATAGCCAATCTCCCTGCTGGAGGTAGGGCAGCAGGATTCCAAGGGTAAGCATCTTGAACTTTTCCCTCTCCAGGAACTTGTTGAGATTCCACAAGTCTAGGATGGGCCTTAGGCCTCCGGTCCTTTTTGGTACTAGAAAGTACCTGGAATAGAAGCCTTGACCTCTCAGGTGGTGGGGCAATGGTTCCACCGCCTGTTCCTTTAGAAGACTTGCTAACTTCTGCAGGAGTAAGTCCCTGTGCAGAGGGAGTCTTGGAAGCTCCCCTGGAAAGTAGGAGGGAGGTACCTGGTGGAAGTGGAGAAGATAGCCCCTGTGGACTATGCTGAGCACCCAGGTATCCCTTGTCACGGCTGACCACCTGTGGGCATACAGGGTCAGCCGGCCTCCTGTGCTTAGGGGGGCCAGCTGAGGAGGAGAGGCTATGCCACTGGAGTCAAAACCCCGCTCCCAGCTGTGCAGGAGCCGGAGCTGGTGGCTTGGGGGTTTTCTGCCTACAGGGCCCATGTCCCTGCCCCTTGGCCTGCTGACCCTGCTGGGGAGCTGTGGAGGCCTGAAAGTGAAGGTATGATTTGTAGGCAGACGACTTCCTCGGGTAAAAGGTCTTTTTTTCAGAGCCCTTCTTCTTCTGAGAAGGGGCAGAGGTTTTCCCTAGACAGCCTTGTCCAGGTGAGAGTCTCAGACTCGAGTTCTGTAGCCTTTTCAGCCATGGGCTTGCCAAAGAGGTTTTCACCTCGGCAGGGGACATCGACCAACTTGACCTGCACCCATGGCTCGAGGTCTGATGATTGTAGCCAGGCCTGACGGCGTGCACCGATGCCGGCCCCGGCTACTCGGGCCGAAGCCTTGAAGCCATCATAGGCTGCTCGAGAAATAAACTTCGAGCACTCTCGGATCCCCGATGACAGGGCCTTGAACCTCTGCAAAGGTTCCTTGGAGAGACCAGCAGAGAACCCGGCAATCTCCTTTGCCAGGTCTCGAAGGTACATGCCCATGTACAGCTGGTAGGTCTGGACACGGCAAGCAAGCATAGAGCCCTGGAAGCACTTTCTACCAAGGGCATCCAGGTTCCGGACCTCCCGGCCAGGAGGCACCGAGGAGTGCATCTTCTGACTCTTCAGACGATGCATGGCCGATTCCACAACCATGGAGTGGTGCGGTAGCTGTGCCTTTTGGAACCCGGGGCTCTTGCGGACTCGATAGATGGAATCGACCCGCTTGCTCAGAACCAGCGTCTAGGCCGGCGCCTCCCACATGCGGAAGAGCAACCGTTCCAGCATCGGAGGAACCGGTACAGTAAAGGCCTCCTTGGGAGGAGAGTCATATTGCAGGGCTTCGAGCTCCTCGGCTCGAGGCTCCTCCTCGGGGTTCGCGGGGAAGGCCAAAGCCTTGGCCATGTCCCGCACGAAGTCCGAGAACCGGGTGTCCTCCGGGGGTGGACCATCTCCGAGGTTCGGACTCCAGTGAGTCCGAAGGGACACACCGGGTCCGAAAGGTGTCCGGGGACTCCTCATCCTCTGTTTCCCAGCCCGACCCCTCGGAGGAGGAATCGAGCGGCTCCGGTCGGGCAGGCACCGATGCCATCCGCCCCGACATCGAGGGTACCAGCATCAACAACATCGGTCCCAAACGGGAGGCTGAGGGAGACCTCGGCCGATGATCGACTGGAGTGCGCATGGACTCTAGGATTGGCTCGGCCTCCGGGGTTGACTTGGACGTCGATGTCCCGGTGGTCGGGGCAGATGCAACGGTGAGACCGGTGATCAGTGCCTGCTGCTGTTCCATGAAGGCAGCCAAGCTGCTCTCCAAGGCCTTCAACCTGAGTCCGAGCTCAGGAGACTTAGCAGCCCCCAACTTGGCTCCCCTGGAGGAGAGTCCACGAGGACTACAGTACTCACGTGACCCAGGGACTCCAGCTCCACACAAGGTTGTTTAGCAGGCCTCTCTGACTCCGAAGACCCGGGATGGCGGTCGGGGCTATGCGACCTGGCCCCCGGGGAGCCAAGTGCGTCCACCGACGCCGCCCTCGGTTTCTTCTTCCTGCGATGCTCCCGCGAGGGAGACCCCCCTCTCAGAGGAACCCCGGTGATGCTCGGGATCGGAATCCCGAGATGTCGAGGCCTCTGATGAAGTCCGGGGCTGGCCGGACGCGGAGTCAGAGAAGATTCTTTCCTTCTGGTGCTGCCGACTCCTCAATGCCTTTGAGGACATTTTCCCACATGGGCCACAGATCGGGTCATGATCGGAGCGGAGGCAGCAGTCTTGTGTGTCGGTGAGAGACATAAGTTTCTTACACCGATCACACTTTTTGAACCCGCTGGCAGCCATCGAGGGAAAAAGGGCCCCTGCTAGGTCAAAAGACAGGGCTGCCAGTGAAAAACAGAAAAATGGCGCGAACGCTAGTCACGAAGGTAAAAAACCGAAAAAAGAAGTCCGGGCTCGATACCGGTGTACCGGGCCCAGGCGGGAAAGGGAAACCGGCGTCGAACCTAAGAAAAAACAGTTCCACTACCAAAATCAACTTTTTTCTCGGGTGAACATGAAACACGTCCGTCGGGCTCCGCGGAAAAAAGAAGACTGAGCAAGATGGCACCCTTTGGCGCGAAGGGGACTGCGCATGCGTGCTGCAGTCCCAAAGGCTTTCTTTGAAAGCTGGGGAAATGCTCCGCATGGGGGCTCCGTCAGCGCCGACGTCACCCATATGCGAGGACTGACTTCCTGCTTGGTCCTGGAGTATGGATGACACCGGGACCTTAAGAGACTACCTGGGTGGAGTCTCGTACTGCAAGATGTCCAGTTCCTCCACCCTCGGCTCTTTCTCGGTCTGCATCAGCAGATTGAGGGCCCAAGCCATGTCCCGCATGAACGCCAGGAAAGAGGTGTCCTTGGAAGGCGACTGCCTTTGCAAGGCAGGCGGGGATGGGTCAGAGGGGAGATCCCTATGGGCGCAAGTCTCTGGGGAAGTGTCCCCGTCTGAGTCCCAGCCCAAGATGTCCGAGAAGGACTCAGAGTTAGGCTGATCTCCGCACCCCCTGCCTGAGGCCTGCTTGTAGCCAAAGGCACTGGCTCTGGAAGACTTCACCCTCTCAGAAAGGGACGGCGAGCGAGACCGGTGCCTAGGACCCTCACGAGGCCCACGGCTCTGGGGGGGTTTCCAAGGCGGTTTTTGGGACCCCAGTCGGGTGACCTTCGGCCTTGGGGCGCAAGCCAGCCATACTTGGCAAAAGCACCTGCTGGGCAGCGAGGAAGGCAGAAACGCTGCGCTCCAGTGCCAGCATATGGGACTCCCACTCGAGAGTGGGTCCCTGTGACGCCGACACCGGGGTTACTGGGTATGGCGTGGAGGAGGAGAGGAGGTCCTCGCCGGGACGACCCTCAGGAGACCGGGCGCCATCGCCGGAGGCCTCTGTGTCTGTACAAGGTACCTTTCGAGGTCACTCCTTGTCCGACTCTCGGGAATGCCAGGGAGGGCTAAGGAAATGAGCGCGAGACTGCTCACGCTTCTCCGGAGCCCCCAACAATGACTTTGGGTTCTTCTTCTTCTTTCGCCGTTCCACCTCGGGCGAACTCTGATCGCAGTGACACCTTGGGCATGGGGTCACTGCGGGGGACCCCACAAGCGGTGGATCGGTAGAGCGAGGTGCCACCGGGGATCCTGGGACTACCCTGCGGAAAATGTCGTCGGACTTGGCTTGCGGCTTAGCAAGGGCTTAGCAGACATTTACTTACAAAGTGAGCAGAGGTCCGGTTTGAGGTCTGCCCCCAGACACTGTAGACAGCAGTTGTGCGTGTCCGTGAGCAACATATTTTTGGAACATATGTCGCATTTCTTAAAACCGGTGGCTATGGGGACAAAAAGGGCCCCTGCAAGGTCGAAAACCCTCGAGGCCAGCGGTTGGAGAAAAAGGGGCGTGAAAAGGGCCCTGGAGAACACCTGCTACAGGTCAGTAACTGCTTTTTTTCCTGTACTGACCTCAGGCTCACCGGTCTGTAGTTTCCCAGATCACCCATGGAACCCTTTTAAAAAAATTGATGTGACAGTGGCCGTCCTCCAATCTTCAGGTATTACAGATGATTTTAATGACAGTTCACAGATATCTAATAGTAGGTGTGCAATCTCATATTTCAGCTCTTTCAACACCCTTGATGTATACCATCCGGTCCAGGTAATATGCTACTCTTCATTTTATCAAATAGTTTTAATACATCTTCCCGGTGTATCGCTATCTCTTTCAATTCTTCTGCGGCATCACCTTTAAATACCATTTCAGTCTTGGGTAACATCCCTATATCTTCCTCAGTAAAAACTGAAGCAAAGAATTCATTCAGTCTCTTCGCTATGGTCTTGTCCCCTCTTAGTGCTCCCTTTTACCTCTCTATCATGTAATGGTCCAACTGATTCTCTCACAGGTTTTTTGCTATGAATGAACTTGAAAAAGTCTTTATTATGCGTTTTTGCTTCCACAGCAAGCTTCTTCTCAAATTCTCTTTGCTTGCCTTTTCAGTGTCTTGCATTTAACTTGCCAGAGCTTATGTTTCCAGTTTTCATCATTTAGCTCATTTTTCCATTTCCTGAAAGATGCTTTTTTGGCTACAACAGCTTCTCTGACCTCACCTTCAAAACATGATGGCAGTTTTTTTGGACTGCCTTCCACTTTTCTTAATACAGCTGGTCTGGGCTTGAAGGTAGTATTTTTAAACACCACCCATGCTCAATGTAAATCTTTGACCTTTGCAGCTGCTCCTTTTAGCTTTTTCTTAACTATTTTCCTCATTTTATCATAGTCTTCCTTTTGAAAGTTAAAAGGTAGTTCTGTGGATTTCCTTGCCGTCCTTCCTCCATTATTAAATCAAACATGACCAGGCTATGAGCACTAATGCCAAGTGGCTCCAACACCCTTATCTCTTGCATCAGATCGTGTTCCACTAAGGACTAGGTCCAAAATGGCTTTCCCTCTTGTCGGTTCATGAAATAAATGACTGCTTCTTGGAGCAGCTGTTTCATCTAGAAACTGTATCTTCCTAGCATGTCCTGCCATAACACTGACCCATTCGATACAGGGGTAATTGAAATCACCCATTATTATTACTGCGCTGTAACATTTGTTAGCTTCCCTGATTTCTTTGAGCACTTCATCATCCATTTGTTCATTCTGGCCAGGAGGTATACACCCCCACTGCTATCGCCTTCCCCTTCCCCTTTTTGCATGGAATTTCAATCCATAGAGAGTCTATAGTGTATTTTGTTTCCTGCAAGACTTTAATCCTTTGTGACTCAATGCCCTCTCTAACAGAGTGCAACCACGTCACCAATTTGATCTGCTCTATCACAGCAATATAATTTGTACCAAGATATCAGTGTCTCACTGTTTGTCGTCCTCCTACCATGTCTCCAAGATACCAATCATATCTAACCTCTTATTTAGTACTATATAGTCTAACTCTCCCACCTTATTTTTTTTAGATTTCTAGTATTTGTATAGAAGCATTTTAGAGGCTGTATTTTATTCATACAGTGCCTTGCAAAAGTATCCATCCTGTTGGTTTTTGTCCAGTTTTGTCGCATTACGTACAACCTAGAATAAAAATGGAGGTTCATTAGGTAATGGCCTAACAATATAGTCCAAATTGGTGAAGTGAAATGACAATAAAATACCTTGTATATATAAAAAAACAAGTAAAAACTGAAAAGTTGTGAGTGCATATGTATTCATCCCTTTTGCTATGAAGCCCCTAAATAAGATCTGGTACAACCAATTAACCTCAGAAGTCACATAATTAGTTGACTAGGGTCCACCTGTGTGCAATCAGTGTCACATGATCTGTCACATGATGCCTATATAAATATACCTGTTCTGAAAGGCCCCTGACTCTGCAACACCACTAAGCAAGCAACATGAAGATCAATGAGCAATCCAAACAGGTCAGAGACAAAGCTGTGGAGAAGTATAGATCAGGGTTGGGTTATAAAAAGATATCCCAAATTCTGAATATCCCACGGAGCACCATTAAACCCATTATAACAAAATAGAAAGAATATGGCATCACTACAGACCTGACAAGAGAAGGCCGCCACCAAAACTCACAGACCAGGCAAGGAGGGCATTAATCATAGATGCTACAAAGGCACCAAGGAATACACTAAAGGAGCTGCAAAGATCCACAGTGGAGATGGGATCCGTCCATAGGACCACTAAGACATACTCTCCACAGAGTGGGGGGCTTTATGAAAGAGTGGCCAAAAAAAACCATTGCATAAAGAAAGAAATAAAACACGTTTGGAGTTTGCAGACCCCCCAAACACATGGAAGAAGGTTCTCTGGTCAGATGAAACGAATATTGCACTTTTTGGCCATCATAGGAAATGCCATGTGTGACGCAAACTCAACACTTCCTAACACGCTGAGAAAACCATTCCCACAGTGAAACATGGTGGTGGCAGCATCATTCTGTAGGGATGCTTTTCATTGGCAGGGACACTAAAACTGGTCAGGATTGAAGGAACGATGGATGGCACTAAATACAGGGCAATTCTTGAGGAAAACCCATTTCAGTCTGCCAGAGTTTTGAGACTGGGATAAAGGTTCATCTTCCAGCAGTACAATGACCCTAAACATACTGCTAAAGCTGGTTTAACCCTTTCAGACCGTATGTCCACTGTAATGGACGTCATGTTTATCCATTGAATTCCATGCATATATATATATGGTGTCTGTGAAAAAATTCAGGTCTGAAAGGGTTAAAGGGAAATATTTAAATATCTTGAAATGGCCTAGTCAAAACCCAGACCTCAATCCAACTGAGAATCTGTGGCATAGATGGGTTGTATTGGTGTACAGCAAACTTGAAGGAGTTAGAGCAGTTTCACCTTGAGGAATGGGTGAAAATCCCAGTGGTTAGATGTGCTAAGCTAATAGAGACATACTCCAAGAGACTTTCAGCTGTAATTGCAGCAAAAAGGTGGCTCTACAACATCTTGACTTTTGGGGGGTGAATACATATGCACACTCCTGCTTTCAGTTTTTCTTTCGTCTTAATTATTGTTTGTGTAACAATAAAGGATATTTTGCACCTTTAAAGTCATAGTAGGCATGTTGTGTGTATCACATGGTGCTAACCCCCAAAACTCCATTTTAATTCCAGGTTGTAAAGCAACAAAACAGGACAAACACAGAGGGGATGAATACTTTTGCAATGCACTGTATTAATCTGGATATCGGTAGACAGAGTAATATGGAATCTTTAAGCTATTGCTCTGTACTTAAGGGCATTTGGGTAACTTTTGTCTTTAGTGGAACCTCTCTGTTGATATGCCCTAACTTCAATCTTTTGCTTGTATCCTTCAAGGATACATTGTTCCAAACCATGTGCTCTTGGGCGACTGTCAGTTTTCCCCTATTATCTAGCTTAAAAGCTGCTCTATCTCCTTTTTAAAGGTTAATGTCAGCAGCATGGTTCCATCCCTTCGGAAAAGCCCCTTCTTTCCCCAGAATGTTGCCCAGTTCCTAACAAATCCAAAACCCTCTTCCTTGCACCATCGTCTCATCAACGCATTGAGACTCTGGAAACGGGAAACATTTTGGAGAATGCTACCCTGGAAGTTCTGGATTTCAACTTCCTACCTAAAAGCCTAAATTTGGCCTCCAGAATCTCCCTGCCACACTTTCCTATGTTACTGGTACCAATATGTACCAAGACAGCAGACTCCTCCCCAGCACTATCTAAGAACTTGTCTAGGTGGCACGTGAAGTCCGCTACCTTCGCCCCAGGCAGGCATGTTACCAGGTGATCCTCACGTCTACCAGCCACCCAGCTATCTACATGCCTAATGATCGTATCACCTACTATAATGACTGTCCTAACCCTTCCCTTGTGGGCACATAGCCCTGGAGAAACCTCCCTGGTGCGAGAGGGTATCACATCACCCGGAGGACTGGTCCTAGCTACACGTACAATCCTCTTCCTCCCTGGTTGATGCAACATATGATTTGACTGCCTGTTTGAATCATAATTTGATTGGCCAACTGATCTCTGAAAGCCTTTAGAGCATTTGAAAAGGCTCTCAGTTCCAAGAAATTGATTTGATGAAGACTCTGCTGGTAGATTCCCTGAGTGAGGAGCACATCTATATAGACTCCCCATCTTAGCCTAGACACATTGGTTGTGAGTACTTTTGGATAAGGAGGAATTTGGAAAGGGATACCTTGTCAGACTCGGATGAACAATCCAACAGGACAGGGAATCCCAGAGAGGAACTGTGACAGATATTACATCCTGGAGCTTGTGAGCGGATTGTGTCCTCTGTGTATTCAAGGTCTATAGAGCTTGCTTCATCTTGAGACATGCCAAAGAATGATATAAACCATTGAGGTCACATGACCCTACATTCTCAACACATTTTTCAGTGGGGTCTACTCTTTCATACATCTTCCATGATTGCCACCAATCAGGTGAGCCTGTCTTGAAGAAGAAAGACTTTCATCTGAGTCAAGTCTAGAAGAGCTCGATTAACTCTAGTTGGAGACTTAAATTTGACTTGGAATAATTTATGATGAACCCTAGAAACTCCAACACCTGGGTGGTTGTACACATGGATTCTGGAACTCCCATCTGAGACATGCTCTTGACCAGCCAGTCATCTAGATAGGGAAATGTGCACGCACAGTCTGCATAGACACACTGCGACTACTGTGAAACATTTTGTAAATAAGCAAAGGAGCGGATGCAAGGCCAAAAGGCAGAATGTAGTACCTATAGTGGTGTTTCTCTGATGAATCACAGATATTTCCTCTGACTGGGATGAATCTGAATGTGGATATAAGCATCATTTAAGTCCAGAGAACAAAGCCAATCCTCCTTTTCAAGACAGGGGATGAGAGTACCATTCCGAACTTCTCTTCAACCAGGTGTTTGTTCAGACTCCTCAGATCTAGGATGGGATGGAAGCCCCCCCCGTCATCTTTATGGTTGGGAGGAAACTTGAGTAGACCCCCTCCCTGTCCTTCTTGCCCTCGCAGAATGGGCTTGATTGCATTGCTTGTTGAAGGACAGAGAGCTCCTGTTGAAGTATCTTCAGGTGCTGAGAGTTAAGTGACAATTTGGCAGAGATCGAATAGATGTAACCTGTACCTGTCAACTGGGTTCTGAAAATAGTGCGGTTCAGAGGTTATAAGGATACTCCCCCTCTCAGGAAATCCTGTATCTTCCTAAATTCAATATGCTTCTCTCATCATACAGTTCACACCAACTTAAACAGAGGGAGGAAAAGACCTCAAAGATTATTCGGCCAGCCAAATGCTTTCCATGTCTTTTACTTCATCGGTCATAATAAACCTCCATTCTATCTGTTTTCTTTAACCTTCTATTATTTTAACTTTTTCTCTACATTAGCCAAATAATTATTTATTGCATTGTGCTCAAAACAATCCCAAATGGAGGATACTTTTCTTTTCTTTTACTGAAATGATGCTAGCTCCACTTCAATCAGATCCACCAGCTCCAGCTGGAGGTTATAAAGGAGTCAATGGTCTGCAAAGAACATAGGCCTCCCTCCTATAGGAAGGTCATTTGCGATCAGGATGGTAGTGTTGACTATGTAAAGAACACTGGGCTAGCTAGTATAGTTTGAGCCCAGGTCAAGGCGTTTGGCTGTTGGGAACTATAAAGATTTTTATAGATCGTACTAATGCTAGGTCAGTGGTTCTCAACCCAGTACTCAGGACACACCTAGCCTGTCAGGTTTTCAAGGATAACCACAATGAATATGCATAAGCTAAAGATCTGCATACAATGGAGGCAGTGAATGCACATCTATCACACATATTCACTGTGGTTATCCTGAAAACCTCACTGGCTAGGCGCGTCGTGAGGACTGGGTTGGGAACCCCTATAGATTTTTTTTTGTTTTACTCCTGGGGGAATAATGCGCTATTGAGCATTGCAGAATCTAGGCATAATTTTCATCCTGTGCAGAATGCTGCACAAAGACCAAGAGGCAACAGCAGTAATTTCACTGTTGCTCTCCTTATTCCCATAGTACACCTCCCTCATCATGTATACACCACCTCATGCAGGAAATCTTCCTCCCCTCCATGGCACAGACCAAGCGTTTTCAGCCTTTCCCTACTTCTACTACCCCAGAGCCTAATCACCACAAGTGGAGAAGAGCAGTTGTCTGTTGAGTATCCTCCTCCACCTCTGTTGACTGGGGCCAAGTGCTAAATTTTAAACTGCAGGGCTCTGAAGTGTCCTGCGCAGTTCAAATTCACCAGTCAGCCCCGGGAGGCTAAGGAGAAGGATGCGGCCATAAATGCAGCTCCTCTCCTCTTCCTTCTTCACTTGTGTCGACTAGGCTTTTGGGGGGGGGGGGGGGAAGGTGGGTACTAGAAGTATGGGAAGACTACAAGCTCCAGATTGCTCCCACATAGGGTAGTGTCTGCTGCAAGGGGTTTCTCCTAGGAGGGGAAGACAGCTGGAGAGCTTTGTGTCATGTGATTGGGGGGGAGGGGGGACTCAGAAAGAGTTATGCATGTGTGTGGTGGAGGGGGGAATTTTGAGACAATTTAGTTTAGTTTAATCAAACATTTATAGTCCATTTAACCATAAACTCAAGGTGGATTACAATCATAAGTAATAAAAAATTACAATCTCAGAATAAAGTTCCAGATCCATCAATACATCAACATGTTATCATTAAAACAGATACAGCAATCAAAGACAACATTTCATAAATAGCCAAGTCTTTAAAAGTTTATGAAACCTTAAGCAATTAATTTCTACATGAATCTTAGGGGGAAATCTATTCCATAGTATAGTGGCTTGATCATAAAATGATCTCTTCAATGGGGTGAGTTTGAAAGACAGCTATGGTGCTGGGGGCTTAAGAGAGCTATGGTGGAGTATATGCAGGGTGGGATAAGCTATGGTAGGAGTGTGTGTCAGGCAGGGTTTGAGAAAGAGCTATCGAGATGTATGCTCAGAGGGAAGGGGGTTTTGGATAGAGAGCGCTATGGCTGTTTCTACCATGGGGAAGGGGCATGATAAGAGCTATGGGGAGAGGGAATTATTCTGGCTCCCTGAGCAGTAATACTTACCTGCAGAATTAGAAGTCCATTGATAATTGTGCCAGTTTGACTGCCTTGATCCACAATAACATAACTTTTTATTTCATGGTCAAAGAAGATTTCTGCGTGAAACTAATATAAATGAGTAAGAGAAAGCAATGTTTAATACCCTAGGATGCTCAACATCTGTACACCAATTCAATATTTTTCTTCCTTCATACAGAGAGGAAATATTGACTGCGAGGCTTACCTTACTAATGGCAGGCTCGGGGATTACAATTGTATGTTCCAGATCTTTCTTTCTGAAAAGATGGATAGAGCTTAGCATCCTTTTCATTAATAAAGGTTATTTATACTACTCTAGCATTATTAAATGGGACCCATTTGGTAGGATCAAATACTATGGGTTAATAAAGCAATGGCAAACCACTGCATTATCTAGTCTAGAAAATCATAGCCAAATGATAGGCTGTGATTACCAAAGTCAGAAAACTGAAATAGTATATACCACCATCACCATTAATTATTCACAGTATCAGTGTACATAGTAATGTCTGGCTTACTTTTAGGATATTTGTTGTTTTATAGGTATTTAACAGAAATTTACAGTTTTTAAAGTATTATTTAAATTATTCAAACTGGACATATTTATATTGGCTTAGATTTTAATTTTTTTGTAGTTCACTTAGAGCAGTGGTTCTCAACCTTTTTTGTACCGTGACCCCTTTTACCATTGGTCAACTTGTGGTGACCCCCAATGATAAAATCAAATGTGTCTCTCTTCCTTTACCGTTAACACATCGTCGCTGTAATCATTTCTTGAATTATTAATATATTATAGGCCTTTGCAATATGTTTTTATTTATAAAACTGACTTTTTTAGACCACAATAATTAATCACAACAAGTAACAATATCTGATTTCAAAATTATGATGATTTTGTAGTCAAATCACTAATATGAAATAAAATTATTTTTTCTACCTTTGTTGCCTGACCAATTTATTCTCTGATCATGCTGGTCTCGATCTGAGGCTTCTGCTTTCCTGTCTTCTCTTAGCTCTCTTTCTGTGGTCTATGGTCCATCTGCCATTTCTTATCTCTTCTTTCGTTTTCTTCACTTCTTTCCATCAGCCTATTTCAGTCCCAGTAACCCTCCCCAGTATCAGCCCCTTTCCAGTCCTCACTCTCAGTACCGTCCAATGTCAACTTGCATTCCCATGACTGCCACTGGTGTCTATTCCCTTCCAGTCCCCCTCCTTCCCCACTGACCAGTCCCTTCTAGTACAAATACCATGGCAGCCCCTCTCAGATCCACTCCCTTCCAGTTCCATTCTCCCATCCCCTCGTTCCAGCCCATTTGTAGCCTTAGCCCCCAATTTTCTTCCAGGGCCAGCAGCTCTATCCTCCCCTCCCCACAATCAGCCCATTCCCAGTCGAAGCCCCCCCAATCAGCTCGCTTCCAGTGCTAGTCCCCCCTCAACCCCATTACCAGTGCTAGCCTCCCCTAATCAGCCCAATATCAGTCCTACCCCCCCCCCCCATCAGCTCATTTCCAGTGCTAGTCCCTCCTCAATCCCATTACCAGTGCTAGGCTCCCCTAATCAGCCCATTACCAGGTCTAGCCTCCTCTAATCAGCCCCTTTCCAGTCCTAACCTCCCCGATCAGCTCATTTCCAATGCTAGCCCCCCATAAGTCCATTACCAGTTCTACCCCCCCTATCAGCACATTACCAGTCCCAACCCCACCTTGATCAGTCCATTCCCAGTCCTAGCATTCCCTAATCAATCCATTACCAGTCCTAGCCCCCCCATCTGCCCATTATAATCCTAGTCCACACTGTCTCTCCCCTCTGTCCAGCATTTATCCCCCATCTGTCCAGTATGTCCCCCTGTCTCTTCCCTTTGTCCATGTCAGCCCCCCTTCCGCCCCTCTGTCCATGTCAGCCCTCTCTCCCTCCCTCCATCCATCCATGTCAGCCCCCCTCCCTCCATGTCAGCCCTCCTCCCTCCATCCATCCCTCAATGTCAGCCGCCCTCCATGTCAGCCCCCCCGTCTATTCATCCATCCATATCAGCTCCCCTCTCTCCCTCCCTCCATTTCAGCCCCCCTCATCCATGTCAGCCCTCCCTCCCCCATGTCAGTCCTGTTGCAGGTTCCCTGCTCCCCTCTCCCCATGTCTGCCTCCTTCTGCAGCCGCAACTCCCTGTCTCTTAGGGAACCGCGGCTATGCCTGTAAAACCGTTGCGGAGCCTTTCTGTCTCTAAAATGGGCTCCGTGCAGCATTGTCCCGCCTCCAAAGGAAGTGGTAAACAACTTCCTTTGGAGGCGGGACAATGCTGCACGGAGCCAGTCAAGAGGCAGGAAGGCTCCGCAACGGTTTTACAGGCATAGTCGTGGTTCCCTAAGAGACAGGGAGCCACGGCTGCAGAAGATTAGAGTCTGTGAGGTTGCCGCTGCCGAGAAGTGGACTCGGCAGTGGCAGCAACTTGTGTGCTTTTTTTTTTTTTTTTAAACGACGGAGTGAGGCGACCCCTGCTAAATCCTGTGGCGACCCCCAGGTTGAGAACCGCTGACTTAGAGCATTTGGTTGATTAGGTCAGAAATAAATGTAAGTTAATAAGGACTAGAGTTACTAAGGTGCATTAGCATGCATTATTTTACCATTAACCTGATTCAATGGGGCCACGGCTCCAAGACGCTACCCTGCTTAGTAACATAGTAAATGACGGCAGATAAAGGCCAGCATGGTCCATCCAGTCTGCCCAGCAAATATACGGCAAGAGTAGGTGCACCTGTCCCTCCGTGCAGGCCAACCCTCCCCATGTCTTTGTTTAGGGGTGGACCCACCACTCCATGTAGGACACCCCTATTTGTTGATAGTAAACATACACCTAAGTCTCACTGAATAAATTTGGACCTGCAGTGAAGTAATATGCATTAACAGTAGCACACCTCAATCCAGTCTAGCTGAGCCTACTAGTCCGTACCTCCCTGCCGACCCCTATCCTTTTTCCCCCATGTTCCCTCGTTGAACCCCCTCCCCACCCTCCAAGCAAACAAAAGTGATTCTGAGACAGCAGCTTTTTTTGCTTGAACACTGTTGGGTAAATGGGCTCCTTCCAGGTATATAGGCTGTGCCTGGCCCAACTGCCCCATCCCAAACTTGTCAGTGGGCATGTATATAGGTCCCGTCCCAGGTATGAGGTAAGTGGTGACTTGATCTTTGACCACCTGGACTCAAAATTTGTGCCTTTTTCACCTCCGCAGTGCATGGGGGAGCATGCCCTTGCTGTGCAGGCAGCCCCAGCCATGCATCATGAGTTAACTATATAGGCTTTTATTTTAACAAAAAATGTATCAGGCAATCTGTATACAAGGATACGTAAGTACCCGGACATAACATACACAATATTTTTGTGCTATGGGAAGGAGATGAGGATGTCTAAGGAATTTGGAAAACACAGGAGACCTCAATCTTCAATTTCAAGTGACCAGAGATCATTTTGAAATATCATATTTAGATATTTTGATTAGGAAAGGAAATGGTAGACCGCACTTCATTATATTGCAAGTCAAAGTATATGAACAGTTTTCTCCAGTATGATATTTTCAATAATAGATTATTTAAAAGAAACCTTTCCATTAGCCAATTCTTACTAATCAAATAAACAAATATGCAGCTCTAAATAATGCTTTGAGAAATGTTCCAGGGCCAAAGAATTTAAATGAGAGGAATTATTACAGAAATCCACTGTGAAAAAAGTAAATAAAGTCATCTCTCCCCTGGATCTTTCATACTTATCTGAAGATATCAAAATAATTAAACAAGAATAACATTCTTTATAATTTGAAGTGCTTTGAGAACAGATAAGTTATGGTTGCATATAAGGGCCCTCATGCAGATCTTCAAGAATTCGCTGAACCGTCCCAGGGAACTTTTTGAGATTGTTAGAAATCTAAGTGTGCACCAAATCAATTAAATAACCCTCTCATAATACCTCAAGGTTTGATCTCCTCTAGTACTGACTGGTTTGTTCTTCGGGCAGTCCATGGTATATGCAGTATTCGCCGCCAGCACCATAATTCAAAGGCACCAATTTTCTTCCTGTCTATCTTTTTCACTGTCCAACTTTTGCATCCATAAGATGTTATTGAAAATACCATGGCTTGAACGAGTCAAATCTTTGTATGGAGAGAGACATCTCTGCTCTTCAGAATCTTGTCTAGGTCCTTCATAGCCATTCTGCCAAGAGCAATGTATTATCAGATTTCTTCGATACAGTAACAGCAGCTAGGGGTGCCAGTCTGTCAACAATGAGCCGCCTGACTGAAGACCGAACACAATTAAGGACAACTATCCAGAGGGTCAACATGAGCCAACACCGACTCGATGGCACTTAACACCACCACCACCTCAAACCCTTGCAAACCACTACATTACCAAACTCTTACCTATATTGGACTTTTCAATACCACCTACTCTCAATCAAATGACACCCAATTTAATTTGGCCTAATTTTTACAAATTAAACCTTAAAGAACTCAAGAGAGCGATCTCTAACAAAACACCACAACCTCTAGCCTTGACTCCTGTCCAGTAAGCTGGCTAAAAGGTCTGCACAGAACTCACACCCTACATCCTTGAAATGGTCAACATGTCACTGACACAAGGAATAATTACTAAACTCCTGAAGCAAGCCTCATTTGATCCAATATTGAAAAACAAATCACTGGATAAACTCTGCCCCACATCCTATAGGCCAAAATTCAGCCTGACATTTTTGGCTAAAATTATTGAAAATATTGTTCACTTACAGCTGCAGGACCACATTAATACTCATGCCCCCATAGACATGCAACAATATGGTTTCAGGCCATACCATAGTGTTGAGACCCTTCTTATTGGGCTCTTTGAAAACCTGATAAAAATCATTGATAACCATAAACAAGCAGTCATCCTAATATTCTTAGATATTGCAGTTGCATTTGACTCAATTAGTCATGCAATCCTTATCGAAAGGCTTAAGCAAATTGGATTATACGGCATTACATTATAGTGGTTTCAATCCTACCTTTCGGACTGATCCCAGCATGTTAAAATATCAAAAGTCATTCTCGCAGAAACAAGGGATACTTCAAGGCACTCTCATCTAATCTATACTTGTAACCTATCTGCAACATTATTCAAGGATGCAATGTCTGATATTCCATCTACGTGATGTAATGCTATTCCTCCCCTTTGATATAGCTCAACCTAATTTTACCAGCATCATCTCTTGTTTTACCAAAGTTCCATAATGGTTAAATGACAACCTCAAAATCAAGTATAAGAAAACTGAGGTCCTATTCATAACAAGAAACCAAAATTCTACTCCACCACTAAACCTAAAGGTTGAGGATGTGTCACTAACAATAAAGAATGAGGTAAATAAAATACCTGGATGTGATCCTAGATGGATCTCAACTTAACACCATATCTGAAAACAGCAGCTGGTATAATCTATAACAAGTTAAGACTTCTTAAATGCTTGAGGCTCCTACTACCACACCACAACTTTAGATCTGCACTCCAAGCTATGGTATTCCTCCGTATTGACTTCTGTAATAGCATCCTCCAAGGGCTCCCGAGGCTAGCTATAAACCACCATCATTCTTCACCGAACTCAATCCCTCCCCCCCCCCCCCAAAAAAAAACCCACACCTCAAATGACAGACTGAAGGAAACACACTTCTCATACCATCACCTTATCAAAACTTTCAGGGCAAAGACCAACAGAGCCTCTAGCTTTACGGCACCAATGATATGGAAATCCCTCCCAGATAGACTTAGATCCACTACTGACCTAACATCATTCAGGAAAGAGCTTAAGACTCATCCGTTCATTTGAACATTTTGGCAAAGATGAACCAATACAAACCTCTTTCCTACATAACACTGACTTACCAATCCATCACGTATATCCCCTGCCCTATACTCCCCGCTCCCCCCCCACCTTACTGTGTACACCTATGGTAAAGTATCTAAGCTGAGGTCAGATCTTGCATTCTAATAGAATTACCCTTTTCGTGTACATATGATTATCTTGTAAATTAATCTACACGTACAGCGTAGTTACTCATCTGTAACAGATGATCTCCGGGAACAGCAGGAATTTAGTCCTCACATATGGGTATCGTTGGTACCGACGGAGCCTGCACGGGAATGCTCCCCAGCGTCCAATAGGAACGCTTTTGGGAACATCGCTCAACACATGCGCGCTGCCTTCCTGCCTTTCCAACTGTCCCTCTTCAGTTAAGTTTGTAGCTGAGTGAAAGGATAGAGGGCGAGAGGAAAGAGACAAAGAGAGAGAGAGAGAGACAACTCCTAGGGGAGGTGGGTGGGTTGTGAGGACTAAATTCCTGCTGTTCCCGGAGATCACCTGTTACAGGTGAGTAACTACGCTATCTCCAGGAACATGCAGGAATGTAGTCCTCACATATGGGGACTCCCTAGCTGAAGATGCCAGGAAGATATCCCCAGGAAGGTGCCACCGTCGAAGGTGAGAATCCTTCCTCCCATGGATCTCTAGCATCCCACCAGGGTTGGTGGGTAGGAGTTGGTTTAGGTTTGAAAGAGATTTTGAAGAACAGCTTGGCCAAAGAAGGCATCCCGACGGGAGGCTTTATCTAGGCAGTAGCGGGCTGTGAAGGTGTGTACCGAAGCCCAGGTGGCTGCTCGACAAATGTCATCGATAGACACAGAGTGGAGATTAGCCATAGAAGCTGCCATAGCTCTCACATTGTGAGCTGTGACATGGTCCTGAAGAGGAAGACCCTTACTCTCATAAGTAAAGGATATGCATTGGGCAATCCATTTAGATAAAGTTCTTTTGAAGACTGGAAGTCCCAAATGACTAGGGTCAAAAGCTACAAAAGGTTGTGAGGACTTTCTATGTTGCTGTGTTCTTTGTATGCAAAAGGCCAAGGCCCTTTTACAATCCAGAGTATGAAGGTTTATTTCTGCATTAGAGGCGTGAGGCCTCGGAAAAAATACAGGAAGGTAAATTGATTGGTTTAAATGAAAAGGCGAAACCACTTTTGGCATAAAGTGTGGGCGAGTTCGAAGAACAACCTTATCATGATGAAATCTAGTATAAGGAGGATCAGCCACTAAAGCTTGCAATTCACTAATGCAACAGGCAGAGGTGATTGCAATCAGGAAGATGACCTTCCAAGTCAAAAACTTAAGGGCTGTAGTGGCTAAAGGTTCAAAAGGCGGCTTCATGAGCTGCCCGAGAACTAGATTTAGATCCCATGCTACCGGTGGTGGCTTGATGGGAGATTTAGTTAATAAAAGGCCTCTCATAAATCTTGATAGGAGTGGATGAGAGGAAATTGGTTGTCCATTTAGAGGCTTATAAGAAGCCGCAATTGCACTAAGATGAGACTCTTACCGAATTGGTCTTTAACCCAGAATTCGATAAGTGAAGGAGATACTCTAGTATCAATTCTAAGGGTATGACCAGGGGGTTTAATCCCTTCTTGGAGCACCATATAGTAAAACGTTTCCACTTGAAGGCATAAGATCTTCTTGTGGAAAGTTTCCTAGAAGCCTGAAGGATATCCTTTACCTGCTGAGACAGGTTGAAATCTTGGAGGTCTAAGCCTTCAACAACCAGGCCGTGAGGTGCAGGGACTGGGGATTCGGGTGCCATAGCGTCCCGTTCTCCTGGGAAAGGAGATCTGGAGCATGTCCTAACTCCAGAGGTGCCGCTTGAGAGAGATGCAGAAGCAGGTAATACCACGTTTGGCGTGGCCATCATGGTGCTATGAGAATCATGCAACCCCTGTCTCTCTGAAGTTTGAAGAGTGCCTTGAGGATGAGGGGAATGGGTGGGAAGGCATAAAGGAAGTCCTGACCCCCGTGAAGGAGGAAGGCATCCCTTGCCTGAGAGTTGTGCGCCGGAATCCTGGAACAGAACCGGGGAAGTTTGGCATTCAGTGGACTTGCAAAGAGGTCTATGTCTGGAGTGCCCCAGAAATGAAAAATCTTTGCCACCTGGTCTAGGTGGAGTGACCACTCGTGACATAGCAGTACTCGACTGAGTTTGTCTGCCGAAAGGTTTTGAATGCCTGGAAGATATACCACTAGAAGGTGAATTTGATGCTCTCTGGCAAGGGCCCATAGTCGTAAAGTTTCGTTGCATAACGACAGAGAGCCTGTCCCGTCCTGCATGTTCACATAGAACATGGCTACCTGATTGTCCGTCTGGACTAGGACTGTCTTGTAACTGAGCTGGGCGTGGAACACTCGAAGAGCTAAATAAATTGCTCTTAACTCCAGGTGGTTTGTGTGTAAACCAACCTCCTGTGGAGTCCAGGTGCCCTGGGTAGAGAGATGATTCAGGTGTGCTCCCCAACCCACCTGTGATGCATCTGTTAGGGTAGCCTGAAAGAGGGGTTGATGGAAAGGAGACCCTACTGTCAGATTTTCTAATGATTACCACCATTGGAGGGACAAAATTAATCGTTGAGAGACTGTTATTTTGTCCGACAAATGACCCATGGCCTGTGTCCATTGTGTGGAGAGGGTCCACTGAGCTGCTCGCATGTGGAGGCGAGCATATGGGACTACATGAACTGTGGATGCCATGTGTCCCATAACTGCAGTAGCTCCCGAGCAGTGAGGGAGGATTTGCCTGCTGCTTGGGAAGCTAACTGCATTATGCGAAGACACCGGGCTTGTGGAAGGAAAGCCCTTGCCTGTCTGGTATCCAGACAGGCTCCTATGAATTCTAGGCATTGGGAAGGAACTAGTTGAGATTTCAAGAAGTTTATTACCAATCCCAAGTATTGGAGGATTCACATTGTACGAGACAGTGCATTGCTGGCCTCTGTCACTGTGGAGGCTCGGATGAGCCAGTCGTCAAAGTAAGGGAAGACAAAAATCCCCAGGGTTCGTAGAAATGCAGCTACTACTGCCATGCATTTCGTGAATACCCTTGGTGCTGAAGCCAGACCAAAAGGAAGAACCCTGTACTGGAAAGGTCTTCCCCTGAAAAGGAAACATAAAAATTTCCTGTGATCTGGATGGATAAGAATGTGAGTGTATGCATCCTTTAAGTCTAGAGAGCAAACCAGTCCTGGCTTTGAAGGTATGGCAGAAGAGTTACCACAGAAATCATTTTGAATTTCTCTCGAAACAGATATTTGTTCAATTCTCTGAGGTCTAGAATGGGTCTGTGTCCCCCTGTTTTCTTTGGAATAAGAAAATAGGGGGAGTAGAACCCTGCACCCTGTTGAAGAATGGGGACTTCCTCTATTGCCCCTTGGGCAAGAAGTGTGGAGACCTCGTGATCTAGCAGATTGTCTGCAGAGGTTTGTGAATTGAACTGCTTTAGAATTGTAGGAGGGGGTAAGCTGTGAAAATGAAGTTTGTACCCCTCCCCTACAATAGACAAAGTCCAACCTTCTGCTGTTATCTGATGCCATCTGTTGACAAAGTGGCATAACCTGCCGGGAATATTGGGGGATGTTGAGGACCCCTCAGAAGCAGGAAGGCAAAGCTCTCTAGGAAGGAGTCAAAGCCCTTGAGGGGGCTGAACCTGGAGAGCTGGTTGGGCTCTCGGGCCTTTTGGTTTCTTTTGTTGTCTAGTTTGTCCCTTTTGGGCAACCTGACCTGGAGTCTGAGTCTGATGGGTATAGGAAGGCTAAAACTTCCTCTTTTTGGTAAAAGAGGGTTTTTTATAAGGCTTCCTTTTGGCTGAAGTGGCTGTAGACTGACAATCTATCTAGGGTAGAATTGTCAGCATCTAACTCGTTAGCCTTCTCCTGACAGTTCTTGCCAAAGAGATTTTCTCCTGTGCAAGGAATGTTGCCTAACTTGTCCTGTACCCAAGTCTCCAAGTCTGATGCCTGTAGCCCGGCAATCCGTAGTGCGCCAATGGCAATAGCAGAAGTTCTATTGATGCATTCGAAGCAGTCAAAGGCTGCACGATTGACAAACTTGGAGACGTCCTCAGCAAGCTTAACCAGAGTAAGAAAGTCTTGTCTCTTATCATCTGGGAGAAATGGGCTCATAAGTTCCAAGTCTCCTGTGATTTCTTTGAAGAACATTCCCATATATAGGATATATGAGCTGATCCTAGCTGAAAGCATGGAAGCTTGAAAAGTTCTGCGTCCAAAAGCATCCAGAGTCCTGCATTCACGACCTGGAGGATTGGATGCATGTCTTTTTGCACTTTTCATCCTACGCATGGCTGACTCCACTACCATTGAATGGTGTGGCAGCTGAGTTTTCTGAAATTCAGGACATGGTGGGACTCGGTACATAGTATCAAGTCTCCTAGAGTGAGGAGAAGTAGTCAGAGGTGTCTCTCACATTCTGAGCATCAAGTTATGCAGAATTTCATGGACAGGCAGAGTAGCTGCCTCCTTAGGAGCTTTAGGATATTGGAGGATTTCCAATTCCTTTGCTCTGGGTTCCTCTTCAGGAGCTACTGTGATTGAAAGACCTTTAGCCATATCACGGATGAAATCCTGAAATGACATGTCCCACTAGCACTCCTTGTGGCCTTGGGCAAGTCACTTAACCCTTCATTGCCTCGGAAGAAAGGCCTGGCAATCTACTTCCGGTGACACTGCCAAGAAAACCCAGGAGCCTCTGGGTCGCCAGGAGTCAGGACTGACTCGAAGGCACACATTGCATTGCTGGAGGTGACATTCTGCATTGGGGAGAAGAGGGATCTTCTAAGAGAAAACCTCTGGTGCCAACGGAATTGTCAGAGTCTTCGGAATCGGAGGAATCTAAGTATTCCTGAGTCCGATGCTCCTGCAAAGCACGATCCCGGTACCGATCGAAGTCGGTACCGAGCAATGTTCCCTCTAATTTTCTGTAGGCTGTGTGCGCATAAAATATCAGCTGTGCAGCTTTTGAAGGAAGGTTAAATTTTTGTGCGCCACATAACGACACTCGGAGTTATATACTTTAAAATTTGACTACACGTCACAATACAGTATGTACACCACATTGATTTTAATCAAATTAAATGAAAATAAGACAATTACTAAATGAAGCGGAAAATTTCTAGTAATTACAATCACAACTTTTAAATTTTAAGGCGTCTGTTTTCTACCAGAATCAGAACCATAAATTTTTGTGCGCTCTGTTGTAAAGTATGTGCGCTCGGCTCGATGAGGTGTGCGCGCGCGCACACGCGCACAGCTTAGAGGGAACAGTGGTACCGAGGTGACCCGGTACTACTTTACCCACTCCAGCCGTAGGTGGAATGGGAAGAGTTACCATCGGGGCTGGCACCGTCGGTACCAGCATCGTTGGTGTCAGTACCGGTATTGGTGTCGATGTCGGCACCGGTGCCCTTGGGACCACCGGTACCGCAGCTGAGAGAAGAGCTGCGATACTGCGTTCGATAGCAAGAAATCTCTGGTCTATCGACGCTGCCAATGCCTGGGTGTCGGTACCGGTAAGAACGGCCGGAATTCCTGAGCATGGCACAGCTAGTTCTTGCGAGTTTGAGGCCTCGAGAACATCCTGAAGCCCCATCGATGCTTTGGAAGCCAAAGCCTCCTGCCGGGGCTGTTTTGCCGGTGTGGTTCCCTCAAGGGCAATGCCAATGGCCTCTCGATGCTTAGGAGAGCTACCCTTTGAGGACCGGCTCTTGTGTTTAGTTACCTGAGATCCATGGGAGGAAGAAGAGGCCCTTGACGATGTCGATGCAATGGATCTGGCATCTGAAGAAAAGAGGGTACCGAGCTTTGCGGCCCGGTTCTGTCTTCTTCTTTTAGTCATTCCCATGCAGGAGAGACATTCAGTTGGAGAATGATCAGTTCCTAAACATTTTAGACACCAATCATGGGTGTCAGTGACGGAAATGGTACCGCCACACTTAGTACATTTTTTAAAACCACTAGTTGGCTTTTCCATGATTTTGGAAAAATGGGGCCTAATGCCCAAAATGGTGCCTAGCACCAAAAAAGGTACGTTTCTGAAAAGAAACAGTCAAAGTCTAGGTTTGTTTGTTTTTTTTAGGAAAAGAAAAGAACCGGCGGTACCAGTAGGCATCGTGCGGTAGGCAAACGCGACCAAAAAAAAGAATTTTAAAGACGGAATTTTCTGCGGTGACAGGGTAAAGGTCCTGTTGGCTCCGTGGAAAACAAAGAACTGAAGAGGGACAGTTGGAAAGGCGGGAAGGCAGCGTGCATATGCTGAGGGATGCTCCCAAAAGCGTTCCTATTGGACGCTGGGGAGCATTCCCGCGCAGGCTCAGTCGGTACCGACGATGCCCATATGTGAGGACTACATTCCTGCTTTTCCTGGAGATATATGTTTATACTTGTAAATAAGTTATATTTTTCATTGCACAGTTCAGTTGCAAACTTTCTAATTTATTCTCTTTGTTCTATGCTGTAACCTGTTTGAAATTTGTTATAATATAATGGTTCACTGGTAAACTGTAAACCGCTTTGATTTTCCTGAAAGGCAGTATATAAAACCTTTCAATAGATAAAAAATGATCTGCGAGATAAGCTTGTATCATCTGTGCTACCTTCAATGGAGAAATCCATAAGTGTGAAAAGTCATTTTAAATGTGAGTGTTGCTACATCTGAGATGAAACCTTAGAGACTACAGAATTTTTTATCCATTCCATGACATAGTATAAGATAGAGTCTCTATCAAATTGCAACACCTGTATTGTGGAATATATTTGTATATCCGCATTTGTCTACATGGTCTTAGAATCTGAGTTGTATATGCAGGGGGACTGACTAGAAGCCCCTAGTGGTGCACTGCAAACACAATTTTGAAGAGCTTAGATTTTTTATCATTAAGCAAACAGAGAAGATAGACGTGGAGGGGGGAGCCACGTAGATAATGCATTTTTGCGTGCGAAGCAAAGATACATTTATGATGTAAACACATTCAGGGTCATTCTGAACAGCGTTTAGCAGGTCAGGACATCCAGACCCGCTAAACGGCTGGGCAGCAAGTCGGGGATAGAGCTCCCTGTATGAAGGTGAAATTAGACTTACCTGCTAATTGTTGTTTCTTAAGGAACTCCAGTCTAGTCCCGAACCTTTTAAGTTGTGAACGTCCTCCCGCAGCTTGGAGACCGAGCATGTCACAGTTTTGATGACAGTAGCATAAGTATTCCAGGGACCGCCTCCTTGCTCCAGTATCCTATTGACAAAGCAGACTCACCAGAGCAATAATTAAGTAACCATGTAAACAGTTTCTAAACTAGCTATAACAACCATTTACTTTTTAATAACTCTTAAACAGTCTTCTCAATTGACAGAATCCTTCCTACTGCCCGCTTCTCATACAGAAAGCACTGTATCCCCCATATCCAATCCCTACCTGAAACACCGCCCCACGAGAATCCCCCGCAGGCCCCCCCAAGACTATTTCCTTTGCTTCAGGGTGCCATCCGGTAGGCAATTTCAGGGAGGGATGCAGGACTAGACTGGAGTTCCTTAAGGAACAACAATTAGCAGGTAAGTCTAATTTCACCTTCCTTAGCGTCCCTCCAGTCTAGTCCCGAACCTTAGGAGATGTAATAGAGCAGTAAACACCTTAACGGGAGGGGCCTGCCAGACCAGCCTGAAGCACCGCTGATCCAAACTTAGAGTCCCCCTCCGCTTGAACATCAATCCTGTAATGTTTCACAAAAGTATGCAATGAAGACCAAGTAGTTGCTCTACAGATGTCCACTGCTGTCACCAAACTAAGCTCTGCCCAGGAAGCAGTCTGCGCCCTAGTCGAATGAGCTCTCAAACCACTTGGTACAACTTTACCCTTCAACAGATAGATTTAGATTTATTAAAACTTGTTATACCGCTCAATACCGTAGGCATCTGAGCGGTTTACAATAAATAAAATCAGGCAAGTTAATTAAAACAAGCACTTGGCTGCAGGAAAGGAAAAGAACGCCATCAGTTATAAGAAAAGGAAAGAAGAGAAAGAAAAGAGGAGCAGATAGGCCGAAGCAATAGTTTCGTTAATCCACCAAGTAATAGACGACCTAGACACCATCTCGCCTTGCTTCTGACCTCCAAACACCACGAACAATCTGTCGGTCTTTCGGAACGAAGCCGTTCTCTGCAAATATTTCCTCAACGCTCTGCCAACATCCAACCTATGCAGCCGACCTTCTTCTTTGTCTTTATCTGCCTTCTTGAACACCGGCAACGACACCACCTGATTTACGTGAAATGCCGACACGACCTTAGGTAAGAAAGAGGGAACTGTCCGCAAGACCGCTTTGTTGACCTCAAAGATCAAAAAAGGTTCTCTACACGACAAAGCTTGCAACTCTGAAATCCTTCTAGCCAAAGCGATAGCCACCAAAAACACCACCTTGAGAGTAAGGTCCTTCATTGTCGTCTTAGCTAAGGGCTCAAATTGCTCCCGCACCAGCACCTCCAGCACTACATTCAAATTCCAGACTGGAACCAAAATTCTGCGTGGAGGTCTCAAAAGTGCAGCCACTCTCAAAAACCTCTTCCCATCTGGATGCAACCCAAGAGCTATCCCTTACACCTTCCCTCGAAAACAAGAAAGTGCTGCCAGCTGCACCCTAGGAGATGCTGCCGCAAGTCCCTTCTCGAACCCATCCTGCAAAAATGACAAAACTTGCGGTACCAAGGCCCCTAAAGCCTTAATCCTCCTGTCTTCGCACCATGACTCAAAAAGCCGCCAAACTCGGATGTATGCCAATGACGTAGATCTCCTCCTCTACTTTAACAATGTCGCAATCACTGCCATCGAATACCACTTGGCTGTTAACCTTGCCCTTTCAAGGGCCAAGCCGTAAGCGAGAACTGATCCACCTGAGGCATAGTCAACAGACCCTGCATCAGTAGATCTTTCCTGAGCGGCAGCTTCCAAGGAGGCTCCACTAGAAGTCGCATTAAGTCGGCATACCAATGCCTCCTTGGCCAATCTGGTGCCACCAAGACTATGTGTCCCTTGTGCCGTTCTATGCGTTGCAGGACTCTGCCTATCAGCACCCAAGGTGGGAATATGTACAGAAGGCGCTCCTCTGGCCACCTTTGAATCAGAGCATCCAAACCTTCTGACATTCACCCTCTTCTGCTGAAAAACCTGTCCACCTTTGCTGATGTACAAGTTGCCATGAGGTCCATTGTCGGAAGCCCCCAGCGCCGTACCAGCAATTCAAACACCTCCTGATGGAGGACCCATTCTTCTGGATCCACCTTGACTCGACTCAAAAAAATCGGCTGTCACATTGTCCACTCCTGCTACATGTGCTGCCAATAACGCTTCCAGATTCGACTCGGCCCAATTGAGCAGCTCGTCCGCTTCCTCTTCGACAGCCAAGCTGCCTGTACCTCCTTGTCGACTGACGTACGCCACCGCCGTGGCATTGTCTGAAAACACTCGGATTGCACTCCCCCTCAGCCCCGGCTGAAGGTTCTTCAGAGCTAGAGTGACTGCTCTCAACTCTAACCTGTTGACTGACCAAGTTCTCGCCTGCTCTGTCCACTGGCCCTGAGCATACTGTCCCTCGAAGTGCGCTCCCCAGCCGAACATGCTTGCATCTGTTGTCAACGCCCTCCAATCCGGGGCCTCCAGAGGCATCCCTTTTTCCAGACAACCTGGACACAACCACCACTGCAGAGACTGTCTTGCGTCCGGAGGACAGACCATCCTTTTGGACAACTGATTGGACTGATGCAACCATCTCCTGAGCAGAGACCTCTGCAGTGGCCTCATGTGTGCTCTGGCCCATGGCACCACCTCTAGCATAGCTGCCATTGTCCCCAATATTTGCAAATAATGCCACGCTGAGGGAGCCCTCCTGTCCAGGAAGGCGCGAACCAACGTCCTTAGTTTGCTGATCCTGCCCTGCGGCAGATACACTCTGCCCCTGTTCGTGTCGAATCGAGCCCCCAGATATTCCAACTCCTGCGATGAATGCAGCTTGCTCTTTGCTAGATTCACTACCCATCCTAGGGACTGCAGAAACTGTACCACTCGTCTCATCGCTACCACGCTCTCGTCTTTTAACTTTGCTCGGATCAGCCAGTCGTCCAGATAAGGATGAACTAACACCCCTTCCTTTCGCAACACCGTCGCCGCCGCCACCACCATGACCTTGGTGAATGTCCTTGGCGCCGTCGCCAATCCAAACGGCATTGCTTGGAACTAAAAATGCCCCATGGGCACCGCAAACCGAAGAAACCTTTGATGTTCTAATCTGATCGGTATGTGCAGATACACTTCCGAAAGATCTAGAGAAGTGAGGTACTCGTCCTGTCGAACCGCTGCTATGACAGAACGTAGTGTTTCCATGCGAAAGTGTGACACCTTGAGACATCTGTTTATCCTTTTGAGGTCCAGAATCAGTCTTAAGGTTCCTTCCTCCTTTGGCACCACGAAATAGATGGAGTACCGACCACAGCCGTATTGGTCCTTAGGTACTGGCACTACCGCCTTCAGCGCCAGTAACCTTTCTAAAGTTTCCTGCACCTCCGCCAGCTTCAACCGCACTCTGCAGGAGGATTGTACAAAAGCGTTTCTCATTGGACATTGAAACTCTAGTGCATAACCTCTCTGCACGATTTCCAACACCCACTGATCTGAAGTAATCTGGGCCCATGCTGGAAAGAACTCTTAAGCGTCCTCCCACGGGAACCATTCCAGCCTGGACCCCCCTCGCTTCATTGCGACTTCTTGCTGTTTGGAGAGGGGGAGGCACCAAACCCTCTGCCTGCTCCCCTAAACCCCCGAAACTCTGTACTGAAAATGCCCTCTCTGAAACTGAACAAATCTTGACTGCCGAAAATGCCAAAATACCCATTGCTGACTTTGAGACGGGGTCATCGGACGTCCCTCCTTCACCTTATCTTCCGGCAATCTGCCCCCCTTTGACTCTCCTAAATCCTTCATTAACTTCTCAAGATCTTCCACAAAGAGAAGCTTACCCCTAAAGGGGAGCTTTCCTAACCGTGCTTTAGACGCCGCATCCGCCGCCCAATTACGGAGCCAGAGGGATCTCCTTGCGGCCACTACCGACGCCATACTCTTCGCCAACCCTCTTATAAGGTCCTACTGACTATCTGCTAAATATGTGGCTCCTGATTCCATCCGAGCCGCCTCTTCACCCGCCTCTTCTACTTGCAATCCCTTAAGCCTTTGGGACCATCGCAGGCACGCCCTCACCACCCACGCTCCACAAATCGAAGGTTGCATGTAGAGAGCATTAATCTCAAACACCTGCCGCAGCAGTGTGTCCAACTTTCAATCCTGCGTATCTTTAAGCGCTGCACTTCCCTCTACAGGGATGGTAGTCTTCTTAGTAACTGAGGAAACTGCAGCATCCACCTTAGGAAATTTAAATAGTTCCCTCTCTGACTCTTGTAACGGGTACAACCTGGCCAACACCCGGGAACCTTTGAGGCTTGCTTCCGGCGTATCCCACTCTTCCTGTATCATTTCCTTAAATACCCTATGAATCGGAAATGCCCGCTGAGACTTCCGTATTGCTTGTAATAATGGATCCTCTAAAGAAGCATCCACTCCCTGTTCCTTGGCCGGCATATTCAAGGCCTTCATCAACTCTGCAATCAACGCTGAAAGCTTCTCCCTCCGGAACACCCGGACCACCCTTGCCTGGTCCTCCGGTTCTGTTAACTCGCCTTCCTCCAAATCTGGGTCCATCTCCGAGTCCTCCAAGCCCCCGGACTGCTCCTCCAGCGCCACGTCCAAGTCCATCCTGTCCGCGGTTAGTTTAGCCTTTTTCCCAGGAACACCCCCCGTCCCAACATCCAGTGGGGTCCCCTGTCTCTTAGGCCCTGGAGTTACCTCCCTCTCAGGCCCCGCTAAGTTAGCCCCAGCACCTCCCAGAGCCTGCTGGAGTAGGACCATAAACTGTTGCGAAAAGATCGCTCCCAAACCCCCCTGTATAGAGGCTTGGGATGCAGGAACATCTGGTGCCGAAGACGGACCAGACACCGGCTCCTGAATCGGCACAGGGGCATCAAGGGGCTCCCCTCCCCCCAAGACTTCCTTTATTACCTCTGCCCCACCGTGCTCTTCCAGGACATGCTAGGGAGATAAAGTTCCTAGATGACATGACTGCTTCTTGGAGCAGCTGGTTCATGAACCGACCAGAGGGGAAGCCATATTAGACCTAGTCCTTAGTGGAACACCAGATCTAATGCAAGAGATAAGGGTGTTGGGGCCACTTGGCAATAGTGATCATAGCATGATCACCTTTGATTTAATTAGTGGAGGAGGGATAGTAAGGAAATCCACAGTCCTACCTTTTAACTTTCGAAAGGGAGACTATGATAAAATGAGGAAAATAGTTAAGAAAAAACTAAAAGGAGCAGTTGCAAAGGTTAAAGACTTACATCAAGCTTGGGTGTTGTTGAAAAATATTATCTTGGAAGCCCAGACCAGCTGTATTCCACGCTTTAAGAAAAGTGGAAGGAAGTCCAAAAAACTGCCAGCATGGTTTAAAGGTGAGGTCAGAGAGGCTGTTGCCAAAAAAGCATCTTTCAGGAAATGGAAAAAAGAGCCAAACGACGAAATCTGGAAACAGCACAAGCACTGGCAAGTCAAATACAAGGCAAAGGGAGACCACCTAGGGACGTTGTTAAAAGCTAAGCACAGTTTCTAAGTTTTCTTTTAATTAAATATTCAAGTCTAAGCAACGATATCTATCAAGGTCATTGATGCGAACTGGGCGATTTTCAGAATATATACACAAGTCTGAATAATTGTTACGCCCATCAGTCAGAGCTACGTTGCCTGGAGTAATTATAAAGTTTAATATGAATGATTTGCCATATTAGATATAGACACACTCTAATGGTATTGATATCAGAGTAATAATTTATTTAATCGACAAGTATACGACTCTGAAGAAGTGACCAGTGTTGGATTTATGTTCTTATGTTACAACTGTCACATCGTAGTACTAGCTCTGAGTACTGCAGTGCTACTTTAATACCCTTCAGTCTAGTATGCTGACAACTCTTTTTTTTTTCTTCAAAACATGTTTGTTGGTCCAGTTACCAATCTTTAAAGTACTCATGATTTTGGCTGTAAGTGATTTTTTCTTATGGTAGTGGACTCTTTCAGTCTATCTTTCCCTCCTTAGGGAATATTTCAAGGCATTGATTTAGCCTATTAGCGTTGGGTATCCACAACAATATGATACCGATGTTCTTTTAAATGCAGGGTTGATGGTTTTATTTTAGTGGTGATGCCTTTTTTTTTTTTTTTTACAGACCTCTAAAATACTTTTAAGTTCTTTTTGTGGAAACTGAATTGACTATGAAAACAGATTCAGACGATCCTCCTCAGGGCATAGTTTTACGGTTTGGTGATCTGCCTTGCACACAGTCTCTATGACAATGTGATGCTGATATGTTTGTATAAACAGCTTTTCAGCGTTGTGCAATTTCAAAGATTAAATATTTGGATTCAGTGAGTCCTCTGTTTGTTAAATAGAATTTATTTTGGATTTATTTTATTTTGAATTTATTTTATTAAATTACAAGCTTGTGACATCCTTGACAATATGATGTGCATCTTCTGCCATATGCGACTCTCAACTGCCTTTGCAGGAAAAAGCCCTTTTTGGCAGTTTGACTGAACAGTAGTGTTTTCATACATTTCTTTACATGACTGGATTGTGGCATATATGAACAGTAAGTATCTTATATATTGATGCTTCAGCATGGCTGCTATTGTTGCATATGCATGCTCTTGGAATCGAGTGCAATTTTAGTTAGTTTGGATTTTAATACAGTGTAGTTACTCAACTGTAACAAGTGTTCTTCAGGGGTAACAGGAATCAGTCCTCACATATGAATGATGTGGGTGCCGACAAAGCCCGTGCGGAGCATTTCCCCAGCTTTCAAAGAAAGCCTTTGGGACATGTTACCATGCATATGTTGTCCCCTTCCCGCCCAAGAATGCCATCTTGCTCAATCAAATGACATAAAAACAAGGTAGAGAGGCAACTCCAAGGGGAGGAGGAAGGGTTGTGAGGACTGATTCCTGCTGTCCCTGGAGAACACCTGTTGCAGGTGAGTTACTACGCTTTCTCCAGGAACAAGCAGGAAGTCAGTCCTCACAACGGCAAACAAGTCGGGTATCTGAGAGTTCAGGAATATGCTCATGTAAAGTTGGTAGGAGAGTATCCAGGCTACCAGCATGGAGCCCTTGAAGCATCTATTCCTGAAGGAATCAAGGATCCTGGCTTTCCTGCCTGGTGGCACTGAGGAATGGACTTGGTGCTCTTAATTCACTTCATTGCAGACTGCACCACAAAGGAGTTATGGGGCAACTGAGGCTTCTCAAAGCCTGGGGCCTTTTGGATCAGATACATGGCGTGAAGCCTACTGATGGGCTAGCACCATGAAGGGGTTCTCCCACATACTCAGCAGCAGCCATTGTAAGATCCAGTGCACGGGCACCGTGACAGTCTCCTTGGGGGCTAAGGGGTATTGGAGGATCTTCAACTCCACCGCCCACAGCTTGTCCTCTGCCTCCAACGAGAAGGGATTGGCCCTTGTCCATGTTCCAGACAAAGTCCTGGAATGTTCTTCAGGGGCTACTTCTGACGCTCATAAATAGAGGAAGGGTCTGAGGGCAGGTCTGGGGACCCCTGCTTGGACACCTCTTTGGTCTCCCATCCCTCGGAGTCTGACTCTGAGAGAAAGTCAAAGTAGCACTCGGTCTTCTCCCGACACACTCTGATTTGGCGGAGAACTTGGGCATTGATGGTGCACTGAGCGAGCATGCTGGTGCACCAAGGCATCAGAACCTGAGACACTAGACAGAGAGATGGCCATGGGAACAGGTGTTGATTCCAAGCGCTGACCTGATGCACCTGGCCTTGGCAGGGAGCACATGGACTGGATGGAGTGTGGTGAAGATGTCGGATGCATTAGAGGGTCAGCCTTCAACTGTAGAGGTGCTAAAGAGGTTCCTCAACTGCCGCTCTTGGTTAAGGAGCCTCAAGAAGACTCCATGAAGCTGTCCCAAAGAGATTCTGAAAACTTTAGAATGTACCTCTTTTGAAGAGTGTACCTCAAGCACCCCTGATCTAAAATGATGCGAGTCCATTCCAAGTAAGACAGCCAGAGATACCCCTGACTGACTGCCTGTCCCTCAGAAGGGATCTGCTGGATCTCTTTCCAAGGGCTTACTGGCTCCTGAAGGGTCATCTGCTGAGCCCCAAGATCACTGGGATCCCTGAAAGGCCTGAACCTTCTTGAGTTTCGGCTCATAGGAGGAATAGGCTGTGCCCATACTCAATGCAGTGCTAAACCACGCCATGCTCCTCATTGAGCCCTACATGAGGAATCCTTGGAACCTCTGGACTTATCTCCTGGGAGTCTCTGTGGAAGAGTATCTCCAAGGTCTTTCACAGCTTCTCCAGGAATGTTACGGTTAAGTGTGAATAAAACTGCTGCAGTGTACTCATTTGGTATGATGGATGATGTTCCTTTGGCTGTAAGATTTTGTTCAGACAGTGTGTCTGGTTGTAAAAAAAGTATATTCTACTGAAGTAGATTGAGAGAGATCCTCTGGTGCTAGATAACAGGAGATGGCAAATGCATCTGTTATTACAAATGGAAAGCCGAACAGCTATTTATTCATGTAAGATGAGGAAGCAGACTTTTGGAAACCATTTATTGTTTCTCACCTACTGGTGCTACAACAAATGATTTTGAGTGGAATCACCGCCAGCCTGAAGGTTTCTATCGCCCTAGGCAGAAGCACCAGCTGTGACGCCACCCCCAATGCTGAGCCATGCTGCCACCCCCCCCCCCCACCCCCATACTGAGCCGTGCTACCGCCAATACTGGTGGCAGGGTCAGGGACCAGAATCAGCATCAGTGGGGGGACAGCACAGGAGGAGGGGGAGGCGCGGGTCAGCAGGCTATGTGTGCCGAAGCACATAGCATGCTGCCCATAGAGATCTGTCATCCTAGGTGGCCGCCTAGCCCGTCTAGTGGACAGGCCGGCCCTGAGTGGAATGGGTGTCTATCTTTGCCACATCCTGGGGTAAAAGGGCCTGTTCGGTAGTACTGTATGATAAACTTGTATTTGTAATGTTGGAGTATGGTGGATTTTTCTTCTAATAAGTATTTTTCATAATGCATCCAGAATTTATTAATTTTTTTAGACAGCAGAATGTGAAAGATGTACACAGTTGCAAAAACTTTTACAAGCTACTGTATATGGAAATGGAGCTAAGTAAGAATAATGCCTTAGGTTGCAAAAAAAAAAAAATCAGCTATGGAATCTAACTGATCAACAATACCTCTGTCCTTTAAAGATACTTTATGAAAGCATCAGCCAAAATGAACTCTTACCTTCCAATTGTAGCATGCTCTTTTTCGGTGATAACATACAATGATCCAATCGGGAGCACTGGTGATCTGATTACAATTACTCGAACACAAGAAGGCCAAATCATTTCATTGTCTACAGCAATCAAAACAAAGCAAGCACACACATTTACAAAATGTGACATTTTATTTAACAGATAATGTATTTTCCTTGAGTCCTACTAGACCGTCCAGACAAGTGGATTGTGTTCCCCTACCAGCAGACTGGTGGAGACAAAGAACAAAATGAAAAGCCCAGATTTCAATGACATCACTCCCATGCCTCTATCTGACTCAGACACCAGAGGTCTCTTCAGTATTCATCTGAAAGCATATGGGGGAACATGGTAAGTTTCACACAACCTCAACATGGGCAACAATGAGTAATCAAATAGTAGAGAAAAAATGCACAGGAAAGTATAAAAAGAAGGCTGTCCATAGAAGATGGACCTGCAGTGCCAAGTATATAAATCATAGCAGATCCCAACATACCACCACAGAAGAAAACAGCACACACAGTTCCAGGGGTCAGGGCCTGGACTGGTCTAGCAGGACTCAAGGAAAGGAGGATATTGGTAAATAAAACGTCACCTCCCATATCATCCTGCTAGACCAGTCCAAACAAGTGCGATGTATAAGGCTATGCGTCCACTAGGCGGGAAGAAGACACAGCAGCTCGCAAAGCCTTACAGCCAAAGGCCATGCCTGCCGCATGTGGACATCCATGTGAAAATGCTTGACAAAAGTGGAAAGCAATGCCCACAAATGTCTGAACAGGCTACCGCGTTCTGCTCAGCCCACAAGGACGCTTGCGCTCAGGTAGAACGGGTGTGCAAAAACTCCAGAACCAGCTGGTTCCGCAACAGATCTGCCAAGGCAATGGCCTCCTTAATCTAGTGCCCCAATGCAGACGTAGTTGCCATGTCACCTTGCACAGGCCAGCACACAGCACAGAAAGATGATCTGACTTACAAAAATAATTGATAACATCCAAGAACTGGAGAAGCACCCTCTGGACATCCACAAGGCAAAGTTTATGCCATCAAAATACAGAAAGACTAGGGGACATGCAATGAAGCTACAGTGTAACCTATTTAAGACTAATAAGAGAAAATATTTTTTCACTCAATGTGTAATCAAACTCTGGAATTTGTTACTGGAGGATGTAGTAAAAGCTGTTAATGTAGCCAGGTTTAAAAAAGGTTTGGACAAGCTCCTGGAGGAAAGGTCCATAAACCATTATTAAAAGGGACCTGGGATATCCACTGCTTGCCCAAATACAAGCATTGTGGAACCTGGAGAAACTGCTATGTACTTGTGACCTAGATTGGCCACTGTAGGAAACAGGATACTGGGCTTGATGGACTTTGATCTGACCCAGTATGGCATATCTTATGTTCTTTTGTCTTTATTTTTACCATTCTCCTGACACCGCTCCTTAGAGAAGGAGGGCAGGCAAACCACCTGGTTCAAATGAAATGGAGAAATCACCTCAGGGAAAAAGGCAGGCACAAGCTGAATGGAAACGGCCACCTCAGAAAAAGATAGGTAAGGATCTTCGCAAGAGAGCCAGCAGCTCAGAAATCCTCCTTGCAGAACAAACTGCCACCAAGAAGACCGTTTCGAGCATCAAATCCTTCATAGTATCGCGTTTCAATGGCTCAAAGGGCTCCGAGGGCCCCGAGCACAAGACACCGATCCCAGGAAGGGACCACAGACTGGAAAGGAGGATGCAGACACCAAAACCCCTAAAGAAAGCTCAAAACATCCAGGTGGTAAGGCTAGAGACTTACCAGCCAACGGACCTCTGAAACAAGCCAAAGCAGAGACCTGAACCTTCAGGGAGCTAAGAGAAAGGCGTTTTCTCCAGACCATCCTGCAGAAAACGCCAACAGACAGCAACTTGGCCGCCTCAGGAGCCAGCTGCCGTGCACTGCACCAGCACTCAAGGCACCAGACCTGCACATAGGCCAGGTTGATAGACCTCCTCTGGATTCTGAGCAGACTGGAAAACCACCACCAAAGTGTAGCCCATTAATCCAAACATCTCCTTTCAGAAGCCAAGTTTTAAGCCACATTCTCGCACAATAGGCCCAGAGACAGAGGCAAACAATGAGGTGGCACTTGCAGAAGTCGCATTAGATCTCCGAAACACACTCCCCTCGGCTAACCTGGCACTACCAGAATAATCCTTCCCAGGTTGTGCTCCATACACCAAATCACATACCCCACCAGGGTCCACGGAGTAAACACATACAGCAGGGATTGACTTGGTCAAGTTTGAGTCAGGATGCCGATGCCCTTGGATCCCATCTCCATGCGGTTAAAGAAGTGGCACACTTTGGTATTGGAGCAGGTCACCATTAGAGCCCTCTTTGGGTGACCCCAGCAGCGCAGAAACAACTGAAATGCCTCTTGACTCAACTCCCATTCTCCTGGAATCAGACAGTGCAGGCTGAGAAAACACATTTCCACAATATCCACCCCAGCAATGTGCAGAACCAACAAACTAGGAGGTTCGTCTCTGCTCCGGCAAACAGGAGAGCCATCTCCAGGGCTACCCTGGAACTCCTCATGCTGCCTTACCAACTGACATAAGCCACCACCTTAGCATTGTCTGAGAACACTCAAAATGCTTGTCTGTCAACTGGGGACCAGAAACGCAAAGAGCCAACCTGATAGCCCTCCATTAAAGGCAGTAGATGGACCACACAGCCACCCAGCAGTTCAAATGGCCCTGGGCCGTTCGTCTTGGCAATGAGCTCCCCAGCCCGAGAGATTGGCATCCATCATCAGAAAGATTCATGAGCAACGCCTTTCCTCAGAAGACTGGGCTGCTGCCACCACCGCAGGCTGACCATCATTATCGGGAGTGGGAACCTGAGCTCAAACTGCTGAGAACTTGGGGACCACTGAGTTACTAAGGACCATTGGGGCAACTGCATATGAGCATGTGCCCACGGCACCATCTCGATTGTTGCCGCTATCAATCTGAGGAGCTGAAGATCAAACTGGACTCTGGGAGCCTGCTGCAAAGAGAACAGCGCTTAGAAATTCAACAGCTTTCGACTTTCTCCTCTGGCAGGAAGACTCTGCACATTTGAGTATTAAAACATGCCCCCAGGAACTCCAGGGACAGGAACTATAACAAATGGCTCTTTCCGCAAATGATCATCTTGCCAAGGCTTATCAGAAAGGACACCACTTGGGAAGCTATTTGAGATGCCTCTGAAATATAATGGGCTCGGATGAGCCAGTCGTCCATATATAGGTGCACACAAATCCCTTGGCGCCATAGCGCTACAGCCATCACCACCACCACCACCACCACCACCATGACCTTGGAGAATGTCCTTGGGACAGTGGAGGGTCCGAAGGGGGGGGGGCAGGGAGGGAAGCAAACTGATGGTGAGAGCCAAGCACGGCAAAACACAGATACTTTGCTGATTCCCCGGATTGGGATATGAAAATATACCTTGGACAACTCCAGAGATGACAGAAAGCCACTTGGCGCACTATTTCAATGATGGATCACAAAGTTTCCACCCAGAAGCACATGACGCATAAGTGCTCTTTGACACACTTGAGGTCCAGAATGGGCTGTAATATTCCTTTCACGTCAGCAGCACAAAACAGATAGAATACCTGCCCTTGCCCTGATCATCCAGGGGAACGTGTACCACTGCCTTCAGAAGAGAACTTGTCCAAGGTAATCCGCAGTGTGACCCTGTTTTTCTCAGAAACACAAGGGGGTAAGATGAAAGCAGCAGAGATCTGATTTTTGCATTCCAGGACATAGACATACTGAATGAGGACTAGCACTCAGCGATCCTTGGTGACCCAGGCCCATTCCTGAAAGAAGAGGAACCAAAAAATGGGACCCTAAACCTTCATTGCGCAGCTCTGGAGGGTCCTCTGGATGAGACCGAATCCCTGGGCCCAAGTGCTCCATGAAAAGACTGAGCTCGAAGTCTAAAAGCAGAGGAGAAGAAAGGCTTTCCAGGACGGTAGTGACGGGAGTCCTGAGACCCCCAAGAGTCCGACCAGCGTGCCTGCGAGGAGCAGGCAGAGGCTGATGGAAAAGGGGCTTCTGCCCGCTTCACAGTTTCTACAAATTAGACCCAACAGAAGCATCCCTCCAAGCCCAAATGGGCAACTGAGCTTTGGAAGATGAGTCTGCTGCCCCGTGTCAGAGCCAAGCCAATGCCATCATCGATAGGGCATAATCCCTGGCTATTGGACGTACCAGGCCGTACATGGCATCAGAAAGAAAGTCAATAGCTGACCCCAAAAGAGGGGTAGAATCATCTGGCAGAAGAGACTGAATCCACTGAAGCAGGGCTCATGACGTCAGGCCTGCATATATCACCAACTGAAGAATAGCAGCCGCCACAGTGAACTGGTTCTTCAACAGTAATCCATCTTTCGGTTCAGAGTATCCTTTAAGGCCGATCCGCCTTCCACAGGAATGGTGGTCCATCTGGTAACTGCCATGACCTGTACATTCACTTTGGAAATATCAAACCACACAAAGCACTCCTTTGCAAGAATGCATCATCTTATACACCCTAAGCCCCTTAGGCAGTAGTCGGGGCAATCCCACTCCAACTGGAACAGGCCCTTGAGCACCTCCAGGAACAGGAAGACAATAGTGAGATTTCCACATCCCTTGCAGGAATGGAGGTACCTTCGGTTCCGGCTTTGTAACTGGAGCATCCGCCAAGCTCAAGGAGAAAAAGACCCTGGGCATCAATGCCTCCAGTCTTCCTCCTAGAACAGGCAAACATCAGCCTCTTCACAATCCTCTGAAGGCAAGAGTACTTCTTCATCCACATCAGACATCCAAATACAAGCCACAGTCCAAATCCTGGACAGATCCCAGCTGCTCCCCATCTCCAGGGGGGTACCTTTGCCAGGGAAGCTTAGCTATAGGCAATTAAACAGGGCTTCCATTCTCAGTCTGCCCCTCATGAGACTATGCTCAGGGGAACCTAAAGGTCGCAGGGTCTGAATTTCCATGCCAGAACAACCAGGTTTGTTGTAAAAAGGAAAAGAATTCCAGACTCCGGAAGCTCTCCTTGCGGAAATGACACCCCCCCCCCCCCCCCACATCAGGTGACAAAGTCGCCGTCGATACCCAGAGGTCTGGGAGAGGTGCACAGCATGGTAGTCAGAACCTCTGGCCCGCTGGTTATCCTTACCTACAGCACCATCTGTCACCTCCCGCCCTAAAGCAGGCAAGGTCAGACTAACCGCATACCCCAGCAAAGAGAGGGGGAGCAATCCCTCCAGGGATGACTCAGAAGCTGCCATGCAAGAGCAGAGTCCAGAAGCCAGAGATGAGGCACCTTGCTTTCCACAGGCCAAATAACGTTTCCTAGAAGAAGACACAGAGATTTATTTATTTATTTATTTATTACAGGCTCTTATATACCGCACTATTTAGTATCAGCGCGGTTTACAGTATAACAAAAGACCAGAGCAACAAGCTGTTTGGTTTTACATAGAACAGGTTTTACATAGAACAGGTATGAGCAACTTGGATATACATGGGGGACATTGTTAAATGAAACTATTTACATGCTGTATATACAAGCATTTAAGGCAAGTATTACAACAGCACACACTAAGGCCAACAGTTGCCTGGAAGGCACACATTAATAGCACTTACACAGCAAAGCGCATTATGGGCGCTTGGGTAGGAACGTGCATTGGAGTCATTTCAGCAGAACAAGCGCAAGAAACTGCATGGACTGCCAGGTACACAATAGCAAAAATGCTACTAACATATGCAGGAAAGGGCAGGAAACTCCCACACCTCACCAACAGTCACCAGCAGTCCACCCCAAATTGTGACTCAGACAAATGGAATCGGAAGCTTTCAACAAGGACAATGAAGAGGCTAAGCCTTGGTACTCACCCCCCTGAGAGCCCCAGGCAGAAATCCATATCAGGCTCATCTCTACTCTCCTGAAACTGTTTACCTGGCTTTGCAGACACTGTTAAATGTGGCTGGCAGGCAGATTCTGCTGAGAGCCTTCTGCAATCTTTGGGAGTGAACAAGGGGGAGCACAGAGAAGGAGAGAGGGGGCGTTGAGGTTGTGTGATGTTTTGAATTCTTCCAAATCCTTCCAATTTTCTGGCTGCTTAAAAGTCTTTTACCATGATAAGAGCATTGAGCTGAACCAATTTTCCCTCCTATGGCTACCAAAAAGACTGCAGTCTAGTAGAGCCTCCTACATCGCACTCAAGTGAGTCACCCTCACGGTGGTCATTTACAAGCGCTTAACTCAATCTTTTTCTCTCAATTATTAAGATTTTCTTTAGCGTGGAGAAAATCAATCCACCATCTGCTGGAGACAAAGAAATACTGAAGAGACCTCTGGTGGCTGAAGTGGATAGAGGTATGGCAGTGATGTTCTGAAACCTGGGTTTTTCATTGGTTCTTTGTCTCCACCAATCTGCTGGTAGGAGAACATAACCCACTTGTTTGAACTGGTCTAGCAGGATGATATGGAAATAAATTTCAAAAAACTCTGAAGCAGTATTAGAGCAACAAAATGCCAAAGTGTTTGTTACAGAATTCCTGCCTCAGATTAACTTTAAAAAATTTATTCGTTGATTTATGATTTGCTATGCTTCAGTCAATGAATTTACCGTTATCTATTTTTTTGGAACAAGGGATATAGAATCAGAGAAAATGACAGAAGATAAATACCATGCAGACTATCCAGTCTGCCCATCCATACCAAGTACTAAGCTCTACAATTCCTTCCTCTCACTCAGCAATCCTTTGTGCTTGTCCCATGCTTTCTTAAATTCAGATATAGTTCCCATTTCCATGACTTCCACTAGGAAGTTGTTCCATGCATCCACCACTCTTTACAGAATGAAGTATCTTCATAGATTACTCCTGATTCTATCTCGTTTCACCTTCATCCTATGTCCTCTCGTTCCAAAGCTTCTTTTCAATTTAAAGAGATTCAACGCCTATGCATTTATGCCACAGATTTTATTTTATTTATTTATTTAATGCTTTTATATACCGCACTCTTTAAAATCAGTGCAGTTTACAGATAACATTTTGTACAGAGTAGGAAGAGCCTGCTCTGCACTTACATCAAACGGGTAGTACAACTTGGATTCAGAACAGGGGTAACTATATACAGTCCAGGCAGGAAGTCATACAGGCTATTTACAGTCAAGGCAGGAAGTCGCTATGCAGTTGTAATGACATGGCTTGCCATGGGAGCTATGTACAGGGATGTAATTTATTTACTGGGTTGTCTGTTTTTACGGTTAGGTTGTAGGGTTGTGCCAGGTGAGGACGTGCTGTTGGCCTGGGCGTAGTGTAGGAGAAAAATGTTGTGCTTTAGTGCCTTTCTGAATTGGGCAAGGTCAGTGATCGCGCGGATGGTCACTGGGAGCTCATTCCAGCAGGTAGGTGTGTAGAACATGAAGGCTCTGTTTTTGGTTGCCTGAGTGCATTTGGTTACTTCGCTGGGGATTATTAGTGTGTTGGTGGCGAAGGATCTTCTTGCTCTAGTTGCAGGTGTGGGGTGGATAAGGTTCGTCAATGAGCTAGCGGTTGTTTTGTTGATGGCCTTGAATGTTAACAGTACTACTTTGTAGAAGAGTCAGCAGTAGATTGGTAGCCAATGCAGGCCTTTCAGGATTGAAGTAATGTGGTCCCTTCTAGAAGCCCCGTGTAGGAAGCGGGCAGCAGCATTCATTGCTAACTGTAGTGGGTTTAGTGTGTTCTTATGGAGACCATGAAGGATCACATTGGCATAGTCGAAGTGGGGGGCTGTGCCTGGAAAACTGTTTGGAAGTCGTCTGGTTGTAGCAGGGGTCGAAGATGTCGAATTGTCCGCATCTTGTGTACACCTCAGATGTATTTAAATGACTCCATTATATCTCCCCCTCTGTCTTTTCTTCCAAATTATACATATTAAGATCTTTAAGTCTGCCCTCATATTCATTAAAACAAAGACCACTTATTTTAATAACCACCATCTAGAATGACTCCATCCTGTTTATATCCTTTTGAAGGTATAGTCTCCAAATTGTACACAGTACTCTAAATGAGGTCTCCCCAGAGACCTATACAGAGGCACTTTCACCTCTGTAATACCCACTCTTTTTGGATTTGTATTTAGGGATTTCCCATTCTGCATTTCAAAATTGGGACAAAAAATGCCATAGACTACAGCAGGAAGAGCACAGGATACTGCTGAGACATCTGTCCTAAAATAAACTTAAAGAAATTTGGTAGTTTTATAGAGCTAGCTAAATTTGTCATGTAAAGACTGGCATATATTTCAATGACACTATACATATTAACAAGTAGATACCAACATGAAAGACAATCTAGGAGGATGTTTAATAATAGAGAAGAGGGGCTAAATTTAAGACAAAGTAAAGTCTGCAGCACTAGGAAAAAAGGAGTACAAGAGATAGGCCTTTTGGTCTATTTGCCATCATACTTTATGTTTCTCAAGTCTTTATTTTTCTCCAATCTTCATTGTTAACTTGATCATATGTTAAGTACACATATCCCTTCCAAAACGGCCATTACACTCCCAGTAACTGATACCACAAACTACAAATTAAATTAAAACTGTCAGTTTTAAAGCATGATACATCTGCGGTATTTTATGAGCAAATAAACTTGCTTCTGAAGCCGATGCCTAACTTCAATGTACGGATATAAAGGATCACAATCTTTCTTCACAAATGAATAAATGTTTCTAAAAAAATGCCAATATCAAGCTACCACTGAAATATCAATATTTTTCTGTCAATTCACTCTAAAAGCCAATCTGGGAGAAATCACCACCTTGTAAACTCCGGGCTCTAGCTTTTCCAAATATAGTTCTCTTACACTGAAGCAGAGTTTTATCATAAGGGGGAGACAACTTTTGAAATTCTCATGGAACTACAAGTTCATTTTCAAAGGAAAATGTCTTGCAAAGGAGGAGGGCTGGCATACACAATGCAATACATTATATCTGTATAGGGACAGGTACAAATCACAATCCGTAAAGCACACATAGAGATCCTGTGTGTGTGTATGCTTTCTCTGTGTTTTAAACGTGTCTATCTCAGCTTTGTATGTTTATCTGTTTTGCTTGTGTATGTCTATGCATGTATCGTATGTTGGTGTGTTTGTGTCTGCGAATGCACGTGCACATGCTTGCATATGTGTATGGATATGTTTGTATCTATGTGTATATCTATATATATCTAGGCTTTCTCTGGGGCTGATGCAGTACACTGCGCTATGCTTTAGCACAATGGTAAACTTGAGATTTTCCCATCATTACAGATGAATGGGATACTATTCTCAATGTAAAAAAGCTGTAAGGAAACTTAGTACAGTTTTTTTTACTCTTCCCTTACTGCTGAATCTTCACAATAGCTCAGGGCTGGTTTACAGATGCAGTTGGGAGTAAAAAGGTCATCTGAGGTCAAGTGTGGCACTTCACCTCAGATGACCCAAAAAACCTGGCGGCTCAAGTGGGCCCCTCAGGCCCTGACCACCAAAAATGATCCCTGGTGATCCTAATGGATACCCTCCTGGACACCCTGACCTCCTCTCATTATACCCCCCCCCCCCAAAAAAAAAAGAATCCCTGACCCAGACTCCCCACTTATCAACATATGTTATAAGGTAGGAGTGATGTCCACTTGATCCTTCCTCTGGTGCTGCTGTCTTCCAAAATGGCAGCACCTGACCCTAGCAGTATGTCCCTATATACCGCTAGATGTTAGACTACCAAATAATGCAAAAAAAGAGAAGCACCGTTAGGGGTCAGCCATTACCTTTTAGAAGATGGCGCCAGAGGCATGAGCTCTTGCCTTCCAATATTTGGAGGTGGGTGGGAGTCCAGGTAGGTGAGGGCTGCATTAAGACCAGCAGGGATTATTTCTTTTCAGTGTGAGGGGAGGAGGTTCAGGATGTCCAGGAGAATGTGTCTACTAGAACCAGCAGGTTTTATATTTTTGGGGAACAGGAGAGGGGATGTCTGAGACCCACTAGACTACCAGGGAAATTCTGCATGGTGGAGGTAGAGGTGAGAGCGGGGATCTCAGAATCTAGCAAGTTTTTTTTTCATTGTCTCGTTTTGGCAATGTGTTAGCCTATCCCAGATCATGAACTGACAGGAAGACATTTTACTCTTGATGCAGCCAAGGACTGCATAATACCATGGTGCTGTGTGGTCTTTTCTGACAGTACACGCTTTTTAATGCTCAGGTAATTTTGAAGCTATTAGTTCACTGCATATAAAGTTAAGATTTGATATTTAGCACTTGTGTTAGAAAGTTTTGTGCTAAAGCTTAGCACAGCATTCTAATGCAATTCTTACTGCATCGATGTCTGTGTCTGTGATTGGGAGAGGAGAGCAGAAGACAGTTTGAAAGGTGCAATTTCTCAATCAGCATGTTAAAGTGAATCAGTGCATCTATGCCGCATAGAACTGTACCGGAACATTTTTTGGGGGAAGGGGCTTTCCACACACACACCCCATCACAGGCAGAAACTTCAATTCTACAACACAGGAACTTCCTCCGGATCACCTCTTCCAGTGCTCCACCCCCATCTCTTATTTATTTATGCTTATATGTTCTTACCAACATTGAACAGTACCCTGATGACATGGTTTAAAAGTTAATAGATGTCCAAAGCAGCCAAATACGCATAACAAGTGGACAATAGAATTGTTAATCATATAACACATACTCTTCCATATAAGAGCAAGGGATTGCATAGGACAACAATACAGCATAGTTACTCACCTGTAACAGATGATCTCCGGGAACAGCAGGAATTTATTCTTCACATATGGGTATCGTCGGTACCGATGGAGCCTGCGCGGGAACGCTCCCCAGTGTCCAATTAGGAAGCTTTTGGGAGCATCCCACAGCACCTGCGTGCTGCCTTCCCGCCTTTCCCAACTGCCTCTCTCCATTTGAGTTTAAAGCTGAGACAAAGAGAGAGAGAGGGAAAGGGAAAGAGATAGAGAGATACAACTCCTAGGGGAGGTGGGTGGGTGGATCTTCCTGCTGTTCCCGGAGATCACCTGTTACAGGTGAGTAACTATGCTATCTCCAGGAACAAGCAGGAAAGTAGTCTTCACATATGAGGACTCCCTAGCTTTATATGCCAGGGTGAGACCCCAGAAGTTGTGTGTCCCTGTAAAGGGCTCCACTTCCCCCCCATGGATCTCTGGCAGCCAACCAGGGATGGCGGGTAGGAGTTGATTAGATATGGAACAGGTGTTGGAGAACAGCCTGACCAAACAAGGCATCCCGGCAGGAGTCCTTGTCCAAGCAGTAATGGGCTGTGAAGGTATGAACCGAGGCCCAAGTGGCTGCTCGACAGATGTCGTCGATAGACACAGAGTGTAGATGAGCCATTGAAGCTGCTATGGCTCTCACATTGTGAGCTGTGACATGGCCCTCCAGAGGAAGATTCTTACTCCGATAGGCAAAGTAAATACACTGTGCAATCCAGTTGGACAATGTTCTCTTGGAGACTGGAAGTCCCAAATGAGAAGGATCAAAAGCAACAAAGAGTTGAGAGGACTTTCTATGTTGCTGTGTTCTTTGCAAGTAAAAGGCTAAAGCTCTTTTACAGTCCAAAGTATGAAGATTCCTTTCTGCATTTGATGCATGAGGTCTTGGAAAGAACACAGGCAGGTAGACTGCTTTATTAAGATGAAAAGGCGAGACCACCTTTGGCATAAAGTGTGTATGAGTTCTAAGGACTACCTTGTCATGATGAAACCTTGTATAAGGTGGATCAGCTACTAGTGCCTGCAACTCACTGATGCGGCGTGCTGATGTGATTGCAATGAGAAAGATAACTTTCCAAGAAAGGAATTTCAATGAAGTAGTAGCTAAGGGTTCGAAAGATGGCTTCATGAGCTGACCAAGAACCAGGTTTAAGTCCCATGCCACCGGTGGTGGCCTAATGAGTGGCTTAGTTAGAAAAAGGCCTCTCATAAATCTTGTTATAAAAGAGGATGGGAGGAGATAGGCTGTCCATTTAGAGGCTTGAGAGAAGCTGCAATAGCACTCAAATGGACTCTTACTGAGTTAGTTTTAAGTCCTGCATTGGATAAATGAAGAAGATACTCCAGTAATGATTCCAGAGGTATCGCAAGGGGGTTAAGACCCTTCTGCAAACATCATATGGTAAACCTTTTCCACTTGAAAGCATAAGAGCGTCTTGTGGAAGGCTTCCTGGAAGCATAGAGGACATCCTTTACTTGCTGAGGTAGGTTAAGATCTTGAAGATCTAGGCCTTCAGCAATCAAGCTCTGAGGTGCAGAGATTGGGGATTGGGATGTCATAACATGCTCTGCTGTTATCTGCTCCCACCTGGGGGCAAAGTGACATAACCTTCCTGGAATAGTGGAAGGCTCTGGTCCATTGAGGGCCAGGAAGGCTAAGTTCTCTAGATGAAAGTCAAAGGCTTTGTGGCGGCTGAGACTGCTGAGATGGTTGAGGCTTAGCAGTCTTGGCTTTCCTTTGTTTAGGTGGTTGCTGACCTTTTCGGGCAGGCTGACCTGCAGAACGTCCCTGCTGGGAATAAGAGGGATAAAACCTCTTCTTTTTTGAGAAGGCGGCTTTTTAAAAGATTTCTTTCTCGCAGGATCAGCTGTGGCTTTGGATAACCTATCCAAAGTGGAGTTGTCAGCATCTAATTCATTGGCTTTTTCTTGCCAGTTTTTTTCCAAATAGATTCTCACCTGTACAAGGAATATTGCCCAGTTTTTCTGCACCCAGAGCTCCAAATCGGATGCCTGGAGCCAGGCAATTCTACGTTCACCTATGGCAATGGCAGAGGTTCTGCTTATGCACTCAAAAGAGTCAAAAGCTGCACGGTTGACAAACAGACACATCCTGGGCATGTTTGACCAGTGTGAGAAAATCCTGCCTTCTGTCCTCAGGAAGAAGAGGGCACAAAACCTCTAAATCACCTGTGACTTCTTTAAGGAACATTCCCATATACAAAATATAGAAACTGATCCTGGCAGAAAGCATGGAAGCCTGGAAAGTACGACGTCCAAAGGCATCCGAAGTTCTACACTCACGTCCTGGAGGATTAGAGGCATGCCTCTGCACTCCTGATCCTTCTCATAGCTGTTTCCACTACAATAGAGTGGTGAGGAAGCCGAGTTTTCTGGAACCCAGAAAAAGGAGGGACAATACATGGTATCCAGTCTGCGAGAGTGAGGAGAGGTGGTGAGAGGTGTCTCCCACATTCTCAACATGAGATCATGTAAGATCTCATGGATAGGCAAGGTAGCTGCCTCCTTAGGAGCTTTGGGATATTGTAAAATCTCCAACTCCTTAGCTCTGGGCTCTGTCTCAGGAGCCACAGTAATGGACAATCCACGAGCCAGCTCCCTGATGAAATCTTGAAAGGAGATATCTTCTGGAGGAGACATCCTTCGTTTAGGAGAGGAAGGCTCCTCTGGGAGAAGTATCCCGGTACCGGCAGAGCTATCAGAATCCTCGGAGTCCTCCGAGGATTCAAAGTATCGTCTGTCTGGATGCTCTTGAAGAGCCCGATACCCGTACCGACCGAAGTCGGTACCGGGGTTAATCGGTACCGGTGTATCGGCACCGGAAGGCATCGCATTACTGGGTGCCGGCAAAGCCGATACCGATGTCAGTGCTATCGGTACTGGTACCGACATCAGTACCGGCATCGGTGCCAGTACCGGTTGAACCGTCTGACGCGGTTCCGAGGGCGTCGATGCCGCAAGGAGAGCCACCAGACTGCATTCAATAGCCAGGAACCTCTGGTCTATCAATGATGCTGATGCCTGGGTGTCGGTACCGGAGACAGCCGGTACCCCAGAGCATGGCACCAGTAGTTCTGCCGAGGTCGAGGCCTCGAGAACATCCTGGATCCCCGATAATGCTTTGGAAGCCGAAGCCTCCCGCCAGGGCAACTTTGCCGGTATGGAACCCTCAAGGGCAACGCCAGAGGCATCTCGATGCTTGGAAGGAGATCTACCCTTTGAGGACCGGCTGGACTTATGTTTAGTTACCTGAGATCCATGGGAGGAAGACAAAGCCCTGGAAGACGTCGATGCCACCGAAGCTGCATCGGAGGGAAAAAGGGCACTGAGCTTGGCAGCTCGGTTCTGTCGACCCCTTTTGGACATCATGGCACCAGCCATGCACTCGGAGAATGGAGTGGTCAGGACCTAAACATTTAAGACACCACTCGTGGGTGTCAGTGACAGAGATGGTACCGCCACACTTGGTGCATTTTTTAAAACCCGAGGCGGGTTTCTCCATAGTGGAGGAAATTTTGGGCCTAAGGCCCAAAATGGCTCGTGCACCTGGAAAAGTTTGGAAAAAAGAATAGTATATATATATATTTTTTTTTTTTTTTTTTTAAAGAAAGAAGAACCGGCGGTACTGGTATAGCGTCGAGAAGGCAGACGCGACCACAAAAAGAAGAATAAGGAAAAACATTTTCTGCGGTGACAGGAACACGACCTGCTGGCTCCGTGGAAAACGAATAACTGGAGAGAGGCACTTGGGAAAGGCGGGAAGGCAGCATGCAGGCGCTGTGGGATGCTCCCAAAAGCTTCCTAATTGGACGCTGGGGAGCATTCCCACGCAGGCTCCGTTGGTACTGACGATACCCATATGTGAAGACTACATTCCTGCTTGTTCCTGGAGATAAATCTTTACAAATAATGATACTAGAGCTGAACACATGAGAAAAAAAAAGGAGAAACGCTTGTTGTGTGACGTGCCTAATTATATTTATAAATACTCCTTATACAAACATTGGAATAACCAGGCTTTGAAAAGTTCTTTAAATTTCCTGTATGAATTTTCGGCACGAATATCGTAAGGAACGGAATTCCGTAATAACAGAGCCCTATATGAGAACGTGGGTTGTGAATCCACTCTAGTCTTATCTTGTGTGGAATGATAGAACAACCAGCAGGTGTGCTTGTGATGATCTTAATTGTCTTTTAGGGCAGTATAGAGTAAGAAGCAGCAAGAGAAAGTGGGTAACCCATATAAAAAGACTGGTGAGCAAGAATTAAAATTTTAAACGTTATTCAACTGGAGGTTGGCAGTGTTGTCCAGTCAGAAGTGTCATAAAATGATCAGCATGGTACATCATTTTTACTATACTGTGTTTTGAATTAGTTGTAGTCTTTTAAATGGAATATTATGGGTCTCCTGCTAAAAGAGAATTACAATACTCGAGTCAATTTAGTGCCAGGATGTGAAACAATATTTCCAGTGTTCTGGCATCGAAATAATGCCTAACTGATCTAATCAGTCTTAAGAAATAGAAATATTTTTGGACCAATATGGACATATGGCGGAAAATGGTAAAAATCGTTGTCAAAGATGATTCTTAAAGTAGAAATGGATTCTTTGATTGGGATCATGTGTTCTGCTGTTGTACATAATTTGCATTGGGAGTTCTTTCTATAGAACCAAATGGCTGATGACTTATAGTATTAATGTTACAGACCAACCTATATGAGGCTATCCACTCTGCCATTTTATTTAAATAATCAGATATGATGGATTGTTATTTACACATCATCTACATGCATGTGCAAGGGTAAAGCCAAAACATTGGCTAAGAATGGCTAGTGGTGCTATGAACAAATTAAAGAATATGGGAGATAAAATAGATCCTTGGGAGACTCCACAATTGAGAGGAAGGGAATTCAGATGAGGTTGAATTTCCAACACTAATCTGGAACGTATGGGACAAGAAATAGGATTTAAACCATTCTAAAGCATCTCCCACTATTCAAATCTCCTCTCCTCTGGCTAGTGAGAGATTATGGTCCACCAGGTCCAATGCTGTAGTTAGATCAAGCTGCAGCAGTAAGACCTCCTTGTTACTATCTAAATGGATTAGAATCTCATTATATATTGAACTAAGCAGTGTCTCTCTATTATAATAGGTTCTGAAGCCTGATTTTCTAGGGTGGAGTGCATAGCTAGTCTCCAAGAAGGAGGAAAGGTGAGCAATTGTTTTTCTGTTAATTTTGCCAAAAATGGTAAATTAGAAACAGGTCAATAATTAGCTGTAATAGATGGGTCTGATTTGGGGTCTTTCAAACATGGACAGATACTTTTTCCATGGTCTAGGAATATTACCTTGCATTATCTTTATTGCAACATTTGATATACAGCCTATGCCAAGGCATCAAGGCGGTTTACAATATAAAAACTACAAACAGTGCTGAAAGAAAGAAGGGAACACCAATATTAAGATAGGAGAGAAAAGAGGAGAGAGATAGACACTTGAGTTAACTAACTCGACAAGAACATTTGAGATATATGGCTATGTGCCCCTTAAATGCAAAGGAGCTAGATTGGTTGTAGAGAATTTAAGATTCATTGAATAAAGCAGCTTCTCAAGTCTAACTGTACTGAATGGAGGGAAACTACTAAATGTGCTGCGGGAAGTACAGAGGTTTAAATTAAATTGGCCTATGGTAGGAATAGTCAGGTCACACAATTAATCCGGATGTTTATTTTATCCATAATAAACTCACCAAACTGATTTGGCGTAATTGCAATGGTCCTTTTACTGTTTTAGGAGCTAACTTGTATATTTACCTTGAATACTTGCCTAGGGAAACTTTTTGTTGACAAAATCTGGGAGGACTGGAGATATAGTCTTAGTTTTTCTAATTAAGGCTTTATATTTGTTCTGAAGCAGTCTATATTCATTCTTTTTATTGGGATTCATGTCCTTCCTCAGTTTTCTCTCTACCCTATGGCAGGGGTTTTCAAACCAGTCCTCGGGCCAATCCTAGGCCAGTCAGGTTTTCAGGATTCCCAGAATGAATATGCATGAGAAAGATTTGCATATCCTGCCTTCATTGTTTCCAAATCTATCTTATGCATATTCATTGTGGGAATCCTGAAAACCCGATTGGCCTAGGGTTCCCTGAGGACTGGGTTGAAAACCTATGCCCTATGGTGTAGTTGCACGTGGTTGAAGTAGGAAGGATTCTTTTATTGATTATGATTAACCCAAATAGCCCTACACAGGCCATGTTTCGACTTTACTTCATCAGGGTCTTTTAGGCATGCTACATCCATAAATAAACAAATAATATAAAACACAAATATTATCACAAATATGAATCAACACTCAAAATATTACTAAATAAATAATTAAAAAAGTAAGACATTAAAAAATTAAAACCTTAAAAAGCATTTAAGACTCCAGGCTATATACTCTCACATCTCATCATACTAAACATTTAAAAACACATAAATTAATATGGTCATGCTGGAATTATAAATTATAAGATCAAAATTTATAAATACATAAATATCAACAAATGATTCATGAACAAATTAAGTAAATAAAATAAATTATAATAAAACTAATGATTCATTAAAGAATATCCATAAATAATTAAATTAATTAAAAGATGATCAAACTGACAATTCATGAAACGATGACCCTAAATAAATAAAAGGTAATAAAACTGACGATTCATGAAAGGGTGTCCATAAAAACCATATATATATCTTAATTGTATGACAAATCAACACAATAGCTGTATATACTAAATGAAAGAAAAAGAGAAATGAATTAAAGAACAGGATAAAGGTAATAATAATTTTTTCAATATGGATGCATTATGGAAAGGAGGGGGCCGGGACGGATCTCGGTCACACCCATTAGCAAGAGAACAAAACAAACACTACGACCAGGAACGAGAGCCGAAATACAATCAATACAATCCCCAGAGAGGATGGGGGAGAGGTCGCGGTCGTGGAGGGTGGACCTCAGACAGATCTCGAGAAAGGAAATATTAGAGAGTTCCATACAGGATAATGTTATTAATATTTCTGGGTATATACTTACAACAGATGAACATTCAGTTTTAAACAAAGGGTTATCGTTTGTGCCTAAAAGGAAACTTGATTCTTTTGAACTTCAAGTTGATCTATATAAATTCTTTAGAAAGATACGTATTAAACATTTTTTTATGAATCAATCAGCAAGTGCAGATGATGGATCAATCATTAGTAAAAAATCATCTTGGGTTCCCCCACCTCAGACGGATCCTATTATTGAGGCTTTCGAAAAAGTTGTTACAAGACAGGTAAATGACATTTGCAAAAATAGAAGGTCTGATTATTATAATCTCACTAGAGGTGAGAATGAGGCCATAAAATCTTTACAAAAAAATAAAATTATTATTAAACCCGCTGACAAAGGGGGAGCCATAGTGGTGCTTGATAAATCTATGTATATACAGGAAATAAATAGGCAACTAAGTGATAAATTGTTCTATCTTCGCTTGGATGAAGATCCCACAGACAAATTGAAGAAAAGTATTGACAATCTGATTCTTACGGCATTTGAAATTGGGTACATTACCAGGAAAGAACGAGATTTTTTAATTGTACCGATGCCAGTGATTCCGACAATTTATGTGAACCCTAAGATACACAAATCAATGATAAATCTGCCTGGTCACCCCATAGTGTCGGCGATAGGATCCTTGATGGAACCCATTTCGCAATTTCTAGATGTATTGTTGCGCATCAAACTTTGGGTTCGCTATATTTATTTTATTTACATTCTCTTATATACCACGCTATTCTGCATCAGTGCGGTTTACATTGAACAAACTGAAATTACATTGAACAGGGCATTATAACTTGGAGATAACTATTTTACAGGGAACATGGGCTTTGGAGGGTTAAGTGGCTTGCCCAAGACCACAAGGAGCACCTGGGGGACTAGAAAACCCCAGTCCTTCTGGTCCAAGGTTGCTGTCCTCTAGTGGGATTTGAACCCCCGACCTTCTGGCCTGAAGTACCTTGCCCCAACCACTAGGCCACTCCTCCACTCCAATATCCATATTCCAAATAATCAACACATCATATTGATGATGTGTTGATTATTTGGAATGGGAATATAGATACACTCAATGAATTCAATACACGGATTAACAGCTTGGATATTAATTTAAAGTTTCAACTAACTTATGATCCCTGGCAAATCCCATATTTGGATTTGGTTATTAAAAAAGAAGGAAGGCAATTTGTAACATCGTTATACAGAAAACAGACAGATCGTAATCAGTTACTACATTTTGACTGTTTCCATAATCCTGCATTGAAGAAGAATTTGCCTATAGGGCAATTTCTTAGAGCTAGGAGAGCTTGTACCAGTATGCAAGATTTTGAAGTTCAAGCCCATATTATGAAACAAAGATTCGTGGCAAGGAAGTATCCTAATCAATATATTAACACAGCATATCATAGAGCAAAATGTACACCTCGAGAGACTTTATTAAAGCCACAGGATAATACAGGAGATATGGGAATGGTATGCCCATTACTATATTCAGTACATTCTAAAAAAAATTACGGAGATTTTACGGAGAGAATGGCATCTTATTCAAACGTTGCCTGGATTTCAAAATGTTACAATCACAGTGGCACACAAACATAATATCAATTTGAAGAACCTGTTAGTACCATCTGCGTTAACAGAACGAAGGTTTCTTCCTAAATATAAAGGTCAATTTGCATGTGGGAAATGTTCCATATGTCCTCTGGTAATGCCAATACGAGATAAATTTATACATCCTTTGACAAAAGAGGAGTTCAAAATAGAAGACTTCTCAAAATGTGATACCACTCATGTGATTTACGTTATACAGTGTCCATGTGAGAAGTTATATGTAGGAAAAACCATTAGAAGTATAAAGGTACGAATAATTGAACACAAGAGTTGTAGAAGAAGAGGAGTAGTGGCAAAACCTCTTGTGGCTCACTGGCAGGAGATGGCGCATAAGATTAGTGATATAAAATTTTTCGTAATAAAGAGAGTAAAGCTCAACTGGAGAGGAGGGGACATTAATAGAACAATAATGAGGTTAGAACAAAAATTTATATTTAAATTAAACTCCATCTCCAAATGGATTAATTTAGATACAGATCTATCAGTATTTCTTTAATATGTGGTCATAAGATCAGGTTATTGAGGTATTTTTAGTCATCTGGTTCTTGTTGTTTTTTTACTATAGATCAATCCATGAAGTTCAATGGAGAAAAGAATAAAGTATAGTAAATGATTAATGTCTTCTAAAAACACTGATAATTTTCCTTGGCTAGGTTAATAAAGATTAAAAGTTTTGATGGTATAAATTGAAGAGTGAGATAGGGATTGAAGAATGGGTCATTTTTAATCAGGTTTAATTATTTCATTTGAAAATATAAAGTTAATTCGAGGAGTATTGAGAATGATCTGCCTTTGGACAGCTATAGAGGCTGGTAATCTACCTAGCAACTAATGACTCATCGAGCATGACATTTTTCCCGCTCTTAACCACAGCGCAGATGCGGGCGTTTTTTAGTGACAGAAGTGAAGGTGAAAGCATCGAACAAGCAGCTGAAGCACAGCGACGTCTGAAGTTTACCTAGCAAAGTATATAAGAAGGTAACCCTTTAAAAAGTTAATGTTTAGTAGTAGACTAAGGTTGGTTAAAATCGGCAGTTCAAAGTGGAAGATAAAATATACGTCTAGCCCCCGCGGGTTGTAAATATATAAGAAGAATGCAAGGGGTTTTAAATGCATAAATTTATTAAAGATGGTCATATAAATTATGTTGGTATGAAATAATCAAGATGTAGTACATAATGTTTTGATCAGTTCTTAAAAGAAACATCGCACAAATTTTAGGTTTTATTTCTTTATATTGTAAATAGTAGGTTTATGTATGAGAAGATTTTGGAATCAAGAGATATAGTTCTCATCAATAAACAGAATGTGGTATATAAAGTTTGGTTCGGTTCTAAAAGAAACATTGCACAAATTTTAGGTTTTATTTCTTCATCTTGTAAATAGTAGGGCTATGTATGAGAAGATTTTAGAATCAAGAGATATAGTTCTCCTACTCACTCCTGCTCCTCTGGTAGGGTTAAGAACATTAGTATAATTAATTTTATAAATGAAAGGTTCAAATATACTTTGTACTCCCGAGTTTTGAGATCAGACTGTGTGAGAAAATAATTCATTTCTCTTTTTCTTTCATTTAGTATATACAGCTATTGTGTTGAATTTGTCATACGGTTAAGGTATATATATGGTTTTTATGGACACCCTTTCATGAATCGTCAGTTTTATTACCTTTTATGTAATTTATTTAGGGTCATCGTTTCATGAATCGTCAGTTTGATCATCTTTTAATTTAATTATTTATGGATATTCTTTAATGAATCATTAGTTTTCTTATAATTTTATTTACTTAATTTGTTCATATTTATGTATTTATAAATTTTGATCTTATAATTTATAATTCCAGCATGACCATATTAATTTATGTGTTTTTAAATGTTTAGTATGATGAGATGTGAAAGTATATAGCCTGGAGTCTTAAATGCTTTTTAAGGTTTTTGTTTTGTTTTTTTATTTATATTTTTGAATTTCAATTAACATTCAAGAATACATCTTGAAACAGAAATTGAGAAGGGTATAAGCAATACAGTTTAAATCTCATACGAAAAGGTTTTAATTTTTTAATGTTTTACTTTAATTACACAGGTATACTACCAAAAAACTGCCTCCAGTTTTGCAACTGATTCCTATAGATTTTGGGATGCTGAATCCAGGAAAAATAGCCAAAATGTTCCATCACGTCACGTTTTCTTGCAAAATTAGATTTCTTACCCATATAAGGAATGTTCACATAATTTCTTTTTAGCCGACTGCAGTTTATTTTCTTGGCCCAAAATAGAGGTTGTAATGGTTAACTAACTAGAAACACTCCCTCATGATATTTTAGAGTGTTTTGTATTCATTTTATACATTAACAGGACAATTGGGAGGCGGGGGGCTAAATCCAGTACTCGCGCTGGCGCATGTTTTCCTGTTCGCCTCGCCTCGTTCGCTCGCTCGCTCAAACACGGTGGTTGCGACATGAACATTCCTGTCAAATTTCAGTTTCTTGCAAGTTCATTATTACCTTTTGTTTGCTCAGTCGTAATCCAGCTTTATTCCGAAGTGGTTCACTACAGTTGTAGTTTGCAGTGCTGTGTATTTGTGATGGCTCACAGAGCCAGAGGTTGCATCAACTCTCCGGACAGTTTTTGTTTTATTTGTGGGGAATATACCGTGAAAAAGCGGCAGAGGAACATTTCTGCATTTATTAAAAAAGTATATTTCGCCTATTTCGGTTTGAAGTTAGGCGATCAAGACAAACCGTGGGCTCCTCACAAAGTGTGTAAGACATGTGAGGAAGATCTACGCTTATGGATGAAAGGTAAAAAACAAGCATTTCGTTTCGGAATACCTATGATGTGGCGTGAACAAAGAGACCACAGCAGTGACTGCTATTTTTGCTCTTGCATTGTGAAGGGATACAACTTAAAAAATAAGAACGTAATAAGTTACCCCAACCTTCCCTCAGCAATTAGGCCTATGCCTCATAGCAACGAAGTACCTGTGCCTGAACCACCAAAAATCATATTTGTGTGGACGGTTCTGATCATGATGAGACTCAGATGGCTTTTCCCGATGAGTCCAGTACTTCCGAGTTTGAAACTGAACCAGATCCGAAACCTGAACTTTTCTCTCAAGCTGAATTGAATGATTTAGTCCGGGATTTAGGACTCCCAAAAGATGCTGCCCAACTGCTAGGTTCTCGGCTTAAACAGAAAAATCTATTGTCACCAGGAACAACTTTTTATTGGTACCGCAACCGCGAGACACAATTTTTGAAGTATTTCAGCAAAGAGGAAGATTTGGTATTTTGCAACGATATATACGGAGTGATGGAAAAGTTTAAACTCAAGTATGATCCTGCTGAATGGCGGCTGTTCATTGATTCGTCAAAAGACAGCATAAAAGGTGTTCTTCTTCATAATGGCAACACATTCGCTTCAGTTCCTATTGCTCACTCTGTTATTCTCCAAGAAAAATACGAGAATTTGGCCCTGATTCTTCAGAAGATTCGTTATGATGAGCATAAGTGGATGATTTGTGGAGACTTTAAAATTCTATCCATGCTATTAGGGCAGCAATCCGGTTTCACCAAATATCCCTGCTTCCTTTGCTTGTGGGATAGCTGGGCCCGCGACCTACACTGGGGGAAAAAAGACTGGCCAATTCGGGAGTCTTTGAGACCCGGTGAGAAAAATGTTCTTCATGAGAGCTTGGTACCTCGTGATAAAATTCTATTACCACCTCTCCACATTAAGTTGGGTCTCATTAAGCAATTCATCAAGTCCCTTCCAAAAGATGGCGAGTGCTTTCGGTACCTTTGCTCAAAGTTCCCCCGACTTTCTGAAGCAAAGCTAAAGGAAGGAGTGTTTGTTGGCCCTGATATAAGGAAACTCATTTCAGATGGAGCATTCGCTGAAACGATGTCTGAGAAGGAAAAAGAAGCCTGGGATTCCTTCAAGGATGTTGTTCTCAAATTCTTGGGGAACAGGCGGGATGAGAACTATAAGGATATTGTTGCCAGGATGCTCAATGCCTTCAAAGAATAAGGCTGTAACATGAGCCTGAAAGTCCATTTCTTGCACTCCCATGTGAACTACTTTCCCGAAAACTTGGGGGCGTACAGTGAAGAACAAGGTGAAAGGTTTCACCAGGACATCAAGGACGCAGAGAGAAGGTACCAAGGAAGATGGAACACCACTATGATGGCTGATTTCTGGTTGCTGCTGCGGGAAACCCCAGATGAAAAATACGCCAAGCAGCGCACCAAGAGAAGCATTCGGGGGAAGAAGAAACGGGCCCACCAGGAGATTGATTGACCCAAGAATGACTTTAAAATCTAAACTGTGTTGACAAATATCGTGTTTTTACTAAACTTTGAAATAAAAATTTGCTAGTTATTACCACAGTGTCGGATCTCATTTATTAGAATTTTATTTTCACACCATCGGGTGTTTGTCTTCATGTATTGCAATGGTGCGGTTTGCGTTTTCTATTCTTACATACATACCTGTACAACATTTTTTGCACATTTCTTTGCTTTGCTTTGTGTCTAACCTCGCTCTTATATGCTCAATGTTTGTGCACATGTATGTGGCTGTTTTAAGTGCAGACAATTTTGCTACCATCACAGTGTGTTTTGTTGACATTACTCTATTCTTATGTGCTGCCTTGTTACAATTTTCTTTATTCTTATTTGAATAACTACTAAACAATTAGTATAAAGAATTCATCCAAGAAACTTTTATCTCGATCGCACTCAATCTGAAACGTTCACCTCAAACTGCTAACCCAATGTAGCAAAAAATCTGTACGTGATGGAACAAATTGGTTACCAGATTTGGATTCAGCGCACCAAAAAATGTAAAAATCAATCGAAACATTAGAGGCAGTTTAAAAAAAATTTTTTTAGTGTACCTGTGTTATTTATTTAGTAATATTTTGAGTGTTGATTCATATTTGTGATAATATTTGTGTTTTATATTATTTATGTTTATTTATGGAGGTAGCATGCCTAAAAGCCCCTGATGAAGTAAAGTCGAAACACGGCCTGTGTCAGGCTATTTGGGTTAATCATAATCAATAAAAGAATCCTTCCTACTTCAACCACGTGTCTGTACTGGGTATCTTAGAGTGACGTGGTATAGGGCTCCTTTGGTGGACCTATGGTGTAGTTGGGCAGACTAGATGGACCATACTGATCTTTATCTGCTGTCATATACTATGTTACTATGTATGGTGTCACGCCCCCATTATCTCCCCGTATAGGCGGTTGCCTGGAAGAGGGGGGACGTGACTACAATATTTATAAATCCTTGTAAGTGCTGATGTCTGGGTTCCGTGTAGTTGTGGGCCAAACGAAGACAGCCAAGGTTAAGTGGTAACAATAACTTTATTGTCGCACAGGAATTTGTTATCTACCATCCCCTGAACAGAAACAAAATGTGGATACTTTCTAATGCCAAATAAAGTCCAAGATGTGATACAGTCCAACCTGATCCTTCTCAGGGTTGTCAGTTCAAATATATACAGGTTGTCCAAACTTCTCTTCAGTTCTGAACAGCTTTACTTTGCAGCTAATTCAATTGTATAGCTTTCACAGTTCACAGCTGCTTAATAAGGTTGAGTTTTTACACTCTAGCATAACGCTGCTTCTCCACGTGTAACAACTCAATGGCATGAAGTAACTTCTCCAGCACTTATCACAAGCATAAGGAAATACAGCTTTTAGTCATGACAACAGTAAGCACACTCTGCCTCCATCTCAGAACAACTGCTATCTGTTATAGCTGATTCAATTTGCATTGGTTCAACTTCAGAGTCAGATATATTCTGGTTAGTATCAGGGTACTGCAGAGCAAACGGCTTCCACTGTTCTAATTGGTTTCTAAGCTGCTTCCATTTATAACTCTTTCCACTTCGTGGTATCTGAGAGGAACTAGAATTACCAGCTTCCTTTAAAACAGGGTTAAGGTAATCAAACTGGCTCAACTTTCTTGTAGTATGTCTGGCTTTCACAGGTTGGTAAAAAGGCCAGTCTCTCTCTTTGTTTTGCTCAATCTCCCACCTGTACCCACAGCTTCTAGGGAAGATTCCAGGGAAGAACTTCTGTCTCTTCTGGGTAAGGTTTCCAGCCTCTCCCCATGAGATTTAAAGTAGCTTCTAACCTGCTTCTCCTTGCTGTTTGGCCCGTGGTAATTTCTCTCCCTCAGAGGAAGCTTTCTCAGCTGCTTTTCCAGAGACCTCTCTTTCTCTGAGCAGTCCTGCTGGCAACTTCCCAAGCACCGTGTGCTATCCTGGCAGTGGTTGCTCCTTCCTTTGCCTCCTTCTGAATCCCAGTCAGAGTCACGACCTGACTCTCCAACTGAATCTTGATTACCATCTGGAAGTGAATCACCTTCTCCTTCTCGATCTAACTCTCTATCTGTTCCTTCCTGGTTAAGAGCATGGGGCTGCCCTATCCGGTTTGACTCCGCCCCCTTGCCTCTTACGTCAGCTCCCTGGGTTGTCATGGAGCTGGGGTGTGGCTCTCTCACTGACTTTCTATGCAGAGTGTTTCTCTGGGCTGGTGCTTTAACCCCTTCCCTGCCTGCATTGCTGTGTGCATTTGGGGAAAGAAGTTGTTTTAAACCCCTTTTTCTGGTGTTTAAGCCCTCTGCATCATCACAATGGGAAACATCTGATGGAGCCTGCATGGGAGTACTCCCCAGCTACTTCTCAAAGCTTCTGAGAGCTTCCTCTGTGCATGCGTACCATCTTCCCGCCTGCCGCTGAGGTGCCATTTTACGTCAGCCTAATACTATAGCTCAGAGGTTCCCAACTTCAGTCCGGGAGGGCCAAACACCATTCAGGTTTCAGGCTGTCCCTAATAAATATGCATGAGATGCATTTGCATGTACTACCCCCATTGTATTCAAATGTAACTCATGCATATTCTTTAGGGACAGCCTGAAAACCTGAATGGTGTTTGGCCCTCCAGGACTGGAAATGGGAACCTCTGATATAGCTATAGAGCATAGTTACTCACCTGTAACAGGTGATCTACGGGAACAGCAGGAATTTAGTCTTCACATATGGGGGATATCGTTGGTACCGACGGAGCCTGTGCGGGAACGCTCCCCAGCGTCAAATTAGGAAGCTTTTGGAAGCACCCCACAGCGCCTACGTGCCGCCTTCCCGCCTTTCCCAACTGCCTCTGTCCAGTTGAGTTTAAAGCTCAGACAAAAAGAGAGAGAGAGAGAGAGGGAAAGAGAAGAAGAGAGATAGAGAGATACAACTCCTAGGGGAGGTGGGTGGGTTGTGAAAACTAAACTCCTGCTGTTCCCGGAGATCATCTGTTACAGGTGAGTAACTATGCTATCTCCAGGAACAGGCAGGAATGTAGTCTTCACATATGGGGACACCCTATCTATAGATGCCAGGGAGAAATCCCAGCAGCTGTGTGCACTTTCAGAAGGGCTCCACTTCCCCCCATGGATCTCTGGCATCCTACCAGGGATGGTGGGTAGGAGTTGATTAAGTATAGAACAGGTGTTGAAGAACAGCCTGACCAAACAAGGCATCCCGGCGGGAGTCCTTGTCCAAGCAGTAATGGGCAGTGAAGGTATGAACTGAGGCCCAGGTAGCTGCTCGACAGATGTCGTCGATAGACACAGAGTGAAGATGAGCCATAGAGGCTGCCATGGCTCTCACATTGTGCGCTGCGACATGGCCTTCAAGAGGAAGGTTCTTACTCCGATAGGCAAAAGATATACACTGCGCAATCCAGTTGGACAGTGTCCTTTTGGAGACTGGAAGCCCTAAATGACTAGGATCAAAAGCAACAAAGAGAGCGGGCGCTGTAGCACCGGTTGAGGTGGATCTGGAACTACTTGCCCTGGATGTGTCTCTCTCCCCGGAAGAACGTGTACCACCTCCTCGTGTCAGCACTCCAGAGACCCCTCCCGTGCGAGGAGAGGAGGATTTACCGGGAAGTGGTGAACCGGCCTCATGGGTGCGGGCTCCACTCGAGGAGAGTCCTGGAGTCCAGCCCTCAGTTGTGAGGCCTGTGAAGGAGGTTGCAGATGTAGCAGGTCACCGAGTTGTGGGAGCAGACGTGCAGAAATCCCCTTTGTTGGTGGAATTTTCTAAAGGTACTTTTTTGAAACGCCCGAAGGTGATCTCTCTAGAGTCGATTTGGGAGGCGATTTTGCAAGTTATCTTCCGTGGTGTGCCAACATGTGGAATTGGAAACTTTGCGTTTGGAAAAGTTGGAGACTCTGTCTGGTGGGATGCAGGCTGAACTTATTGACCTTCGTGGGAAGTTTCAGGCTGGAGAACAGAAAGTGACTCAGGTTTCTGCATTGTCTGAAACTATTTATTTATTTATTACAGTTTCTTATATACCGCGCTATTTAGTATCAGCGCGGTTTACATCATAACATAACGACCATAACGACAAGCTGTCAGGTTTTACATCGAACTACTGTTAAAGATAATGCAGCTATGAGAATGAAACTGGAGAATTTGGAAAATGTTGTGAGGGCGTCTAATATTCGATTGCTAAATTTTCCTGTGGTTGTTGGGGTTTCTCCGGTTGAATTGTTCAAACAATATAACATGAAACCTTAGGAGTACCGTCTGATTTAACTCCTCCGGTTGTGAAAGCTTATTTTCTGCCCTCGGGTAAAAAAGAGGGTAAGAAAATTGAAGGTTTCTTGGAATTGGATATCTTAGATGTATCTGCTTTGTTGCAATCACCTAAAGAGGCAGAATTAAAAGTATCTACTATGTTGGTGACCTTTGCTATACCATCAGATAGGGATTGTATCATGAAGTTGTATTTTAAGAAGCGTTCAGTGCTATTTAAGGGCAGAAAGATTGCTATATTCCCTAATGTCTCAAGAGAGACCCAGAAAAGGCGTCGTGCTTTCTTGTTATTAAGACCTGCCACTGTTCAGATGGGTGCCTTATTTTTATTTCGTTTTCCCTGTAAATGTATAATCTACTTTAATGAGCATAAATGTGTTTTTTCAACCAGAGGAATTATCTGCATTTGTTAGCTCTCATATTGTGATATCATCTTCTCAGTGATTAGTCTCATTATTGTTAGGATGCTTCGTCTCCGCCCCCATTTTAGAATTAAATGATCTCTTTTTTTTTCCTATTTAAGAGTGGGAGGATTCACCTGTCCTCTATCTCTATACTTGCTTTTCCCCCAATGATTTGTGGACTAACTATACTCTTGTGCGCTTTCTTAGTGGTTAATTGTTATTAGTATCTTTAATCCTTGTGTACAAGTTGTTGTTTTCTGTACAAGCGTTTTGCTTGATTATTATTGTAAAATTGCATAAATAAATAATAAAAAAAAAAAAAAAGCAACAAAGAGTTGGGAGGACTTTCTATGTCGCTGAGACCTTTGCAAGTAAAAGGCCAAAGCTCTTTTACAGTCCCAAAGTATGAAGATTCCTTTCTGCATTAGAGGAATGAGGCCTTGGGAAAAAACAGGAAGGTAAACTGATTGGTTTAAATGAAAACGTGAAACCACCTTTGGCATAAAGTGAGGATGAGTCCTAAGGACTACCTTATCATGATGGAACCTTGTATAAGGAGGATCAGCCACCAATGCTTGCAATTAACTAATGCGACGTGCTGATGTGATTGCAATAAGAAAAAAAACCTTCCAGGAAAGGAATTTCAAAGAGGTAGTAGCTAATGGTTCATGAGCTGGCCAAGAACCAGATTTAAATCCCATGCCATCGGTTGTGGCTTAATGGGAGGCTTGGTTAGAAGAAGGCCTCTCATAAATCTCGCTATGATAGGATGAGAGGAAATAGGTTGTCCATTTAAAGGTTTGAGAGAAGCTGCAATAGCACTCAGATGAACTCTCACTGAATTGGTCTTAAGCCCTGTGTTAGACAAATGGAGATATTCCAGTAATGATTCCAGAGATATTGCAAGAGGGTTAAGACCCTTCTACGAACACCATATGGTAAACCTTTTCCACTTGAAAGCATAAGAGCGTCTTGTGGATGTTTCCTGGAAGCATAAAGGATATCCTTTACTTGCTGAGAAAGGCTAAGACCATGAAGTTCTAGGCTTTCAGCAACAAGGCCCTGAGATGTAGAGACTGGGGATTGGGATGCCACAGCATCCCGTCCTCCTGGGATAGGAGATCTGGAGCAGATTCTAGCTCTAGAGATGGAGCTTGAGAGAGATGTAAGAGCAGAAGGTACCACACTTGTCGTGGCCAACATGGGGCTATGAGAATCATACGGCCTCTGTCTCTCTGAAGCTTGAATAGGGTTTTGGGAATTAGGGGAATGGATGGGAAGGCATACAGAAAGTCCCGACCCCAGTGGAGGAGGAAGGCATCCGTGGCCTGACAACCCTGAGCCGGAATCCTGGAACAGAACCGGGGAAGTTTGGCATTCAACGGACTTGCAAAGAGGTCTATGTCTGGGGTTCCCCAAAATTGGAAAATTTTGGCCACCTGGTCTGCATAGAGAGACCATTCATGTGGAATCAGAACTCGACTGAGTCTGTCTGCCCAAGAGTTTTGAATGCCTGGAAGATACACTGCAAGGAGATGAATCTGATGCTCTCTGGCGAGGGCCCAAAGTCGCAAAGCTTTGTTGCAGAGCGACAGAGAGCCTGTCCTGCCATGCTTGTTCACACAGAACATGGCTACCTGGTTGTCCGTTTGGATTAGGACAGTTTTGTAGCTGAGCTGGGTATGAAACACTCGAAGAGCAAGGAAGATTGCTCTGAGCTCTAGGAGATTGATGTGTAAATCGGTCTCCTGTGGAGTCCAGGTACCCTGGGTAGAGAGGCCTTGCAAATGGGCTCCCCAACCCACCTGTGAGGCATCTGTTAGAGTTACTTAAGGTGGGGGTTGCTGAAAAGGGGACCCCACCAACAGATTCTGAGGTGACTGCCACCATTGGAGAGACAAAATAAGACGATCTGAGGTTGCTATTTTGTCTGACAAGCAACCTGACGCCTGAGTCCACTGCGTGGATAGAGTCCACTGGGCTGCCCTCATATGGAGGCAGGCATAAGGGACCACATGCACGGTGGATGCCATGTGGCCTAGCAATTGTAACATTTCCCGAGCAGTGAGGTGAGACTTTAGCACTGCTTGGGAAGCTAACTGCACAATGTGAAGGCATCGGGACTGTGGAAGATAGGCCCTTGTCTGTCTGGTATCCAGCAGGGCTCCTATGAACTCTAGAGACTGAGTGGGAGCTAGGTTGGATTATGGGAAGTTTATGACAAGTCCCAAATATTGAAGGATACGCATTGTGCGAGATAGAGAAATCCTGGCCTCTGGCTCTGATGGGGCTCGAATGAGCCAATCATCCAAGTAAGGGAAGACGAATATTTTTAGGGTGCGGAGGAATGCTGCCACCACAGCCATGCATTTTGTGAACACCCTTGGTGCCGAGGCCATGCCAAAAGGAAAGCATAGTTACTCACCTGTAACAGGTGTTCTCCAGGAGCAGCAGGAATCAGTCCTCACATATGGGTGACGTCGGCGCCGACGGAGCCCTCGCGGAGCAATTTTCCCCAGCTTTCAAAGAAAGCCTTTGGGAATTGCAGCGCGCATGCGCGGTCCTCTTCCCGCCCAAGGGTGCCATCTTGCTCAGTCAGATGACATAGCTAAAAGACAGCAAAAATTAGCAAAAACGAAAGCATAAAACTGCAACTCCAAGGGGAGGAGGGAGGGTTGTGAGGACTGATTCCTGCTGCTCCTGGAGAACACCTTTCTCTAGGACCAAGCAGGAAGTCAGTCCTCACATATGGGACTCCCAAGCTTAAGGCTACCGGAGACCCTAAGCACAAAAATGAGCTCCCTCTAGCTCAGCAGCACAGAAGGAAGGAATCTTCTCTGAATACGTCTCCAACCGGTAGCCCAACATCTGGGATGGAGGGTAGGAGTTGCCTATACCTCAAAGAGGTTACGGAGGACTGCCTGTCCGAAAGCACTGTCCCTGTGGGACTCCCTCTCCAGGCAGTAATGGGCTGCAAAAGTCTGGCTTGAAGACCAAGTAGCGGCCCGGCAGATGTCTGCCAACGGAACAGAGCGGAGGTAAGCCACTGACGTAGCCTTCGCCCGAACACGATGAGCGGTGACTCTACCTTCCAGCACGAGGCCCGCAGCCTCGTAAGCCCAAGCGATGCAGTCCGCAATCCAGATGGACAGAGTACGCTTGGAGACAGGGAGCCCCAACTTGTTGGGGTCATAAGACACGAAGAGCTGAACAGCCCTTCGGTGCTCCCGCGTACGGTCAAGGTAGACGTTCAGCGCCCTTCTACAGTCCAGGGTATGCAGGACCATCTCAGCTCGGCTGGAGTGTGGCCTGGGAAAGTAGGTCGGAAGTACCACCTCCTGGTTGATGTGAAAAGGGGAAACCACTTTAGGAAGAAACTTAGGGTGAGTCCATAGGACTACCCGGTTCTTGTAGAACCTAGTGTAAGGAGGATCAGATACCAGGGCCTGCAGCTCACTAACGCGTCTAGCAGAAGTGAGGGCCACCAAGAACAAGGTTTTCCAGGAAAGAAAACGGAGAGGACAGGTAGCCATAGGCTCAAAAGGCGGACAGGTAAGCCGCTGTAAAACCACATTGAGATCCCAGTTCGGGGCTGGCGGGCGCAAAGGTGGTTTAAGGAGTAGGAGGCCTCGGAGAAAACGAGCCACCAGAGGGTGGCTGGAAAGAGGTCTACCATCCACCGGTAGGTGGTGCGCAGAAATAGCACTAAGGTGGACCTTGACCGAGTTGGACTTAAGTCCAAGATTGGAAAGGGAAAGCAAGTACTGCAAGACCACTGATGCTGAACAGGAGAAGGGGTCTTGCGACTGCTGAGTACACCAGACGGAGAACCGACGCCACTTAAGAGCGTAGGACTTCCGGGTGCAAGGCCTCCTGGAGGCCAAGACGACCTCTTCCACATCTGGAGGTAGCTGGAGAGGAGCAAGGACTACCCTTTCAGCAGCCAGGCCATCAGATGAAGGGACTGAAGGTTGGGGTGCAGGAGCGTCCCCTGATCCTGCGAGAGGAGGTCAGGCTGAAATCCCAGAGGAAGAGGGGTGTCCACCGCCAGCTGCATCAGAAGCGGGAACCAAGGTTGTCTCGGCCACCGGGGAGCCACTAGGATCACCAACGCCTTGTCTCTGAGAACTTTGAAGAGCGTCCGAGACACCAGAGGCATGGGTGGAAAGGCATACAAGAGGCCTGTGGACCATGGAATCAGAAAAGCATCCGCCGCTACCCGGAGAGGATGCGGCTGTCGAGAGCAGAATCTGGGAAGCTGCCGGTTCAGAGGACTGGCGAACAGATCCATGGTGGGGAGGCCCCACCGGAGAAAGCTCCGCTGAACCACGAGCTGATCCAATCTCCACTCGTGCGGTTGGAGGATCCTGCTCAGTTTGTCTGCCAGGTAGTTTTCTTGACCTGGGAGATAGACAGCTTTGAGGACGATGTTGCGATGGACGGCCCAAGAGCAGAGCTTCTGTGCTTCCTGACAGAGAAGGAAGGAGCCGGTTCCGGCTTGTTTGTTCACGTAGAACATGACAACCTGATTGTCTGTCTGGACAAGTACCGACTGGTGAGAAATCAGGTGAGAGAAGGCTTTGAGCGCTAGGCGGATGGCTCTGAGCTCCAGGAAGTTGATCTGCTGAGCGGACTCCCAAGGAGTCCAGAGACCCTGAGTACAAGTCCCTTGGCAATGTGCTCCCCAACCCTGGAGAGAAGCATCGGTCGTCAGGACCCGAGAATGTGTAGGGGGCTGAAAAGTCACCCCCAGCACTAGGTTTGGTAGATGAAGCCACCATCGCAGAGAGGAGACCAGCTGGTCGGAGAACTGTACGGAGTCCGCTAGGCTCCCAGTGGCCTGATGCCATTGTTTGCGAAGGCACCATTGAGCAGGTCGCATGTTCAGGCGGGCATTGGGGGTTACATGGACCGTGGAAGCCATATGGCCGAGCAGTCTCAGAAATTGCCTGGCCGAGACCAGGGAATTGCTGTGAAAGCGGCTGGCGAGATCCATGAGCCTTTGGGCCCTGTCCAGAGGCAGGAAGGCCCGCGCCTGAAGAGTGTCCAACCTGGCGCCGATGAATTCTAGATCTTGAGAGGGGAGCAAAGTGGACTTTGCGAAGTTTATGACAAAACCCAAGTGCTGGAGCAGAGCCACAGTGCGATGAGTAGCCTGAGTGGCTTCTTGGGCAGACTGGGCCCTGATGAGCCAGTCGTCCAGATATGGGAACACAAAGAGACCTTGAAGTCTCAGATAGGCCGCCACCACTGCTAGGCATTTGGTGAACACTCTGGGGGCGGAGGATAGGCCGAAAGGCAGTACTCTGTACTGGTAATGGTGTCCGCCCACAACAAACCTGAGGTATTGTCTGTGGTCTGGATAAATAAGGATATGAGTATATGCATCCTTTAGATTTAAGGAGCATAGCCAGTCTCCCTGCTGGAGGTAGGGCAGCAGGATTCCAAGGGTAAGCATTTTGAACTTTTCCTTTGCAAGGAACTTGTTGAACTTTCGCAAGTCTAGGATGGGTCTGAGGCCTCCTGTTCTTTTCGGAATCAGGAAGTATCTGGAATAAAACCCTTGACCCTTCAGGTGGTGGGGCACCGGTTCCACGGCTTGTTCCTGAACAAGACTTGCTAACTCCTGAAGGAGTAAGTCCCTGTGCAGAGGGAGTCTGGAAGGCTCCCCTGGAAAGTAGGAGGGAGGTACCTGGTGAAAATGAAGAAGATAGCCCTTTTGAACTATCTGAAGCACCCAGGTATATGTGGTGATGTTGGACCACCTGTGGGCAAAGTGGACCAGCCGGCCTCCTGTGCTGAGAGAAACCAGCTGAGGGGGAGAGGCTATGCTGAGAAAGTCAAAAACCCCCACCCTGCTGAGCAGGGGCCGGTGGTGCAGGCTTGGGGGCTTGCTGCCTACGGGACCCAATACCCCGTCCCTTGGCCTGCTTTCCCTGTGGGGGAGCTGGTGAGGCCTGATACTGAGGGTAGTATTTATAGGCAGCACCTTTCCTCGGGTAAAAGGGCTTTTTCCCCGAGGTCTTTTTCTTTTGAGAAGGGGCAGAGGTTTTCCTTGAGAGACGAGTCCTGGTGAGAGTCTCCGTCTCGATTTGTGCAGCCTTCTCATCCATGGGCTTGCCAAAGAGGTTATCACCTCGGCAGGGGACATCGACCAACTTGTCCTGTACCCAGGGCTCTAGGTCGGACGTCTGAAGCAAAGCCTGGCGGCGTCCACCGATGCCGGCCGCGGCTACTCGAGCCGAAGCCTCAAAACCATCATAGGCTGCTCGAGAGATAAACTTGGAGCACTCCCGAATACCAGTAGACAAGGATTGGAACCTCTGCAAAGGTTCGTCGGAGAGACCAGCAGAGAACCCGGCTATTTCCTTAGCCAGGTCTCGGAGATACATGCCCATGTAGAGCTGGTATGTCTGGACTCGACAAGCAAGCATAGAGCACTGGAAGCACTTCCTACCGAGGGCATCCAGGCTTCGGGCTTCCCTACCAGGGGGCACCGAGGAGTGCATCTTCTGACTTTTCAGTCTATGCATGGCCGATTCCACCACCATGGAATGGTGCGGTAGTTGTGCCTTTTGGAACCCGGGGCTCTTGCGGACTCGATAAATGGAATCGACCCGCTTGCTTAACACCGGCGACGACGCCGGGCTCTCCCACATGCGGAAGAGAAGCCGTTCCAGCATGGGAGGAATCGGTACAATAAAGGCCTCCTTCGGGGGAGAATCATATTGGAGGGCATCGAGTTCTTCGACTCGAGGCTCCTCCTCGGGATCCGCAGGGAAGGCCAAGGCTTTGGCCATATCCCTCACAAAGTCCGAGAACCGGGTATCCTCCGGGGGGGACCGTCTCCGAGGTTCGGACTCGGGGGAGTCCGAAGGGACACACCGAGTCCGAAAGGAACCAGGTGACTCTTCGTCCTCAGATTCCCAGGCCGCGTCGATCGGCTCCGGGCGGGCGGGCACTGATGCCATCCGCTCCGACGCCGAGGGAGTCGGCGTCGACGACCTCGGTCCCGAACGGGAGGCCGAAGGAGACCTCGACCGAGGATCGACTCGAGCCCTCATGGACTCGAGGATCGGCTCGGTCTCCGGGGTCGATTTGGAGGTCGACGACCCGGCGGTCAGGGCAGAAGCACCAGCGAGGCCAGCGATCAATGCCCGCTGCTGGTCCAAGAAGGCAGACAAACTGCACTCCAAGGCCGTCAACCTGAGTCCAAGCTCAGGAGACCCAGTAGCCCCCGACGTCGGGTCCTTCGGAGGCGAGTCCACGAGGACAACAGTACTTACGTGAGCGGGCAAGTCCACCTCGAGTCGAGGATGTTTTGACGGCCTCTCCGACTCCAAGGACCCGGGACGGGAATCGGGGCTATGCGACCTGGCCCTCGAGGAACCAGGGGCGTCCACCGATCCCGCCCTCGCGGGTTTCTTCTTCCGATGATGCTCCCGGGTAGGAGACCCCCTTTCAGAGGAACTCCAACGATGCTCAGGACCAGAGTCCCGAGACGTCGAAGCCTCTGACGAGGTCCGAGCCCGGCCGGAGTCAGAGAAGATGCGCTCCCGCTGGTGCTGCCGACTCCTCAATGCTTTTGAGGACATTTTGCCGCATGGCCCGCAGATCATGGGGTCATGATCTGGGCCGAGGCAGCGGAGGCAGAAGTCATGAGTGTCTGTAAGAGACATAAGTTTCTTACAGAGGTCACACTTTTTGAAACCACTGGCCGCCATCGGGGGAAAAAGGGCCCCTGCGAGGTCAAACGACCGGGCAGCCAGGGAAAAAGGAAAAAGCGCAAAATCTGTCACGAAGGACAAAAAACCGAAAAATAAAGGACGGACTCGCAACCGGCGTCACGAGTCCGGGCGGGAAAAGAACCGGCGTCGAACCGAAGAAAAACAGAGAAAAATCAACTTTTCTGCGGGGATTCACAGGCAACGTCTGTAGGGCTCCGCGGAAAAAAGAAGACTGAGCAAGATGGCACCCTTGGGCGGGAAGAGGACCGCGCATACGCGCTGCAATTCCCAAAGGCTTTCTTTGAAAGCTGGGGAAAATTGCTCCGTGAGGGCTCCGTCGGCGCCGACGTCACCCATTTGTGAGGACTGACTTCCTGCTTGGTCCTGGAGAAGAACTCTGTATTGGTAGTGCTTCCCTTGAAATAGAAAACGAAGAAACCTTCAGCGAGTTGGATGGATGAGAACATGAGTGTACGCATCCTTGAGATCTAGAGAACAAAGCCAGTCCTGACTCTGAAGGTATGGCAGTAGAGTTCCCAAAGAAATCATTTTGAATTTCTCTTAAATTTGTTCAATTCTCTGAGGTCCAAAATGGGTCTGTGCCCTCCTGTTTCCTTTAGAATAAGGAAAAAGGGGTAATAGAACCCTGCACCCTGTTTATGAATAGGTACTTCTTCTATTGCCCTTTGGGCAAGAAGCAGACTGACCTCGTGATCTAACTGGGAGTTGAGAGAGGTCTAAGAATTGAACTGTCTTACCATTGTAGGAGCGGGCATGCTGAGGAAGTGAAGCTTGTATCCCTCTCTTACAATGGACAGAGTCCAACTTTCTGCTGTTGTTATCTGCCCCCATCTGGGGGCAAAATAACAACCTTCCTGGAATGGTGGAAGGCTCTGGTCCATTCAGGGCCAGGAAGACAAAGTTCTCTAGATGGGAGTCAAAGCCCCTGTGGAGGCTGAGTCTGCTGAGCCGGTTGAGGCTTAGCAGCCTTTGTTTTTCTTTGTTTTGGTTGCTGCAGACCCTTTAGGGCAGACTGACCTGAACGATGCCCTTGCTGGGTATAGGAAGGGTAGAACTTATTTCTAGTGAAGAATAGTTTTTTTTAGGACTTTTTCCTTGCAGGATCAGCTGTAGATTTTGATAGTCTCTCCAAGGTGAGATTATCAGCATCTAGCTCATTAGCTTTCTCTTGCCAATTTTTGCCAAAGAGATTCTCTCCTGTGCAAGGAATATTCCCCAACTGTCCTGTACCCAAAGTTCCAAGTCAGATGCCTGGAGCCAGGCAATCCTACATGTGCCTATGGCAATAGCAGAAGTTCTGCTTATGCACGCAAAACAATCAAAAGCTGCACGATTTACGAATTTGGAAACATCCTGAGCATGTTTGATAAGTGCAAGATAATCTTGTCTCTTATCATCAGGAAGGAGAGGGCTCATAAGCTCTAGATCTCCTGTAACTTCCTTAAGGAACATTCCCATATATAGAATGTAGGAACTAATCCTGGCAGAAAGCATAGAGGCCTGGAAGGTTCGATGCCCAAAGGCATCAAGAGTTCTACATTCACGTCCTGGAGAATTAGATGCATGTCTTTTGGCACTCTTGATCCTTCTCACAGCTGATTCCACCACCATGGAACAGTGGGGCAGCTGAGTTTTTTGAAAACCAGGACAAGGAGGAACTCGATACATGGTATCGAGCCTACGAGAATGAGAAGTGGTGAGAGGTGTTTCCCACATCCTTAGCATGAGATCATGCAAGATCTCATGAATAGGCAAAGTATCTGCCTCTTTGGGAGCTTTAGGATACTGTAAAATCTCCAATTCCTTCGCCCTAGGCCAGCGATGGCGAACCTATGGCACGCGTGCCAGCTGTGGCACGCGAAGGCCTTGCAGCTGGCACGCGGGAAGGTCGCAAATTGAGATATGCCGGCTCATGGCAATTTAAAAAAAAAAAAAAAAGCTGGCCGCGGCGGCATGGAGAGTCCCGCGGGGCTCCCTCTGCCCGGCGGGACTCAGCCCCTCTCTGCAGGCTTGCAGATACGCGAAGGGAGAGAGAGTCTCCCTCGCGTCTCTGTTAAGCCCGCAGGGGCTGATGGGAAATTTCCCATCTGCCCCTGCGGGCTTAACAGAGACGCGAGGGAGACTCTCTCCCTTCGCGTATCCCTCCCTCGCGTATCTGCAAGCCGGCAGAGAGGGGCTGAGTAGCGCCGGGAGAGTCCCGCCGGGCAGAGGGAGCCCCGCGGGACACTCCATGCCGCCGCCGCGGCAGCGGCCAGTTTTTTTTTTTTTAATTGCCATGAGCCGAGGGGGGGCGGGTAGGACTGGCAAAGGGCTAGGGAGGGAGGGGTTAAGACTGGCAATGGGCTAGGGAGGGGGGGTTAAGACTGGCAATGGGCTAGGGAGGGAGGGAGGGGGGTTTAAGACTGGCAATGGGCTAGGGAGGGAAGGGGGTTAAGACTGGCAATGGGCTAGGGAGGGAGGGAGGGGGGTTAAGACATGCAATGGGCTAGGGAGGGAGGGAGGGAGGTTAAGACTGGCAATGGGCTAGGGAGGGAGGGAGAGGGGTTGAGACTGGCAATGGGCTAGGGAGGGGGGTTAAGACTGGCAGTGCGCTGGGGGGGTTAAGACTGGCAGTGGGCTGGGGGGGGGGTTAAGACGCAGTGGGCTATGGGGGGGTTAAAACTAGCAATGGGCTGTGGGCTGATGAGGGCTGGCAATGGGCTATGGGGGGGGGTTAAGACTGGTAGTGGGCTGATGGGGGGGTAGGACTGATAATGGGTTATGGGGGGGACTAGAACAGGAAATGGGCTGATGGGGAGGGGTTAGGACTTGAGGTGGGCTGATGTGGTTAGGACTGGTAATGGGCTGTGGGCTGATGGGGGGGGTTTAGGACTGGCAATGGGCTATGGGGGGCTGACTGGAAATGGGCTGATGGGGGGTTAGGACTGGTAATGGGTTATAGGGGGGGGCTTAAACTGAAAGCACAGTTACTTACCTGTAACAGGTGATCTCTGGGAACAGCAGGAATTAGTCCTCACATATGGGTACGTCGGTACCGACGGAGCCTGCGCGGGAAAGCTCCCCAGCTTCCTAGAATGGAAGCTTTTGGGACCTCCCACTGCACATGCGCACTGCCTTCCCGCCTTCCTGAACAGCTCTCCTCAGTTTCGAGTTTATAGCTGAGTCAATAGAGAGAGGACAGGAAGATAGATAGATAAAAGATACAACTCCTAGGGGAGGTGGGTGGGTTGTGAGGACTAATTCCTGCTGTTCCCAGAGATCACCTGTTACAGGTAAGTAACTGTGCTATCTCCAGGAACAAGCAGGAATAAGTCCTCACATATGGGGACTCCCTAGCTTAGATGCGTGGGATCCCCTGTCAAGGTTCGCCATCTTCGTATGGATCTCAGGCATCCATCCTGGGAAGGTGGGCAGGAGTTGTCTAAGAATGGAACAGGTGTTTGAGGACAGCCTGGCCAAACAAGGCATCCCGGCGGGAGTCTTTGTCCAAACAGTAATGGGCTGTGAAGGTATGAACCGAGGCCCAGGTAGCGGCTCGACAGATCTGATCAATGGAAACAGAGTGCAGATGAGCCATAGAAGTTGCCATGGCTCTCACATTGTGAGCTGTGACATGGCCTTCCAGAGAAATGTTTTTACTCTGATAAGCAAAGGAAATACACTGAGCAATCCAATTGGAAAGTGTACGCTTGGAGACTGGAAGTCCCAAATGTGAAGGATCAAAAGCCACGAAAAGTTGAGAAGACTTTCGATGTGGCTGAGTCCTATTAAGGTAAAAGGCTAGAGCTCTTTTACAATCCAGAGTATGAAGGTTCCTCTCTGCACTGGAGGCATGAGGAGCCGGAAAAAATACAGGTAGATATACCTCTTGATTAAGATGAAAAGGCGAGACCACTTTAGGCATAAAGTGGGGATTCGTCCTAAGGACCACCTTGTCATGATGAAATCTTGTATAAGGTGGATTAGCCACTAGAGCCTGCAGTTCGCTGATGCGACGAGCGGAAGTGACTGCAATTAGGAATAATACCTTCCAGGAAAGAAATTTCAAGGAGGTAGAAAATAACGGCTCAAAAGGTGGCTTCATAAGCTGACCAAGCACTAGATTCAAATCCCATGCGACCGGGGGGGTCTGATGGGAGGTTTAGTGAGGGTCAGGCCTCTCATGAATCTTGCAACAAGAGGATGAGAGGAGATAGGTTGTCCATTTACAGGTTTCAGGGATGCTGAAATAGCACTTAAATGGACTCTTACAGAATTCGTCTTAAGGCCTGCATTGGAAAGATGCAGGAGATAGTCTAAGAGGGAATTCAAAGGAAGTGCCAGAGGGTCAAGGCCCTGCTGAGCACACCAAATGGAAAAACGTTTCCATTTGAAAGCATAAGACCGCCTCGTGGAAGGTTTCCTAGAGGCATGAAGGATATCTTTCACAGGTTGAGAAAGATTAAAGTCTTGAAGACTTAAACCTTCAGTAACCAAGCTCGGAGATGTAGGGATTTGGGGTTTGGGTGCCACAAAGTCCCGTCCTCCTGAGACAGAAGGTCTGGTGCAGCTCCTAAGTCCAGGGAGGATCCCTGGGAGAGCTGTAGAAGCAGAGGGAACCACACTTGGCGTGGCCAGCGTGGAGCTATGAGGATCATAGAGCCGTGATCTCTCTGGAGTTTGAACAGAGTCTTGGGAATCAGTGGAATGGGTGGAAAGGCATATAGGAACGCCTGACCCCAATGGAGGAGAAAGGCGTCCGTGGCCTGAGCTTCCTGACATGGAGTCCTGGAACAGAACCGGGGAAGTTTGGCATTCCACGGACTTGCAAAGAGGTCTATGTCCGGGGTCCCCCATTCCTGAAAGATTCTGGTTATCTGGTCCACGTGTAGGGACCACTCGTGTGGCAGCAGAACTCGACTGAGCCTGTCTGCTCGAGAGTTTTGAACTCCTGGAAGGTACACTGCTAGCAGATGAATTTGGTGCTCTCTGGCGAAGGCCCATAATCTGAGAGCTTCGTTGCAAAGCGACAGAGAGCCCGTTCCTCCTTGTTTGTTTATGTAAAACATGGCCACCTGATTGTCTGTCTGAACCAGGACAGTCAGGTTGGCAAGGAGGGTATGGAAGACCTTGAGGGCAAGGTAAATTGCTCGCAGTTCCAGGAGGTTGATATGAAGGGTGGCCTCCTGTGGAGACCAAGTGCCCTGAGTGGAGAGAGTTAGCAGATGGGCTCCCCACCCCAATTGGGAGGCATCTGTTGTGAGGGTTGCTTGGGGTAGCAAGGGCTGAAAGGGAGCCCCCAACAACAGATTCTTGGTGGATATCCACCAATGGAGGGACCAAGACAGACGGTTTGAGGTTTGTATTTGGTCTGAGAGTGCTCCCGACGCCTGAGTCCACTGGGTGGCCAGGGTCCATTGAGCTGCTCTCATATGAAGACGAGCATAGGGCACCACATGTACTGTGGAGGCCATATGGCCCAGGAGGCGTAGCATTTCCCTGGCTGTCAAGTGAGTACTGGACTGGGCTTGGGAGGCCAAGCTCAGCAGACGCTGACCCCGAACCAGTGGAAGGTAGGCTCTTGCAGTGGTGGTGTCCAACCGGGCCCCTATGAATTCTAGAGACTGAGTAGGGCTGAGTTGAGACTTGGGAAGGTTTACCACCAGTCCCAGATACTGCAGAAGGTTCCTTGTGCGGTCTAGGGAAATCTGGGCCTGCGACTGAGTTGGAGCTCGAATGAGCCAGTCGTCCAGATATGGGAATACGAAAATCCCCATGCTTCTGAGAAATGCGGCTACGACTGCCATGCATTTGGTAAAGATTCTTGGGGCAGAGGCGAGACCGAAGGGAAGTACTCTGTATTGGTAATGACTTCCCCTGAACAGAAAGCGAAGAAATTTTCTGTGGGAGGGATGGATGAGTAGATGTGTATACGCATCCTGCAGGTCTAGAGAACAAAGCCAGTCCTGACTCTGAAGGTATGGAAGGAGAATGCCCAAAGAGAGCATTTTGAATTTCTCCTTGTACAGAAATTTGTTCAATTCTCTCAGATCTAGGATTGGTCTGAATCCCCCTGTCTTCTTTGGAATGAGAAAATAGGGGGAGTAGAAACCTGACCCCTGTTGATGAAGAGGAACCTCTTCTATGGCCCCTTGGGCAAGCAGAGAAGAGATCTCCTGATCCAACAGGGCTAGGAGAGGAGATGGAGAATTGAAGGGTCTCACCATGTGATGAGGAGGAAGGCTGGAGAAATGAAGTTTGTAACCCTCTCGGATGATAGAGAGGGTCCATTGCTCTGTTGTGATCTGTTCCCATCTGGGAGCAAAGTGAGCTAACCTTCCAGGTATGGTGAGAGGTTCTGGTTGGTCCAGAACCAGGAATGGCAAGTTCTCTAGGGGCAAGTCAAAACCCCTGAGGGGGTGGAGCCTGTTGAGCTGCAGTAGCTGCTGCAGGCTTTGCTCTTGCTTGTTTCGTTTGCTGACGTTTAGCCGCAAAACGAGGTTGAGAAGATTGCTGGCCAGTATTGGAAGCATATCTGGCCTTCTTATAATAAGGCCTCTTGAAAGACTTCTTCTTAGTGGGAGTAGAAGTGGACTTAGAAAGTCTCTCTAAGGTGGCATTTTCAGCGTCCATTTGAGTGGCCTTAACCTGCCACTCTGCACCGAATAAGTTCTCACCTGTACAGGGCAGATTCCGTAAGCCATCTAGAACCCAGGGTTCCAGATCAGAAGCCTGGAGCCAGGCCAGACGTCTGGCTGCGATAGCAATGCCAGAAGCTCTGCTGGCTCCTTCGAAGGAATCAAAGGCAGCTCTGTTGGAGAACTTAGAAACATCTAAAAGTTGTTTCACAACAGAAAGGAAGTCCTCCTGTTTATCCTCAGGGATAAGGGAGGCAAAATGCCGTACTTTCTTGGCAAGTTCCCCTAGGAACATGCCCATATAGAGGCTGTAGGAATTAATCCTGGCTATAAGCATACTAGCCTGGAAGATTTTCCTACCAAAAGAGTCTAGTGTCTTACATTCCCTTCCTGGAGGTGTAGAAGAGTGCCTTTTAGTACTCTTGATCTTTTTCATTGCAGACTTTACCACAATGGAGTGGTGAGGCAATTGAGTTTTCTGAAAACCAGGAGAAGGAGGGACCCGATACATGGTGTCCAACCTACGGGAATAAGGAGACAGAGTTAAAGGGTTCTCCCAGAAATCCATCAATTGTTCCTGAAGGATTTCATGGATAGGCAGAGTAACTGCTTCTTTAGGAGACTTAGAGTATCCTAAAATATCCAATCTTTTTGACCTTGGTTCCCTTTCAGAGGAGGTAGTGATAGAAAGGCCTTTAGCCATTTCTAAAATAAAGTCCTGAAAGGACAAATCCTCTGGAGGAGACATTCTCCTTTTTGGAGAAGAAGGTTCCTCAGGAAGGTCAAGGGAGAGCTCTGCAGACTCATCAGAGGAGACAAAATCCTCAGAGGAATCGGTGTATTCTCTAGTTTCCTCCAACGCACGATACGCATACCGATCGGTATCGACATCGGGCGTACCGGGTATGGAAGCGGTATGGAGCGAAAGCCCATACGGTACCGATTTGCGTTTAGAAGAGGAAGGCCTGGGTTCCGGCATGGCGGACGATACCGGAACCGGGCCCGGAACCGCTGGAAGCGGTACCGATGGCGTTGCAGCTTTAATGAAAGCCATGACGGCCTGCTGCATGGATTGGACAGTATTGCCCATAGACGCCACGGCTGCCTGGATGTCGGTACCGGTATGGGCCGGTACCCCAGAGCAGTCCAACAGGTGATCTGTCGAGGCCGTGCCATCGATGTCAACCTGTAGCCCCTGTATTGGCGTTTTGGAAGGTAGGGCTTCCCGCCGGGGCTGTTTGGCTGGGGCAGGGTCCTCAAAACTAAGAGCCTCTCGATGCTTTGAAGGAGATTTGCTCTTTGAGGACTTGCCCACAGAAGGTTTGGTTACCTGAGATCCATCCGGGGATGATGACCTGGATGACTGTGATGTTGGATTCTCTGAAGCAAACAGCACATGGAATTTGTTGGCCCGGTTCTGCAGCCCACGCTTAGACATTTGGGAGCAGGAAGGGCAGTCCGGAATGGAGTGGTCAGGCCCCAAACATTTAAGACACCATTCATGGGTGTCTGTGACTGATATTACAGCAGTACACTTGGTACACTTCTTAAATCCAGGGGCTGGCTTCTCCATGTGGAGAATTAAAGTAGGCCTGAAGGCCTAACTGAAGTGACCAAGTGCTGAAAAAATAATAAAAGAAAATAATTTTTTAAGAAAGAAAAAGGAAGACCGGCGATACCGGTATCGGTATGGGAAGGCAGGTACGCGGTCTAAAGAAACAAAACAAAAAACTACAATTTCTTCAGCGGTGACAGGATACACGACCTGCTGGCTCCGCGGAAAAAGAGAAACTGAGGAGAGCTGTTCAGGAAGGCGGGAAGGCAGTGCGCATGTGCAGTGGGAGGTCCCAAAAGCTTCCATTCTAGGAAGCTGGGGAGCTTTCCCGCGCAGGCTCCGTCGGTACCGACGTACCCATATGTGAGGACTTATTCCTGCTTGTTCCTGGAGATAATGGGGTGATGGGGGTTAGGACTGGAAGTTGATTGACGGGGGGCTAGGACTGGTAATGGGTTGGGGTGTTGCTAGGACTGGAAATGGGCTGAGTGGAAGGGGAGGCTTGAACTGCAAATAGCTGATGGGGAGGGGGCTTGGAATGGAAATGGGCTGTGAGGGAAGGGAGCTAGGACTGAAAATGGGCTGATGGAACAGCTAGGATAGGACTGGAAATGGGCTGTTGGGGGGAGCTAAGATTGGAAATGGGCTGTGGTGGGGGCTTGAATTGAAATGGACTCATGGAGGGGCTAGAACTGGAAGTGGGCTCATGGGTGGCTTGGACTGGAATTGGGCTGAGTGCAGGGGAGCTATGATTTGACATGGGCTGATGGTGGGGCTAGGAAATGACTAGAAATGGGCTGATGGGGGGGCTAGGATTGAAAATGAGCTGATGAAGGGACTTGGACTGGAAATGGATGGGGGAGCTAGGACTGGAAATGGGCTGATGGGGGGCTAGGACTGGAAATGGGCTGATGCAGGGACTAGAAGGGGATGGATGCTGGGTGAGACTGGAACTAGAAGGGAGCTGATGTTGGGGAGGATTAGAATGGGATGGGGCTGGGAGAGTAAAATGGAGAGGGGAAAAATATTTTGTGTAGGAGGGATGAAAAATCTACAATTGGCCAGCTATTGGGAGAGTAATTGGGGATTGAGGATGGAGGGGTAAAATTTGTGTGGATGAAATAGGAATGAGGAAGGAGCAAAAGGAGAAAGATTAGTATGTTAAAGCAGATGTAGAGAGAGAGAGAATGGAAAAAAAGCTAGGAGAGAAGAAAGGACAAATGGACAGCAGACGATGGAGAGTTATCAGAAAACATGAAGAAACCAGAAGAAAGTGGCTGGACCAATTGCAACTGAAAAACAAATGCACAAAAGGTAGAAAGATGTTTCTTTATTTTGAATTTATTAACTGGAATATGTCAGCTCTGGGAAATGTGCATCATTAACATCTGCGCTTTGTTTGGTACAAGAGGAAATTCCTATTTGACGTTGCCACTTGTTCTCTTTCCCCAGTATTCTCTGAAATGTATTGGTTTAATATTTGCAGTGTTGCCTTTTGATAGGTAGGGTATGGTGCTTTGTGAGTCCTGGTAATGCTGTCAGGATACGGCGGGTTTGCTATGGGTTCTAAATGGGCAGCTTTTGTAGTAGTTCCTAATGTGCCTGGCGGTTGGCACTGGATTATAGTAATGTAGAAATCTTTTAGTCTTTCTTTATCCATACACTCATTAAGAGACATGTTTACTAAAAGTTAGTGTATGGTAACATTATGCAAATATTTATGCAAATAAGACCACTTATGCAAATGACGTGCTGGCACTTTGAGGAAATTCTTTGGTTTTGTGCGGCAGTTTGGGCACTCGGGCTCAAAAAGGTTAGCCATCACTGCCCTAGGCTCTGTTTCAGGAGCCACTGTGATGGAAAGACCTTGAGCCACATCCTGGATAAAATCCTGGAAGGATATATCCTCTGGAGGAGACATCCTATGTTTAGGAGAGGAAGAATCCTCAGGAGGAAACACTCTGGTATCGACAGAGCTGTCAGAGTCCTCAGACTCTGAGGATTCAAAGTATCTCCTGTCCGGGTAATCATGCAACGCACGATACCGGTACCGATCAAAGTCGGTATCGACAGGGTCCAGTACCGACTTGTCAGTACCGGAGGGCATAGCATGCGTCGCTACCGGTAGTCCACCTGCCGACGTCGATGCAACTGGCCCCAGTACCGATGTAAGTGCCAGTACCGGTACCGGTTGAATTGTCTAAAGCGGTTTCGGGGTCATGGATGCCGAGAGAAGAGCCGCCAGACTGCGTTCAATAGCCAAAATCTCTGGTCTATTGACGCCACCGATGCCTGGGTATCAGTACTGGATGAAGCAGCCGGTACCCCAGAGCATGGCACCAGTAGTTCTGCCAAGGTTGGGGCCTCGAGAACATCCTGGAGCCCCGATGCTTTGGAAGCCGAAGCCTCCCGCCGGGGCAATTTTGCCGGTGTGAGTCCCTCAAGGGCAACGCCAGAGGAATCTCAATACTTGGAAGGAGATCTACCCTTTGAGGACCGGCCAGACCTATGTTTAGTTACCTGAGATCCATGGGAGGAAGATGAAGCCATGGAAGATGTTGATGCCACAGATGCTGCATCGGAGGGAAAAAGGGTGCTAAGTTTAGCAGCTCGGTTTTTCCGACCCCTCTTCGACATCATCCCATAGGCAACACACTCGGAGATAGAGTGGTCAGGACCTAAACATTTGAGGCACCACTCATGGGTGTCGGTGACGGAGATGGTACCGCCACACTTGGAACACTTTTTAAAACCCGAAGCGGGTTTTTCCATTGTAGAGGAAAGTTGGGCCTAGTGCCCAAAATGGTGCGTGGCACCAGAGGAGAAAAAAAGCTGGACGACTCCAGAACAAGTGTAAATATATATATATTTTTTAGGGGGGGGGGGGTTAGGAAAAGAAAGAAAGAACCAGCGGTACCGGTGTAGCGTCAAAGGAAGGCAGAGGCGACTACAAAAAATAATAAATGGAATATTTTCTGTGGAAACAGGAAGTGCGACCTGCCGGCTCCACGGAAAACGAAGAACTGGAGAGAGGCAGTTGGGAAAGGCGGGAAGGCAGCACACAGGCGCTGTGGGGTGCTTCCAAAAGCTTCTTAATTAGACGCTGGGGAGCGTTCCCACGCAGGCTCCATCGGTACCGACGATACGCCCCATATGTGAAGACTACATTCCTGCTTGTTCCTGGAGATTAGAATATAACTCCTAGGGGAGATTCACGCAGAACACCTGCTACAGATGAGTAACTACATTTTCTCCGTGGGCAGCAGGAAATAAGTCTTCATGTACAGGACTCATTAGCTATAGACTACCCTAACAGCAACAACAACAAAAAAACCCAGGATGCAAGTGTTGCTCAACAGGGGCAAACAATTTTGTTTTTGCTGACAACAGGCTTTTGGTATTTTATAGATTTGTCTTTTTTTTTTTTTTTTTTAGGGTAGCCCGAACAGAAAATAATGGGCCTAGGGGGGATGGAGTTGGATTCTAGTCCCCAGATTCCGTAGCACCGATTGGTCAAGTTGCTGTCACATTGGGAATCCCCATCTAGACAGTAACGGGATGTGAATGTGTGGACTGATGTCCATGTTGCAGTCTTGTAAATCTCTTCCGTAGAGACCAAGCACAAGTAGGCCACCAACAAAGCCATGGCCCTAACGTTATGAGCTGTGACATGACCCTCATGGCTTAGGCCTGCCTGGGCATAAGTGAGAGAGATGTGATCTGCTAGCCAAATTGAAGCGAGTGTTTGGAGATGACAACCTCTAATTTATTAGGGTCAAAAGAAACAAAAAGCTGGATGGATTCTCTATGAGCTTTTGTCTGCTTCAAATAGGTTCGTTTGCAGTTCAACATGTACAGTGCAGTTTCCCCTTTATGAGCATATGGTTTTGGGAAAAATGTTGGTAGAACAATTGACTGATTAAGATGGAAATCAAACACCACTTTTGAAGAAGTACAGAGGACAACTCTATTATGATGGAATTTAATGGAGGGTGGATGAACTACCAGAACCTGAAGCTTACTCACCCTGCGTGCTGAAGTGACCACTAACAAGAACAACACTTTCCAGGTCAAGAACTTCAGAGGACAGGAGTTGAGTGGCTCAAAGAGCTTTCATTAGTTGCAAAAGAATTACAATGAGGTCCCAAGATGCTGAGGGTGGTTTATAGAGAGGCTTCAAGAAAAGCAAACCCTACATAAAGCGAACAACTAAAGCTAGAATTGCACTGAGGTGAACCCTAATGGAGTTGGACTTAAGTCAAGACTCGGAAAGCTGTAGAAGATACTCCAGCAGTTTTTGTGTGGGACAGGAAAAGGGATTTAGGGAATGTTCCTCACACCAGACAGCAAGCCTCTTCCATTTGCATGAATAGGATTTTCTCATTGAGGCCCTCCTGGAGGCCATAAAGACATTAGTTACACTGGCTGGCAGGTGGAACTCAGATAATGTTAGCCTCTCAACATCCAAGCCTTGAGGGCCAAGGACTTGATGTTAGGATGCATCATCATTCCATTCTCTTGCAGTATCAAATCTGGTGCGTGGCCTAACCAAATTCGTTCTCTACTGGATAATTGTAGCAAGAGAGGATACCATGGCTGTATGGAACAGTACGAAGTGATTAGAATAATCGAGCCTTTGTTTGCTTTGAGCTTTAGGGGGTCTTTACAATGAGAGGTATTGGAGGATACGCAGATTGAAGACCCTCCCCTTAAACTGGGAGGAAAGCATCCCAGGCTAATCTGCTGTTCGACCTTACTCTGAAGCAGAACTGATCCACCTGGGCATTCGGAGAGACAGTAAAAAGATCTATCAAGGGGGTGCCCTACTCCCGAAAGATGCAAGTTGCAATCTGGCTCTCCAGTGTCCATTTGTGTGGTTGAAGGACCCGACTCAGTTTGTCTGCCAGAGTGTTTTGCTCACCTGGTAGATATGTGGATGTCAATTCCATCCCATGAGCAATAGCAAATTTCCACAACCTGACTGTTTCCCAACACAGAAGGTATGAGCCCGTTCCTCCCTGCTTGTTGATGTAGAACATCGCTACTTGATTGTTGGTTTGAATCAGGACAATTTGGTTGGCCAACTGATCTTTGAAGGCCTTTAGAGCGTTTGCTACAGTAATTACTTCCAAGAAGTTGATCTGATGTAGGCATTCATGGAAGGACCAATTTCCTAAAGTGTGAAACCCATCGAGATGAGCTCCCCAACTCAGTTTGGATGCATCTGTCATCAATATGTTTTGTGGTGGAGCAGACCTTTGAGCAAAGACTGAATGAGTGGAATGGTGACATACAGATGATCCCGGAGTCATCCTGTGGCCTGAGTTAACTCAGTTCTCAATGTCCACTATGCCTATCTCATTTGGAGATGCATCAAGGATGTTACATGTATCATAGAGGCCATGTGTCCTAGTACAGTTAACATCTTGTGAGCTGATACTTGCTGACTCACTTGAATCTCTCACACTATTGCTGTCAATCTGTGAAGTCTGTCATGCGGGAGAATGGCTCTCGCTTGAGTCATGTCAAACAGGGCTATTACGAATTCCAATTGCTGAGAGGGCTGTGGATGGAATTTCAGGTAATTTACAGTTATCAACATTATTGGTACCCTTGCTTTTTAGGTGTGTTGTGTATATCATCATAATAATTGGAAATATTCCAACTGTATGTCATCATAATATTTTAATAATATGTTCAAAGTATACAACTAAAAAAAGATGCCTGTGCAATTTAAATGTAGTTATTTCTGAGATAAAAAGCAAAATATGACCTGGACAGGATTAATGGCATGCTTCACTAATATTTGGTTGCACAACTCTTGTCCAGTGATGACAGTCTCCAATGTTTCTTGTAGCCATCTATAAGTTTCATACATCTGTCTGCTGGTAGTTTCTCACTTTTCAACTGGGATTTGTTCCAGCTCATGAACGTTTCCAGGATTCCTTTTACCAATGGCAGATTTCAGCTCTTTCTGAAAGTTCTCGACTAGACTGAGATCTGGCCAGTTTAAAAAGTCTAAGTTTTCCTTTTTAACCATTCTTTTGTACTTTTGGAAGTATGTTTTGGGTCACTGTCCTACTGGAGGACCTATGACCTTCGATCCAGACCTGGCTTTGACTCTAGGTAGCACATTTCGCTCCAAAATGCCTTGGTAGTCCTGACTTCATTGTTCCTTTAAAACGTTCCAGGCCTCCAGTTCCTGAGGCAGCAAAATAGCCCAACAACATTATGGAACCTCCACCATATTTTAACTGTAGAAAGGAGGGGGGGGGGGTTCCTTATAAGCTTCATTTCTTTGCCTGTAAATGTATTGCTGGTCTGCAGTGCCGAAGAGCTCAAGTTTGGTTTCATCTATCTAGAGAACATTTTCCCCACAAAGATTGTGGTTTCTCAAGGTGGGTTTGGGCAAGGATCAGGTGTGCCTTTTTATGTCTGTCTGAGAAGTGGGGTCCTCCTTAGCCTTTGTCCATGAAATACTTCTTTGTTTAGTGCATGGCATATGGTGTGGGTTGAAACCACCACTCCAGATTGCTGCAGGTTAGCATTTTTCCAACAGTTTGCACTTATCTTTGAAGACTTTTTGGATTAATTTTCCTGTTCCCATCATGTTCTGAGAAGTTCTTGACAGTTCCATGAGCAGAAAACTTCTTAATAACAGTGCGAACTGTAGACACAGAAATCTCAAAGTCTTTAAAGATGCTCTTGTACATCTTTGAAGTTTGCTGTTTGATGGTAATGGCTTTTCTGATGGTCTCAGGCAGCACTCGTCTTCACCATTGTGAAAATGGAACAGGGAGTGAATGTGGCAATTTTAAATATTAGAGCCATTTTTCATTGGTTGATTCAAGACATGTAAGTACAGACAATTGCTCACAGGTGCATCTAATTTTACTGTAATGGGAATGTGGTTCTTCTGTTCAAACTGATTTGAATTGATTATAAGGCTGCCAGTCCTGTTTTAATACAAAAAAAACAAAAAAAAACGCTGTTCATCACACAATATATTCCTAAAAATGAAGAGATAAACCTACATCCCACCTTTAGTTACCTAAATCATGTCCTGGCAATGTCCTAGTTTTTATACTATCTCCTTTTTTAACTGGTTTTGTTTTATTTGATTATTTTATGTATCAAATATGTGTGCATATATAGTCCAAAGCCATTTCACTGGTACTTTTTTTTAAGGAGGTAATGGACATTAAGGGGTTGTACTGCAAGGCTGTCAATAATGCTGAACCCCAATAGTTCCAGCACCTGAATAGTCAACTATGTTGATTCTTGCACTACTTCCTGAGTGGTGCGCTTGATCAGCTGATCATCCAGATAGGGAAAGGCAAACACTCCCAGAATCGGAAGGTTAGCTGCTACTACCACGAGGCAATTCATAAAGACCCAAGATGCTAAGACAAAAGGCAGAATTTGGTATTGGACTGGTGTCCCCCTAGAACAAATCTGAGCTACTTCTGGTGGGATAAATATATCTGTATATGGATATATACATCCTTTAGATCCAGAGAGCATAGACAATCTCCTTTTTGAAGATAAGGGAGTCGAGTGCCCAGAGAAAACATTCTAAAAACTTTTCTCTGATCAGGTATGTGTTCAGATTTCTTAGGTCCAGGATGGGACCATATCCCCCTTGTTTGTTTGTTTGCTTGTTTGTTGTTTTTTTTTTTTTGGGGGGGGGGGGGGATTAGGAAATACCTTGAATAAAACCCTTACCCCTCTTTGCTCTGGTGGCACAAGCTCTATTACAAAATCTGCCAAGAGGGCGATGATTTCTCTCTGAAGTAGTTCCTGATGCTGAAGGTCTATGGAATGATCCCTCTGTGGGTAATTTGGAGGAATGTCAAATAGATGTAATCTGTAACCACCTTGGATAATTTGCAAAACCCAAGTGTCCGAGGTTATAAGGGGGTCACCTTTGGGCAAAAAACGTGAGACTCCTTCCGACAGGAGAGTCCTCCAATGCGATTACAGGAAGAGTGGCTATGCCCTTCAGGAACCAATCAAATCCCCATCCCAGGCTTTGAAAGAGAAGCAGGCTGGGCCTTCAGAGGCGTCTCACGCTTCGCTTGTGGTAGAGGAGCCTGTTTTGGTTGGGAACAGTGGGACCCAGGAAAGTATTTATGCCTGCAAAAGTAATAGGTCTTTTTCTGGCTACCGTCTTGAAACCTCTGGGGTAGGAGGCCGGCTCGGACGTTCACCTTAGATTTCGAAGGGTGACGTGCTGCTTTTCAATAAAGCCAACATTTCTCTTCGACTTGTTCTCTGCTGAAATTTTCTCCATGACAAGGCACATCAGCAAGTTTATCCTGCATGGATTGTTCTAGTTCTGAGGACTGAAGACAGGTGAGTCTCTGGGTGCCAATACCAATTGCAGAAGTTCTTGATACCGTTTCGAAGATATCATAGGTTGCTGAGACCATGAACTTCAAGCAGTCCTTACCGTGTCATCAGGGAAAAATACTGTTCCAATTTCTCTGGAGGGAGATACTGGGACAGGTCAGCTAGGCCACACATGATGTCATTCAGAAACATGCCCATGTACAGCTGGTAAGAGGCCATTAGGGCCGTAAGCATGGAACTCTGGAAAAACTTTCTACCAAAAGAGTCTGATATCCTAGCATACCTCCCTGGGGGCACCGAGGAGTGAGGCTTCAAACTTTTAAACTTAAGGGCAGATTAGACCACCAAGGAATGGCGAGGAAGCTGGGGCTCTTCGAACCCTGGAGCCTTTTGAACTCTATACATGGAGTCACGCCTTCTACTAACTGCAGGTACAGTGAGGGGGTTCTCCCACATTCTCATCTGCACTCTGAATGATATGGTGCATGGGCACTCTCACCACTTCCTTCGGTATTTCTCGGCCCCTAAGGATCTCCAATTCTTCTGCCCTGGGCTCATACTCAGTCTGAAAAAGAAAATGGTATGGCCTTGGCCATATCCCTAACAAAATCTTGGAATGTCATATTCTCACAAGGGGGAGAAACATCTGATGGAATTTCTGGGGACTTGTCCTCGGACTCTACATTGGTGATCTAGCCTTCTGAGTCAGACTCAGAGGAAATCGAAATACTTCAGAGTCTCTGCCTGGATTTCTCTTCTGCCCTTTGGGTATTGAGAGCTCTTTTGGGAGAGACGATGCACTGATGACCTCTTAGGCCTCAAGGGAGCATCGGACCTCAATGCACTAGAAAGTGAGATCTGCTGGCCAGGCTCCAGTGTCAGGGCCCTTCGATGCCCTGATGTCAATGCCTCTCTCACAGGCGAGCAATGCTTTTCAAGGATCAGATGGACTGTTGTTGGTGTCGACACAGCAGATGAGGCACTGATATGCTGCATAGCAAACAGCATTGTGATGCATTCCTAGAGAGCCCTCAGAAAGCACTTCTCCATGGCTGCCATTTCCAAAGAGCTTCAGCAACACCTGCCGATGTCCCCAGAATCTGAGAGGGAGTATTGGCTGCTTCGTCTTGACATACAGAAGACTGGTGCCGTCCCTCTGATATCTTGGAGGATGAGCTCTCCTCTCTTCAGGGCTGCCTAGAGGGGCAGTCTTGCAAACCCTTTGCTCTCAATGCCGTGCCTTGGAGGGCTTTCACGTCAATGCACTGGAGTCTTCACTCAATACTTAGCACGATCACCCTTTAGCATCGAAGATGAAACTGAATCCTCCTTCACCTTCAAGCAGACATCGATCGATGGACGATGCTCCGGGGTACTTCAAGTGCTCAGCTCTGAGTGGGCTCAAGAACTCCTTGATGATGATACACTGCCAGCATCAGATGCAGCCTTCAATGACATTGAGATCGCTGCGGTCTATGCTGATGTTGATGGATCGGACTTGAGTGCCAAAAATCATTTTACACTGCTTCCTTCAATCTTTGAGTTCTCTTTTTGTCATTTTTAAAAAGAAATTACAAGAGGGCTGACGCTCGGGTTCCAGGCACTGAAGGCACCAGCTATGAGTATATGTAATGGATGGTCCTAGAGCACCTGGAACACTTTTTGAACCTACTGGCAATTTTCTGGATATAGTGGCCAAAAAAAATAGCCACAACAAAATCAAACTGCTCAATTTTCAAAAGTGAAAGGGTTCAATTTGCAGTCGGAGCACCGACACCTAAGATCAAAAACTTGACTAAGAAAATTAAGGGGAAGATAAAACCATGACGTGCAGGCAGGCAGATACCGAAAAAACAGCTAAAAGGCTGAAAGAATTTTCTGAGAGATATAGAAAAAAAAGTTATCAATGAAGAGATCGTTGAAATGCATCTGCTGGGCTCCGCGGATAAAAGAAGACAGAAGTAAAACACCACTGCGGCAGGCAGGAAGATGACATGCATGCGCAGAGAAGACTCCCAAAAACTTTGAGAAGTAGCTGAGGAGTACTCCCATATGGGATCTGTTGGATGACATCACCCATATGTGAGGACTTATTTCTTGCTTGTCCATGGAGAAAAGCTACTTCCTATTTTTATGTCCTGCTTCAGGGAACAGCTAGACAAAATAAATTACTTATCTGAATCCATTCTTCTTATGCAAGGATGAACTGAATAATAAAACTCTCCAATGCCAAAAAGAAGCCCTTTAATCTCATGCAATCGCACCTCCATTGCAAAACCCATCTTGTGAGCTATTTCACTTACAGCATTTACTTGGGCATTTCAACAAAAAAACCATCAGACAACCACTGCATTTTCAATGGCATCTTCTCCCTCTCTCTACTTTCCTTCAGGACAGCCATGAACAGAGCAAGTTATGGCTGTGACAGCGGTGGCAGTGGAAGGGCTTTTTCTTTGGGGCGACCCAAGCTCTACCCTAACTCTGCCCAAGCCCCACCAAGCAGGCAGTGACCCTTCCTGTTCACAGACAGGAAGGGTCTTTAACGCGATCGTGGCTTTTCTTCTGTCTGTGGGGGATGGGATCCCCGCAGACAGATTGCTGCTTACCAGCTGCGATCACTGCAAAGGCCTTCTTGTCTGACTGTGATCCGATGCCTATGCTGTCTTACTTTCCAAAGCCTGGTATGCTGATGATCTATGATTAGATCTATATCACTCTTTATTCTTCAAATAGGGACAAAATTACCTTTGTGCACAAATGGTTGGTATGCACCACACTTTTCTCTGGTAGTCCCTCCTGTGCTGCTCTTGTTGGAGCTATGCACAGTCTTATTTATTTATTTATTTACAGTCTCTCCTATACCGCGCTATTCAGCATCAGCGCTGTTTACAATGAACAAAGATTACACATTTCCCGGGGTACTTTGTGTTTACAGTGAACAGGTGTTAAAAACTTGGATAACTGGGGTAACTATTTACATTTACAACATGTTAGGATTCCTCCACTACTATACTGCTTTCAGTCTTGCCTGTCTGCAGGACCTTATGATAATGGCTTGGGCCTGTGCCACCTAATGCTCCTCTCTTCTCTCTTCTTCAGTTTGGTTGCCCTGGTCTCCATTCTGTTGTCTGTCTCTTATTCATCTTCTTCTGCTCCAGCCTGCTCATACAGACTTGCAAAAAAAGTTGCGAGTAACCCACACAAACCATTTTCAATTTCTGGTATAACATCATCAAGCGAAACAACCCGCAGTAGTTTTACTCCATGCCACACCACGAGCTAAATCTACAGCATTACCAAACCTTGTGCTCAGCCTTCTATAATCTTCTATGTACTTCTTTGTATCTGGGTGAAATGGCTAATGATCTCTTTTACCGTGTAATTATAATATGCAGAGTACATTACCCTGTGATTATAATAAGCAAAGTGCTGTCGTCTGCATAGTCGCTTGCACAAAATGCTGTGCTAATCTCTGCATACTTTCCTACATTGGCTCATGTGTGTGTGTGCGCTAGGAATGTATTGTATCTGTGGTGGAGGTAGCAAGGGGTGAATGAGGCACTTGCAATGGACCTGTTTTGGGAATCAGAGCAGTTTAAGGCATGTTGACGTAGTTGTGGGGAGGGTAGGAACAATATAGATATCTGCAAGCACGTGTGTGTATGCCTCTTCCCCTTTGATCTCCCCTCTGTTGATGAGAGGAACTACAGAGAGCTGTAAAGTTTAGCATTTTGCTAGGCTCCCTAACTGACTGCTCAGACTTTTTAATTTTATTGCTATTTATTTTACAGTGAGAGTGTTGTGTGTATTTGTATTTCTTGTATTTATTTGTACGTATTTGTACTTTGTTCTACTTTTTTGAAATTTTTTAAAATTTTTTGCTCTGCTGTCCTACATGTTGCTTCCTGCTTACATTCTAGGTCTGCTGAATCTGCTAGTTCTCCGTGTGCCCATCTCCTCTTCCTTAAATGGAAAATTTATCCTTGCCATCATTAGCAAACTTGGCACATTCCAACTACTCAAAGGTACTTTTTGACTTTCTTTCCTCTCGAGTCATTCTGTGTCCATTGAAATCTGGCTTCTACCCTCTACATTCTACTGAAACAGCCCTTGCTGAAGTTTCCAGTGACCTGCTCCCGGCCAAATCCAGGGCATTTACTCAATTCTCATCCTCCTTGACCTTTTTGATGCTTTTGACATTGTTGATCACCATCTTCTTCTCAAAACTCTGTTTTCGTTTGGATTTCATGGCTCTGGTTCCATCTTGGCTTTATTCTTCTCTCTCTCCTATTGCATGCTCTGGTGGATCCTCCTCCACTACTATACTGCTTTCAGTCTGTGTATCTCAGGGCTCTATCTTGGGACCTCTCTTCTTCTCGCTCTACACTCATTACCTTGTTGTCCTGATCTCCTCCGATTGTTTTCAATACCATATTTAAACTGATGATGCTCAGATTTACCTCTCTGCACTAGAAATCTCTCCAGGAATCCAGGCCAAATCTCAGCTTGCTTGTCTGGATGTTGCTGCCTAGATGTCCTAAAGCTGTCTGAAATTGAACATCTCCAAGACGGAGTTTCTTATTTTTCCCCCAAACTACCTCCCTTCTCTATTTCTGTGAATAAGATTGTCATCCTCTGTCTGCTTGGTGTACAACCTTGGGGTCATCCTTGACTTTTCTCTTGCTATACATATCCAACAGATAGCTAAAATCTGTTTCTTTCTCTATATCAAAATTCAACCCTTCATCTCAGAACATACTACCAAGACCCTTATCCACCTTCTCATGATTTCCCATTTAGACTATAATAAGTTGTTCCTCACTCGTCTCCCACTAAATCATCTCGCTCTCCTTCAATCTGTTCAAAATGCAGCTTCGGCCTTATGCTAAATCTTATGCCAGTATCACTATGCTCAGTTAACCCCTCCCTTCTCAAGTCACTTTGTTGGCTCCCTATCTGTTTCCACATCCAGTTCAAACTTCTACTGATCTACAAATGCATTAATTCTTCAGCTTCTCTCTCTTCACCCCTCCTTGGCAACTCTGCTCATCAAGCAATTCACTTTTATCTATGCTCTTCTCTTCTACTGCCAACTCCAAACTCTTCATTTCACCTTGCTGCACCATGTGCCTAGAACTGACTGCCTGAGTCAATACATCAGGCTCCATCTCTGGTCCTATTTCATTCCAGATTAAAAATTTGTCTTTTTGAGTGCTTTTGGATCCTGACCTCCTTATTTCCCTCCCTACACCCATGTGTATTTTAATCATTTCCAGTAAGAATTATCCAGTCTCCTGATTGGTCTGTATCTTAGCAGATTGTAAGCTTTGTGGAGCAGGGACTGTCTTTTATATGTATGTATATAGCACCGTGTATGCCTAGTAGAATTATATAAATAATAAGTAGGAGTGGTAGTAGTAGGATAGTTGTGGGGGGGTAGTTTGGGGGGTGATGGGGCAGTTGTAAGGGATTCATTTTTGGGGATGAAGGCACTTTGCAGGGTGGTGCAGCAATTGCAATGAGGTAGTTTTTGGGGATGGGGCAGTTTGAGGGTCGGTGAGGCAGTTGTGGGTGGAAAGTTTTTCTTGACGAGACAGTCTGTGGAATGATGGTGTAGTTTATTGTGATGGGGCAGATAGCAGGGTGATGGGGTATTTACAAGATGTTAGGTTTTTGGGTTGGAGCATTTTTTAAGGTGGTGCAGTAGTTGCAGGCGTAGATTTGGGGGCTGGGGCAGTTGCAGAGGGTAGGTTTTGGAGTAGGGCAGTTTGCAATCCAGAGAGGCAGTTGTGGTTAAATAGTTTTGTGTGTGGAGGCAATCTACAGAATGATGGGGCAGTTGCAAAGGGAACCTTATTGGGGTGGGACAGATAGTGAGATGGTAGCGGAGTTGAGAGTTTCGTTTTTGAGAGTAGACATATTTTGTGGGGTGATGGGGCAGCTTCAAGAACTGAGGAGAGGAGACAAGAAGGCAGATGCGCAGGTGCAGTGGAGTACCCTCAAAGGCTTTCTTATTGGACACTGGGGAGCGTTTCCATGTGGGCTCCTTCGGTACTGATAGCGTAGTTACTCACCTGTAACAGGTGTTCTCCAGGGACAGCAGGAATCAGTCCTCACATATGGGTGATGTCGACGGAGCCCCCATGCGGAGCAAATCCCCAGCTTTCGAAGAAAGCCTTTGTGACTGCATCACGCATGCACAGTCCCCTTCCCGCCCAAGGGTGCCATCTTGCTCAGTCAAATGACATAGCTAAAAAGACAGCAAAAAAGATAAAAATTAATGAAAGGACTGCAACTCCAGGGGAGGAGGGAGGGTCGTGAGGACTGATTCCTGCTGTCCCTGGAGAACACCTGTTACAAGTGAGTAACTATGCTTTCTCCATGAACAAGCAGGAAGTCAGTCCTCACATATGGGACTCCCTAGCTATAGGCTACCGAGAACCCATAACTGAAAAATAGGCTCCCTCTAGAAGAGCCACAGCAGCCATGATAGGAGTTCGACCGAGAACGTAACACTCCGGTAGCCTAACACCAAAGGGTCGAAGGGTAGGACTTGCCTAAACCTCAAACAGATTACGGAGTACAGCCTGGCCGAAAGCACTGTCCTGTTGGGACTCCCTATCCAGGCAGTAATGGGCTGCAAAAGTCTGGCTTGAAGACCAGGTTGGGGCCTGGCAGATGTCTGCCAGCGGAACAGAGTGGAAGTGAGCCACTGATGCGGTCATAGCCCTGACACGGTGGGCAGTGACTCGACCCTGCAACGGGAGATCAGCCACCCTGTATGTCCAGGCAATGCAATCCGCCACCCAGGTGGACAACGTACGCATGGAGACAGGCATCCCCAGCTTGCTGGGGTCATAAGAGACGAAGATCTGAGAAGCTCTTTGATGTCCCCGCATATGCTCCAAGTAGAAGGCTAACGCCCTCTTACAGTCCAGGGTATGCAGAACTGCTTCTGCCCGGCTGGCATGTGGCCTGGGAAAGAAAGTCGGAAGCACCACTTCCTGGTTGAGGTGGAAAGCATAGTTACTCACCTGTAACAGGTGATCTCTGGGAACAGCAGGAATAAGTCTTCACATATGGGTATCGTCGGTACCGACGGAGCCTGCGCGGGAACGCTCCCCAGCGTACAAAAGGAAAGCTTTTGGGAGCATCCCACAGCGCCTGCGCGCTGCCTTCCCGCCTTTCCCAACCGCCTCTCTCCAGTTCAAGTTTTAAGCTGAGACAAAGAGAGAGAGAGAGAGAGAGAGAGAGAGAGAGAAAAGGAAAGATAGATAGAGAGATACAACTCCTAGGGGAGGTGGTTGGGTTGTGAAAACTTATTCCTGCTGTTCCCAGAGATCACCTGTTACAGGTAAGTAACTGCTATCTCCAGGAACAAGCAGGAAAGAGCCTTCACATATGGGGACTCCCCAGCTAGAGATGCCAGGGAGATCCCCAAGGTTGTGAGTCCCTGAGAAGGGCTCTACCTCCCTCCATGGATCTCGGGCATCCAACCAGGGATGGGGGGTAGGAGTTGTTTAAGCATGGAACAAGTGTTTGAGAACAGCCTGACCAAACAAGGCATCCCGGCGGGAGTCCTTGTCCAAGCACTAATGGGCTGTAAAGGTATGAACCGAGGCCCAGGTGGCCACTCGACAGATTTGGTCGATGGACACAGGGTTTAGATGAGCCATAGAGGCTGCCATGGCCCTCACATTGTGAGCTGTGACATGGCCCTCTAGAGAAAGGTTCTTACTCTGGTAGGCGAAAGAAATACACTGAGCAATCCAATTGAACAGAGTTCTCTTAGAGACTGGAAGTCCTAAATGAGAGGGATCAAAAGCAACAAAGAGTTGAGAGGACTTTCTATGTTGCTGTGTCCTTTGTAAGTAAAAAGCGAGCGCTCTTTTACAATCCCAGGGTATGGAGATTCCTCTCTACACTTGATGCATGAGGTCCTGGAAAAAAGACAGGTAAATACACCTCCTGATTTAGATGAAAAGGTGAAACCACTTTAGGCATAAAGTGTGGATTGGTCCTGAGGACTACCTTGTCATGATGGAACCTTGTATAAGGAGGATTAGCCACTAAGGCTTGCAGCTCACTGATGCGGCGAGCTGAAGTGACTGCAATGAGAAAAATAACCTTCCAGGAAAGAAATTTCAAGGAGGTAGTGGCTAAGGGTTCAAAGGGTGGCTTCATAAGCTGGCCAAGAACCAGATTCAAGTCCCGTGCCACTGGAGGTGGTCTAATGGGAGGTTTAGTCAAAAGAAGGCCTCTCATGAATCTTGCTATAAGAGGATGAGAGGAAATAGGCTGTCCATTGAGAGGCTTAAGGGATGCTGCAATAGCACTCAAATGGACTCTTTCTGAAATTGTTTTAAGGCCTGCATGGGATAAATGCAGCAAATACTCTAGTAAAGAATTCAGAGGTATTGCAAGAGGGTTAAGACCCTTCTCTGCACACCAAATGGTAAACCTCTTCCATTTAAAAGCATAGGAACGTCTGGTGGAAGGCTTTCTGGAAGCATGAAGGATATCCTTCACTTGCTGAGAAAGATACAAATCTTGAAGGTCTAGGCCTTCAGCAACCAGGCCCTGAGATGGAGACTGGGGATTTGGGTGCCACAACGTTCCCTCCTCCTGGGATAGGAGGTCTGGAGCAGATCCCAAGTCCAGGGAGGGAGTTTGGGAGAGATGCAGAAGTAGAGGGTACCACACTTGGCGTGGCCAACGTGGTGCTATGAGGATCATAGATCCCTTGTCTCTCTGAAGCTTGAACAGTGTCTTGGGAATTAGGGGAATGGGCGGAAAGGCATAGAGGAAGTCTTGCCCCCAATGAAGGAGGAAGGCATCCCTGGCCTGAACTCCCTGACACGGAATCCTGGAACAGAACCGGGGAAGTTTGGCATGCCACGGACTTGCAAACAGGTCTATGTCTGGGGTTCCCCAAATTTGAAAGATCCTGGTTATCTGGTCCCCATGGAGGGACCATTCATGTGGAAGCAGAACTCGACTGAGTCTGTCTGCCCAAGAGTTTTGAACCCCTGGAAGATACACTGCCATGAGATGAATTTGATGCTCTCTGGCGAAGGCCCACAATCTCAGAGCTTCGTTGCAAGGCGACAGAGAGCCAGTCCCCCCCTGCTTGTTCACGTTGAACATGGCTACTTGGTTGTCCGTGTGGATGAGGACTGTCTTGTAGCTGAGCAGGGTGTGGAAGACTCTGAGAGCTAGAAAAATTGCTCTGAGCTCTAAGAGGTTGATATGTAGAGATGTCTCCTGTGGAGACCAGATGCCCTGGGTGGAGAGATCTTGTAGATGAGCCCCCCAACCCTTTGGGGAGGCATCTGTTGTGAGGGTTGCTTGGGGTAACACCTGTTGAAAGGGGGACCCCAGCAACAGATTTTGGGTGGACCTCCACCACTGGAGAGAGCAAAAAAGGCGACTGGAGGTTGCTATTTTGTCTGACAGGCACCCTGATGCCTGGGTCCATTGGGTGGACAAAGTCCATTGAGCTGCCCTCATGTGAAGGCGAGCATAAGGGACCACATGCACAGTGGATGCCATGTGGCCTAACAGTTGTAACATCTCTCGAGCAGTTAAATGGGACTTTAACTGAATCTGGGAGGCTAACTGCACCAAGCGTAGGCAACGGGCCTGGGGAAGATAGGGGCCTTACTGGATACCACCACTGCAAGGGCCTATGAACTCCAGAGATTGAGTAGGGGTGAGATGGGATTTTGGGATGTTTATTACGACCTGCTGGCTCCGCGGAAAAGAAGAACTGGAGAGAGGCAGTTGGGAAAGGCGGGAAGGCAGCGCGCAGGCGCTGTGGGATGCTCCCAAAAGCTTTCCTTTTGGACGCTGGGGAGCGTTCCCGCGCAGGCTCCGTCGGTACCGACGATACCCATATGTGAAGACTCATTCCTGCTTGTTCCTGGAGATCTGTATGCTGCCTTCCCGCCTTTCCCAAATGTCCCTCTCCAGTTGAGTTTAAAGCTGAGACAAAAGAGAGAGGGAAAGAGAGAGAGAGATAGAAAGATACAACTCCTCGGGGAGTTGGGTCGGTTGTGAAGACTAAATTCCTGCTGTTCCCGGAGATCACCTGTTACAGGTGAGTAACTATGCTATCTCCAGGAACAAGCAGGAATGTAGTCTTCACATATGGGGACTCACTAGCTGTAGATGCCAGGGAGCTGGCCCCAGAAAGTTATGTGCCCTTGTGAAAGGGCTCCACTTCCCCCCATGGATCTCTGGCATCGTACCAGGGATGGTGGGTAGGAGTTGATTAAGTCTCGAACAAGTGTTGAAGAACAGCCTGAGCAAACAAGGCATCCCGGTGGGAGTCCTTGTCTAAGCAGTAGTGGGCTGTGAAGGTATGTACCGAAGCCCAAGTAGCTGCTCGACAGATGTCGTCGATAGACACAGAGTGAAGATGAGCCATTGAGGCTGCCATGGCTCTTACCCTGTGAGCTGTGACATGGCCTTCAAGAGGAAGGTTCTTACTCTCATAGGCAAAAGGTATACACTACAATCCAGCTGGACAGTGTCCTTTTGGAGACTGGAAGTCTCAAATGACTAGGATCAAAAGCAACAAAGAGTTGAGAGAATTTTCTATGTTGCTGTGTCCTTTGCAAGTAAAAGGCCAAAGCTCTTTTACAGTACAAAGTATGAAGGTTCCTTTCTGCATTTGAGGCGTGAGGCCTTGGAAAGAATACAGGAAGGTAAACCGCTTGGTTTAAATGAAAGGGCGAAACCACATTTAGCATGAAGTGTGGATGAGTCCTAAGGACTACCTTATCATGATGGAACCTTGTATAAGGAGGATCAACCACCAATGCTTGCAATTCACTGATGTGACGTGCTGATGTGATTGCAATGAGAAAGAGTAGTTACTCACCTGTAACAGGTGTTCTCCAGGAGCAGCAGGAATCAGTCCGCACATATGGGCATCATCGACGCCGATGAAGCCCCAGCGGAGCATTTACCCCAGCTTTCTATGAAAGCCTTTGTGAATGCAGGCACGCATACGCGGTTCCCTTCCCGCCTAAAGGTGCCATCTTACCTCAATCAAATGACATAGCTAAGAACAGCACACAAAAATGTAAAATAAACTATGTACAACTGCAACTCCCAGGGGAGGAGGGAGGGTTGTGAGGACTGATTCCTGCTGCTCCTGGAGAACACCTGTTACAGGTGAGTAACTACTCTTTCTCCAGGACCAAGCAGGAAGTCAGTCCTCACATATGGGTGACTCCCTAGCTCTGGGCTACCGAGGAACCCAGGCTGAACAAGAGAACTCCCTCTAGTCCCAGCATCAAAGAAAGGCTTTCCACTGACACAACCTCCACCGGTAGCCCAACAGAGGGCAGGAGGGCAGGAGTTGCCTAAACCTCAAAGAGATTCCGGAGTACTGCCTGGTCAAAAGCACTGTCCCTACGGGACTCCCTCTCCAGACAGTAATGGGCTGCAAAAGTCTGGCTTGAAGACCAAATTGCAGCCCTGCAGATGTCTACCAAGGGTACAGAGCGGAGATGAGCCACTGAGGTAGCCATTGCCCTGACACGGTGGGCCGTGACCCTACCCTGCAAAGGAAGGTCAGCCGCCTTGTAAGCCCAGGTGATACAGTCAGCTACCCAGATGGACAAGGTACGCTTGGACACAGCCAACCCCAACTTATTAGGGTCAAAGGATATGAAGAGCTGAGTAGCCCTTCTATGCCCCTGCGTACGGTCAAGGTAGAAGGATAAGGCCCTCCTACAGTCCAGGGTATGCAGAACTGCTTCAGCCTGGCTTGCATGAGGCCTAGGGAAGAATGTTGGAAGAATCACCTCCTGGTTGAGGTGGAAAGAGGAGACAACATTTGGGAGGAACTTAGGATGAGTCCTGAGGACCACCCTGTTCCTATAGATTCTGGTGTAAGGCCTGTCACAGACCAGGGCCTGAAGCTCACTAACTCGCCTGGCCGAGGTTAGGGCTATCAGGAAGAGAGTCTTCCAGGACAGGAAGCGTAGAGGGCAAGTAGCCATCGGCTCAAAAGTTGGGCGAGTCAATTGCTGCAAGACCACATTCAACTCCCACTCAGGAGCAGGAGGACGGATTGGAGGCTTGAGCAAGAGCAAGCCTCTGAGAAACCGGGACACCAAGGGGTGACCCGATAGAGAATGTCCTTCCACCAGTGAGTGGTGAGCTGCTAGAGCTGAGAGGTGGACCCGAACACAATTGGACTTAAGTCCTTGATTTGATAAGTGCAGTAAGTACTGAAGTACTACTGGTACAGTACAGGAGAAAGGATCCTCTGTACATAGGTGACACCACACAGAAAACCTTTTCTATTTGAGAGCATAGGTTTTCCTAGTGGATTGTTTCCTAGAGGCTAAGACAACCTCCTCAACTTCCTGAGGTAGGCCCCAGGGAGCCAAAACTACCCTTGCAGCCTCCAGGCCATCAAATTGAGAGCTTTGAGATTGGGATGCAGAAGGGAACCCTGCTCCTGAGAGAGAAGGTCGGGTTGCAACCCCAGAGGCAGTGGGGGATCCACTGCCAGCTGAAGCAGAAGCAGAAACCAAGGCTGTTTCGGCCACCTGGGAGCCACCAGCAGGACCGAGGCCTTGTCCTGAAGAATCTTGAACAGAGTTCGGGCCACCAAGGGCGTGGGAGGAAACGCATACAAACGCAGCCCATACTCACAATATCTCAAGTATTCGAAATGGACTCATTATTTATTATACAATTCAACCCTGTACAGGAACTTTAGCTCATGTATATAGCCTATTTCTTGTAAATAGTTCATGTATATAGTTCAACCCCTGTTATCCAAGTTTATACCCCTGTTCGATGTAAAACCAAACAGAATGTGTGTTTTGGTCACTTTGTTATACTGTAAACCGCGCTGATGCCGAATAGTGCGGTATATAAGCAACTGTAATAAATAAATAACTAAATAAATACAGGAGGCCCTGAGACCAGGGAATCAGAAAAGCATCTGCTGCTATCCGCAGAGGATGCGGTTGTCTGGAGCAGAACTTTGATAACTGGTTGTTCAGGGGACTGGCAAACAGATCTATCAAAGGAAGACCCCATTTCAGGAAGATTTTCTGAACTACCAAAGGATGCAGCTGTCACTCGTGGGGCTGCAAAATTCTGCTCAACCTGTCGGCCAGGTAGTTTTCCTGGCCTGGAAGGTACACAGCCTTGAGAAGCATGTTGTGTTTGAGGGCAAATGAGCAAAGGTCCTGAGCCTCCCGACAAAGGAGTCTGGACCCAGTCCCGCCTTGTTTGTTCACATAAAACATGGCTACCTGGGTTGTCTGTCTGAACTAGGACAGACTGATGAGCCAGGGCAGGAGAGAAAGCTTTGAGTCCTAATCGAATAACCCTGAGTTCGAGGAGATTGATCTGCTGTGCAGCCTCCCAAGGAGACCACAGGCCCTGAGTGCACTTGTTTAAACAATGAGCCCCCCAGCCCTGCAGGGAGGCATCTGTGGTCAGTACCACTGTGTACCCAGGAATTTGAAAGGGAACCCCTTTTAGTAGAATGGGTGGGTGCAACCACCAGTTGAGGGAGTCCAGGAAAATTCTGGACACCCTTATCCTGTCTCTGAGGCTGCCTGTGGCCTGTGGCCACTGAGTCCACAGGCACCACTGAGCAGGCCTCATATGGAGCCTGGCATTGGGGGTCACATGTACTGTCGAAGCCATGTGGCCAAGAAGCCTCAGGCATAGTCTGGCAGAGACCAGTGACCTGCTGAGAAACTGGTTTGCTGAGTTTATCAGTCTTTGGGCCCTGTCTTCTGGCAAGAATGCCTTTGCCAGGAGAGAGTCCAGTCTTACCCCTATGAACTCCAAGTTCTGGGAAGGGAGCAAAATGGACTTTGCGAAGTTTATGACAAACCCCAAGCTTTGAAGAAGAGCAATAGTTCTGAGGGTGGCCTGTCGGGCCTCCTGGCATGTCTGACCTCTTATGAGCCAGTCGTCCAGGTAGGGAAAGACAAAGATGCCTTGGCCTCTCAGGTAGGCCGCCACAACTGCCAGGCATTTGGTAAAGACTCTGGGGGCGGAGGTTAGGCCAAAAGGCAGTACTCTGTACTGATAATGGTTTCCTCCCACAATGAGCAATACACAAGAAGCAAGAGTGAAGGATGAACACAAATGCTTTATTGAATCTGGGGATTCAATAAAGCATTTGTGTTCATCATCCACTCTTGCTTCTTGTGTATTGCTGGTTGGTTTGTAAGAGGGTCTCGCTCTTCTTGTGTCTGTTCCTCCCACAATGAACCTGAGGTACTTTCTGTGGTCTGAATGAATGAGGATGTGAGTGTACGCATCCTTTAGATCTAAGGAGCATAGCCAATCTCCCTGCTGGAGATAGGGCAGAAGTGTTCCAAGAGTAAGCATCTTGAACTTTTCTTTCTCTAGGAACTTGAGGTTCCTGAGGTCCAGGATGAGTCGAAGGCCACCGGTTCTTTTGGATACCAGGAAATACCTGGAGTAGAATCCCTGACCGTGCAAGTGGGGAGGTACAGGCTCCACCGCCCTGTCCACCAACAGACCTTAGAGCTCTTGGATTTGAAGATCTGTGTGCAGGGGAGGCCTTGGAGATTCCCCTGGAAAATATGGTGGAGGCAGTTGGTGAAAGTGTAGTGCATAGCCCCTGTGGACTATGTTTAACACCCAACTGTCCCCAGTGATGTGGGGCCACTGGTGGGCAAAGAGGGCGAGGCAACCTCCTGTGCAGGGTTGGGAGAGCAGGGACTGAGAGGCAACGCTCAAGGAGTCAAACACCCCCACCCTGCTGAGTGGGAGCAGGGGCCGGAGGCTTGGGGGTCCTCTGCCTACGGGGCCCATTACTCTACCCCTTGGCTTGCTGACCCTGGGGGGCAGCTTGGGCAGTCTGATACTGAGGGTACTGTTTGTAGGCAGTGCCCTTCCTCGGGTATAAGGGCTTCTTACCCGAGGCCTTCTTCATGTGAGAAGGGACAGAGGTCTTTCTAGACAGCCTTGTCCGTGTAAGGTGCTCGGTCTCGAGCTGTGCGGCCTTCTCGGCCATGGGCTTGCCAAAAAGGTTCTCACCTCGGCAAAGGACATCGACCAACTTGTCCTGAACCCATGGCTCGAGGTCCGATGACTGCAGCCATGCCTGGCGTCGAGCCGCAATGCCAGCTGCCGCAACTCGAGCCGAAGCCTCGAAGCCATCGTAGGCGGAGCGGGACAAACTTAAAACAGTCCCGAATCCCCGAGGACAAGGACTTGAATCTCTGCAAGGGCTCCCCGGAGAGACCAGCGGAGAACCCGGCCAACTCCTTGGCCAGGTCTCGCAAGTACATGCCCATGTACAGCTGGTAAGACTGGACACGGCAGGCAAGCATGGAGCCCTGAAAGCACTTTCTACCGACACCATTGAGGTCCCGGGCCTCCCTGCCGGGGGGCACCACAGAGTGCATCTTCTGACTTTTCAGGCGATGCATGGCCGATTCCACCACCATGGAATGGTGTGGTAGCTGCGCCTTCTGAAAGCCAGGGCTCTTCTGGAGCTGATAAATCGAATCGACCCACTTGCTCAGAACCGGTGCCGAGGCCAGTGCCTCCCACATCCGGAAGAGGAGCCGTTCCAGCATCGGAGGAACCGGGACAGTAAAGGCCTCCTTCGGAAGAGAGTCGTACTGAGGCTCTTCCTCGGGGTCCGCCGGGATAGCCAACGCGGTGGCCATATCCCAGACAAACGCCGAGAACCGGGTATCCTCCGGAGGGTATCTACAACGGGGCTCAGACGGCGGTGAGTCCTACGGGACGCACCGAGTCTTGAACGTGTCGGGGGACTCCTCATCCTCCGTCTCCCAGGCAGACTCGTCTGACGAGGAGTCAGGATCCGACCCCGCGGGGCCCGGGAGCACCTGCCCCGACACCGGAGGCACCGGCGTCGACGCCCCCGGTCCTGAATGGGAGGTCAAGGGAGACCGCGACCGAGGTCGACCTCGAGCCATCATGGTCTCGAGTATCGGCTCGGTTTCCGGGGTCGACTTCGATGTCGATGTCCCGGTGGTCGGGGCAGATGCGCCAGACAGGCTGGCCATCAGTGCCCGTTGCTGCTCCATGAAGGCAGACAGTCTGCACTCCAACGCTGTCATCCTGAGATTCAGCTCGGGAGACGCAGCAGCCACCGACTCGGTCCCCGGCGGCGCCGGGCCCGACGTCGGCTCTCTGGGAGGAGAGTCCTCGAGGACCACAGGGCTTACGTGTCCAGCAGACTCCGGCTCCACGTGAGGAACTTTGGCAGGCTTCTCTTGCTCCACGGGCACGGGGCGACGCTCGGGGGTGTTAGACCTAGCCCTCGAGGAGCCAGGGACCTCTTCTGACGACGCCCTCATGAGCCGCTTCTTCCTCTTGCATTCCCGGTTGGGGGACCCCCTGTCCGAGGAGCCCCGACGGCGCTCGGGATCCGAATCCCGAGATGTCGAGGCCTCAGACGAGGTCTGGGCCCGGCCAGAGGCTGAGTCAGAGAAAAGCCTTTCTTTCTGCTGCTGGCGACTTCGCAGTGCCTTGGAAGACATCTTCCCACACGATCCACACGTCTTAGGGTCGTGATCAGGACCGAGGCACCGAAGGCAGCAGTCGTGTGTGTCGGTGAGAGACATCAACTTCTTACACCGATCACACTTTTTAAAACCGCTGGAAGCCATCGGGGAAAAAAAAAAAAAAAAAAAAGAGTCCCCGCGAGGTCAAAGGACCAGCCTTCCAGGGAAAAAGCAAAAAAGGGCACGAACGCCAGCCACGAAGGGCAAAAACCGAAAAAGAAGAAAACGGGCTCAATACCGGTGTACCGAACCCAGCGGGAGGGGAACCGGCGTCGAACCGGAGAAGAAAAATAGGGAGAATCGCAGAAAAAAATCAAACTTGTATCCAGGATGACAGGACACACGTCCGGTGGGCTTCTCGGAAAAAGAGAGACTGAGGTAAGATGGCACCTTTAGGCGGGAAGGGAACCACACATGAGTGCCTGCATTCCCAAAGGCTTTCATAGAAAGCTGGGGAAATGCTCCGCTGGGGGCATCAATGACACCCATATGTGAGGACTGACTTCCTGCTTGGTCCTGGAGAAAGATAACCTTCCAGGAAAGGAATTTCAAAGAGGTAGTGGCTAATGGTTCAAAGGGTGGTTTCATGAGCTGCCCAAGTACCAGATTCAAGTCCCATGTCACCGGTGGTGGCTTAATGGAAGGCTTTGTTAAAAGAAAGCCTCTCATAAATCTCGCAATGAGAGGATGAGAGGAAATAGGTTGTCCATTTAGAGGCTTGAAAGAAGCTGCAATAGCACTCAAATGAACTCTCACTGAATTGGTCTTAAGCCCTGCATTTGATAAATGAAGGAGGTACTCCAGTAATGATTCCAGAGGTATCACAAGAGGGTTAAGACCCTTCAGCGAGCACCATATGGTAAACCTTTTCCACTTGAATGCATAAGAGCGTCTTGTGGAAGGTTTCCTGGAAGCATAAAGGATATCCTTTACCTGCTGGGAAAGGTTAAGACCGTGAAGTTCTAGGCTTTCAGCAACCAGGCCCTGAGATGCAGAGACTGGGGACTGGGATGCCACAGCATCCCGTCCTCTTGAGAAAGATCTGGAGCAGATCCTAACTCCAGAGGCAGAGCTTGAGAGAGATGTAGGAGCAGAGGGTACCACGGTTGCCGTGGCCAACGTGGTGCTATGAGGATTATATGACCTCTGTCTCTCTGAAGCTTGAACAGGGTTTTGGGAATTAGGGGAATGGGTGGAAAGGCATACAGCAAGTCCTGACCCCAATGAAGGAGCAAACTCGAGCCGGAATTCTGGAACAGAACCGGGGAAGTTTGACATTCAGTGGACTTGCAAAGAGGTCTATGTCCGGGGTTCCCCAAATTTGAAAAATTTGGGCCACCTGGTCTGCATGGAGAGAACATTTGTGGGGAAGCATTACTCGACTGAGTTTGTCAGCCCAAGAGTTTTGAATGCCTTGAAGATACACTGCAAGGAGATGAATCTGATGCTCTCTGGCGAGGGCCCATAGTCGCAAAGCTTCGTTGCACAGCGACAGAGAGCCTGTTCCGCCCTGCTTGTTCACATAGAACATGGCTACCTGATTGTCCGTTTGAACTAGGACTGCGTTGTAGCTGAGCTGGGTGTGTAATACTTGAAGAGCAAGGAAGATTGCTCTGAGCTCCAGGAGGTTGATATGGAGATAGGCCTCCTGTGGAGTCCAGCTACCCTGGGTAGAGAAGCTGTGCAGGTGGGCTCCCAAACCCACCTGTGAAGCATCTGTTAGAGTGGCTTGGGGTGGGGGTTGCTAAAAAGGAGACCCCACCCAAAGGTTTTTGGGTGACTGCCACCATTGGAGGGACAAAATAAGGCGATCTGAGTTTGCTATTTTGTCTGACAGGCAACCTGACGCCTGAGTCCACTGAGTGGATAAGGTCCACTGGGCTGCCCTCATATGGAGGCGAGCATAGGAACCACATGCACGGTGGATGCTATGTGGCCTAGCAACTAACATTTCCCGAGCAGTGAGGTGAGGTTTTAGCACTGCTTGGGAAGCTAACTGCACAATGTGAAGGCAGCAGGGCTGTGGAAGGAAGGCCCTTGTCTGTCTGGCATTCAGAGGAGCTCCTATAAACTCTAGGGATTGAGTGGGAGCAAGGTTGGACTTTGGGAAATTTATCACAAGTCCCAAATACTGAAGGATGCGCATTGTGCGAGACAGAGCCATCCTGGCCTCTGGCTCTGAAGGAGCTTGAATGAGCCAGTCGTCTAAGTAAGGGAAGACAAATATTCCCAGGGTGCGGAGAAATGCTGCTACCACAGCCATGCATTTTGTGAACACCCTTGGTGCAGAAGCCAGGCCAAAAGCAAGAACCCTGTATTGGTAGTGCTTCCCTTGAAACAGGAATCGAAGGAACCTTCGGTAAGTTGGATGGATGAGAACATGAGTGTACGCATCCTTGAGATCTAGAGAACAAAGCAAATCCTGACTCTGAAGGTATGGCAGCAGAGTTCCTAGAGAAATCATTTTGAACTTCTCTCTGAACAGGAATTTGTTCAATTCTCTGAGGTCTAGAATGGGTCTGTGTCCTCCTGTTTTCTTTGGAATAAGGAAATAGGGGGAGTAAAACCCTGTACCCCGTTGGGGAATGGGCACCTCTTCTATTGCTCCTTGAGCAAGGAGCATGGTGACTTCTTGACCTAACCCGTCGTTGGGAGAGGTCTGAGAATTGAACTGTCTTACTATTGTAGGAGGGGGCATGCTGAGGAAATGAAGCTTGTACCCCTCTCGTACAATAGATAAGAGTCCAATTTTCTGCTGTTATCCGACACCATCGGGGGGCAAAATGACATAACCTTCCTGGGATGGTGAAGGGTTCTGGGCCGTTCAGGGCCAGGAAGGCAATGTTCTCTAGATAGGAGTCAAAGCCCCTGTGGAGGCTGAGTCTGCTGAGCCGGTTGAGGCTTAGCTGCTGTTGGCTTCCTTTGTTGCCTAGGTTGTTGCTGCTGTCCCTTTTGGGCAGACTGACCTGAACGATGTCCCTGCTGGGTATAGGAGGGATAAAACATCTTCTTACTGAAGAATGGTTTCTTAGAGGATCTTTTCCTCACAGGATCAGCTGTAGATTTGGACAATCTATCCAAAGTGATATTGTCAGCATCTATCTCATTAGCTTTTTTCTGCCAATTCTTGTCAAAGAGATTCTCTCCTGTGCAAGGTATATTCCCAAGTTTGTCCTGCACCCAGATTTCCAAGTCAGATGCCTGGAGCCAGGCAATTCTGCGTGCACCTATGGCAATAGCAGAGATTCTGCTTATGCATTCAAAGCAGTCAAAGGCTGCACGATTCACAAACTTGGAAACATCCTGAGCATGTTTTTAACAAGAGTAAGATAATCTTGCCTTTTATCATCAGGAAGGAGAGGGCTCATAAGCTCTAAATCTCCTGTGACTTCCTTAAGGAACATTCCCATATACAAGATATAGGAACTGATCCTAGCAGAAAGCATGGAAGCCTGGAAGGATCGACGTCCAAAGGCATCAAGAGTCCTACACTCACGTCCTGGAGGATTAGATGCATGCCTTTTTGCACTCTTCATCTGTCTCATGGCTGATTCCACCACCATGGAATGGTATGGTAATTGAGTCTTTTGAAACCCAGGACAAGGAGGAACTCGATACATGGTGTCGAGTCTTCGAGAATGAGGAGATGTGGTTAGAGGTGTTTCCCACATCCTTAACATAAGATCATGCAAGATCTCATGAATAGGTAAGGTAGCTGTCTCCTTGGGAGCTTTAGGGTATTGTAGGATTTCTAATTCCTTTGCCCTAGGCTCCTTTTCAGGAGCCACTGTGATGGAAAGACCTCGGGCCATATCCCGGATAAAATCCTGAAAGGACATAACCTCTGGTGGAGACATCCTACGCTGAGAAGAGGAATCTTCGGGAAGAAGTACTCTGGTATCGGCAGAGCTTTCGGAGTCTTCAGACTCATCCGCGGATTCAAAGTATCTCCGATCTGGGTGATTGTGCAAGGCAGGGTACCGATCGAAGTCGGCATCGGAGTGGTCCGGTACCAACTTGTTGATGCCGGATACAGACGCATGACTCGGTCCCAGTAGAATACCTGCCGATGTCGATGCAATCAGTGCCGGTACCGGTTGAATTGTCTGAAGCGGTTTTAGGGGCATCGAGGCCGTGAGAAGAGCCACCAGACTGCGTTCAATAGCCAAGAATCTCTGGTCTATCGACGCTGCCGATGCTTGGGTATTGGTGCTGGTTAAAGCGGCCGGAACCCCAGAGCATGGCACCAGTAGTTCTGCCGAGGTTGAAGCCTCGAGAACATCCTGGAGCCCCGTTAGTGCTTTGGAAGCCGAAGCCTCCCGCCGGGGCAATTTTGCCGGTGAAAGCCCCTCAAGGGCATCGCCAGAGGCATCTCAATGTTTAGAAGAAGATCTACCCTTTGAGGACCGGCTAGATTTATGTTTAGTTACCTGAGATCCATGGGAGGAGGATGAAGCCCTGGAGGACGTCGATGCCACGGAGGCTGCATCCGAGGGAAAAAGGGTGCTGAGCTTAGCAGCTCAGTTTTGCCGGCCCCTTTTTGACATCGTTCCACAGGCAACACACTCTGAAATAGAGTGGTCAGGACCTAAACATTTGAGGCACCACTCATGGGTGTCGGTGATGGAGATGGCACCGCCACACTTAGAACACTTTTTAAAACCCGAAGCGGGTTTTTCCATTCTGAGGGAAAAAGTTGGGCCTAGTGCCCAAAATGGCGCGTGGCACCCAAGAAGAAAATTACTGGAGAAAGACTCCAGAAACAAAGTTCTTTTTAAAAAACAAAACAAAAGAAGAACCGGCGGTACCGGTATAGCGTCGAGGGAAGGCAGAAGCGACCACAAAAAAAGGAGTATAAGAAGGGTATTTTTCTATGGTGACAGGATGTGCGACCTGTCGGCTCCGTGGAAAACGAAGAACTGGAGAGGGACAGTTGGGAAAGGTGGGAAGGCAGCACGCAGGCACTATGGGATGCTTCCAAAAGCTTTCCTACTAGATGCTGGGGAATGTTTCCGCGCAGGCTCCGTCCGTACCGACGATACCCATATGTGAAGACTACATTCCTGCTTGTTCCTGAAGACAGAAATCACTTTCGGCAGGAACTTGGTGTGTGTGAAGCACCACCCTGTTCCTATAGAACCGTGTGAACGGTCTATCAGACACCAGAGCTTGTAGCTCACTCACTCGTCTGGCCGATGTGAGTGCCACCAAGAAGAGTGTCTTCCAAGAAAGGAAGCGGAGATGGCAGGTAGCCATCAGCTCAAGGTGGGCGAGTAAGCTGCTGCAAGACCACATTCAGATACCACTCGGCCGCCAGAAGGCGAACCGGGGGTTTCAGCAGAAGCAGACCTCACAAAAACCTGAACACCAAGGGATGTACAGAGAGAGGTTGCCCTTCCACTGGAGAGTGGTACGCTGACAAAGCGCTAAGGTGCACTCGGACCGAGTTGGACTTTAGGCCTAATTCGGAAAAGTGAAGCAGGTACTGCAGCACCACAGTCACCTGGCAGGAGAAGGGGTTCTCACTCTGCTGAATACACCATATCTCAAACCTACGCCACTTAAAAGCGTAGGTTTTTCTAGTCTATTGCCTTCTAGAGGCTAGCAACATATCCTCTATCTTTTTCGGGAGGAGAAGTGGTGCAAGGACTACCCTTTCAGCAGCCATGCCATCGGGTTTAGGGACCTGACGTTGGGATGCAGAAGTCAGTCCCCCTCCTGCGACAGGAGGTTGGGCGAAAATCCCAGAGGAATTGGAGTCTCCTCCGCCAGTTGCAGGAGTAGAAACCAAGGCTGTCTCGGCCACCTGGGGGCCACCAGAATGACCGAGGTCTTGGCCTGAAGGATCCTGAATAAGATCTGAGCTACCAGTGGCGTAAGAGGAACCGCATATAGGAGGCCCACCGACCATGATATCAGGAAAGCATCTGCAGCTACCCTGTGTGGGTGCGGCTGTCTGGAACAGAAGCGGGGCAACTGGTGATTTTGAGGGCTCGCAAACAAATCTATGGATGGTAGCCCCCACCACTGGAAGAGTTGCTGGGCTACATTGGGATCCAGTTGCCACTCATACGGCTGGAGAATTCTGCTTAGCTTGTCTGCTAGGAAGTTCTCCGGACTTGGTAAGTAAACAGCCTTGAGGGACATGCCCTGGCTGACTGCGAAGGAGCATAGGTCCAGGGTTTCCTGACACAAGATACGAGAACCTGTGCCCCCCTGTTTGTTCACATAGAACATCGCTACTTGGTTGTCTGTCTGAATCAAGACAGATTGATAAGCCAGGGTTTGGCAGACAGTCCGAAGAGCTAGGCAGATCGCTCGAAGCTCTAAGAGATTGATTTGTTGTGTACTCTCCCATGGAGACTATACACCCTGAGTGCAGACCTGCTGGCAATAAGCACCCCATCCCAGCAGGGATGCATCCGTAGTCAGCACCCTTGAGTGAGTGGGAGGCTGAAAAAGCACTCCCTCCAGGAGGTTGTGAGGTTGAAGCCACCATTTCAAAGACTGTATCAGGCGATGGGACACCTTGATGTTGTCCCTTAGTCTGGCTGTGGCTTGTGACCACTGGTCCCTGAGGCACCACTGAGCTGTTCTCATGTGGCGTCGAGCATTGGGTGTCACATGGACTGTGGAGGCCATGTGACCAAGGCGGCGCAGGAAATGTCTTGCTGATATGCGGGATCTGCGACTCATTTTCAGCACCAGGGCTATCAGTCTTTGAGCCCTTTCGTCTTGAAGGGATAATTGGGATAAAGGGATAATCAGCTCAGATCTGCTTTATATGTTTGCCTTATGATTGCATATATATCTGCCTTATAACTGCACTCTGGCCTGTTTGAAACAGACACAGCAACATATGGTTGGTACAAAACAGGTGGGCAATAGGAAAAGAGTACATGCAGCTTACTACTGTTATAAAGCCTAAAAAAGCTATACTTTGGACAGAAGTGTCCAAGGATAAAAGCCTAGGTTCAAACAGGTCAAGCCAGGAATTCAACTAATGCTCTTGCCCTGAAAGTTTCAATTGGTGCCAGCAGATGGAAAAACACAGGAGGAGGCAGAGGGCTATGATTGATTGCATAGATAGGCAAGCCTTGATCAGCAGATCTAGCTGCATAACCATAGAAGGCCCTGGGAAAGAGTTTTGCATTTGCTGAAACTATTTAGAATTTGAAGCAGAGAGGTATATATAAGACAGCAATTTTAGAGGGTCTTGGGCAGTTCTTTTCTCCCCTTGCAGAGAGAAGTCTGCCCCGATGTCCCTCAGACAGGCACTTGCTATCTGCATCTATAACCATTTGTTTGCTGTGCCAAATAAAAAGTTTTTTTTGTAGCTGAGCAACTTGCTGTCTGAACTGTTTATTGGTAATTAGGGAGGCTTTGTAGGTGGACCCGGCCTACAGTCTGGTAGATAAACCCTTGCTTGAAGGGTGTCTAATCTTGCCCCTATGAACTCCAGTCCCTGAGAGGGAACTAGAGTGGACTTTGTGTAGTTGATCACAAAGCCCAGGTGTTGAAGCAGCTGGATAGTGCGGGCCATGGCCTGTTGTGCTTCCAGAGGTGACTGGGCTCTGATGAGCCAGTCGTCTAAGTAGGGGAAGACGAAGATCCCTTGAGTCCTTAGAAAGGCCGCTACCACCGCAAGGCACTTTGTGAAAACCCTGTGTGCCAAGGCTAGGCCAAAGGGCAGCACTTTGTACTGAAAATGGTTTCCTCACACTACAAATCTTAGATATTGTCTGTGGTCTGGATGAATCAAGATGTGTTTATATGCATCTTTGAGGTCTAAGGAGCATAGCCAGTCTCCCTGGCGGAGGTAAGGCAGCAATATTCCAAGGGAAAGCATCTTGAACTTTTCCCTCACCAGGAACTTGTTCAGGTTTCGCAGGTCGAGGATAGGTCTTAGGCCTCCAGTTCTCTTTGGTATCAGAAAGTACCTGCAGTAGAAGCCTGTGCCCTGTAGGTGGAAAGGCACCGGTTCTACCGCCTGATCCTCGAGAAGACCTGTTAACTCCTGCAAGAGGAGGTCCCTGTGAAGAGGGGGTCTGAGAGGCTCCCCTGGAAAGTAAGAGGGAGGCACCTGGGTGAGATGTAACCGATAGCCCCTTTGGACTATCTAGAGAACCCAGGTGTCTGTAGTGATGGCTGGCTACCTGTGAGCATACAGGGTCAGCCTTCCTCCTGTACAGGGCCTTACGTTTTTCAGGAGAGAGACTATGCACTGGGAGTCATAAAGCCCCTCCAGGCTGGGCCAGAGCCGGTGCCTGGGGGCCTTTTGTTTACGCAGGCCCTGCCCCCATCCCTTGGCCTGCTGCCCCTGCTGGGGAGCTGGGGAGGCCTGATATGTGGGGTAGTTTCAGTAAGCTGATCCTTTTCTCGGGAAAAAGGGCTTCTTACCCGAGCCCTTCTTAGAAGGAGCAGAAGTAGTCTTTTCGAGTCTTGTCCGGGTCAGGTACTCGGACTCGATCTCGGCAGCCTTCTCAGTCATGGGCTTGCCAAAGAGGTTCTCGCCTCGGCAAGGGACATCGACCAACTTGTCCTGCACCCATCGCTCTAGGTCTGACGACTGTAGCCACACCTGGCGCCGTGCACCGATGCCGGCTCCAGCTACCCGGGCCGAAGCCTCAAAGCCGTTATAGGCTGCTCGAGTCAAATTTCGAGCGCTCTCGAATCCCAGTGGACAAGACCTGGAAGCACTGCAAAGGTCCCTTGGAGAGCCCAGCAGAGAACCCGGCAATCTCCTTTGCCAGGTCTCGCAGGTACATGCCCATGTACAGCTAGTACATCTGGATTTGGCATGCCAGCATCGACCCCTGGTAGCACGTTCTACCGAGAGCATCCATGTTGCGGGCCTCCCGGCTGGGAGGCACCAAGGAGTGAATCTTCTGGCTCTTGAACCGGCGCATGGCCGATTCCATAACCATGGAGTTGTGCGGTAGCTGCGCCTTTTGGAAACCAGGGCTCTTGCGAACTCGATGGATGGAACTGATTCGCCTGCTGAGCACCGGCATGGAGGCCGATGTCTTCCACATGCGGAGCATCAGCTGTTCCAGAATGGGGAGTACCGGTACAGGGTTCCTCCTCAGGATCCGCCAGGAATGACAAAGCCTTTGCCATGTTTCGGACAAAGTCTAAGAACCGGGTGTCCTCCGGGGGTGACCATCTGAGGTTCAGATCCCGGGGAATCTGAGGGAACATACTTAGTACGGTGGGTGCCCGGCGACTCCTCATCTTCTGTCTCCCAACCGGACTCCGAGTCGTCGTCGATCGGCTCCAGTCTCGAGGGCTTCGATCTCGACTACCCCGACGCCGAGGGAATCGGTGTCGATGACCTCGGCCCCGAAAGGGAGGTCGAGGGGGACCTCGGCTGAGGATCAACTCGAGACCTTATCAACTGGTCCATGCTGGTCCATGAAGGCAGACATGCTGCGCTCCAAGGTCGCTAACCTGAGACCGAGCTCAGGATGCTCAGCAGCCCCCGGCTCGGGCCCGACACTGTCGGGCCCAATGCCAGCTCTCCAGGGGGAGAGTCCACGACGAGGACTGTGCTTACCTTCCTCAGCATCTCCGGGTCCTTTCGAGGGAGTTCGGCAGGCCTCTCTGACTCCGAGGATCTGGGGCAGTGCGCCGTGCTGCGTGACCGAGCCTGCGAGGGACCAGGCCGCTCGGAGCTCTCAGATGACACCGCCCTCACGGATTTCTTCTTCCTCCAATGTTCCCGTGAGGGAGACCCCCTTTCAGAGGACACCTGACGCTGCTCGGGATCAGACAGCTCCCCAGAGTTCGAGGCCTCTGACAAGGTCCGGGTCCGGGCCCGGGTGGTTGCAAACTCGGGGAAAATCCTGTCATGTTGCTGCTGCCTGCTCCTCAAGGACTTAAGACGACATCCTTTTGCATGGGCCACAGACCACAGGGTCATGGTCGGGCTCGAGGCATTTGAGGCAGCAGTCATATGTGTCGGTGAGAGACATTAGCTTCATGCACCGATCACACTTTTTAAACCCGCTGGCAGCCATCGGGGGAAAAAGGGTCCCTGCAAGGTCAAAGGACCGGGCTGCCAGCTAAAAGGAAAAAAGCACGCGAACGCTAGTCACTAAGGACAAAAACGAAAAAGAGGTCGGACTCGATACCGGTGTACCGCGGGAAGGGAAGCCAGCGTCAAACCGGCTAGCAGAAAAACAAATTTTCTAAGTTTTATCAACTTTCTGGGGAAAACTAGGACGACGTCCGTTGGGCTCTGCAGAAAAAAGGAGCCTGAGCAAGATGGCACCCTTGGGCGGGAAGTGGACCGCGCATGCGTGATGCAGTCCCAAAGGCTTTCTTCGAAAGCTGGGGATTTGCTCCGCATGGGGGCTCTGTCGACGTCACCCATATGTGAGGACTGACTTCTTGCTTGTTCCTGGAGAAGATACCCATATGTGAAGATTGCATTCCTGCAGATAATATTTTTTCACTCAACGCTTAATCAAACTCTGGAATTCGTTACCAGAGGATGTAATAAAAGCAGTTAGTGTATTTGGGTTTAAAAAAAGGTTTGGACAAGTTCCTGGAGGAAAGGTCCATATACCATTATTAAAGGCGACCCGAGAAATCCACTGCTTGCCCCAATACAAGCAATGTGGAACCTGTGTGTCTTTTTGGGAAACTGCTAGGTACTTGTGACCTGGATTAGCCACTGCTGAAAACAGGATACTGGGCTTGATGGACCTTGGTCTAAGCTAGTATTGTATAGTTTATGTTCTTATGTACCCATACTGGGGAGGGGCAATAACTGAAATGTAAGAGAGTACATGTGTTTATATATACAAAATGCTTTCAATATCTCTCTAAACGTGCATCATAGAAACTTAATAAATGTCAATCATGCTTTTACTTGATTGCAATTATACGCTATAAGCAAGCATGCTAAATGAAAAAAAAAAAAACCCAAAGCAATGCTATATAGCATATATACATAGATGTCTTGTCAGTTTAGAGGGATTTTTATCACTCCATTTTATTATTTGAATAAAATCCCCACCACATATAGCATACCATATTCATTCTTTCCAATCAGAAAGCTGTAGTGAAGTCTCTTCTAAGACTTACCTTCAGTGTAATTCTTTTTACTGCCAGTGAAAAGAGCAGTAATGCCAGCTATATTCTCTCTTTCCCTTTGAGAATCTGTGCATCATCTCTGTGGAACATCCAAATCCTACCAGTCTCACTGGACAGGCCACAAAACTTTAGAATCACTTACACTAATAGGGCTTCAGCCAAAGGGCCAGACATCAATTTAGTTTTAGCAGGACTTTTTTTTTAAACTAAAACAAGATAATGAAAACCTCTGAAATACTATAATACTCTTTAATTGCATTTATTTCAAGTCAACTTATGAAAAAAAATATGAATCTGCTGCATTGTTTATAAAGATTATAAAATAATTCACCTTCCTGCTCAGAGTCTCCAGAAGTGACTGTGCTTGCATTTGATACTTCTTCATCACTGTAGTCTTTATTTTCAAAGTCTCTGATTTCTCCTTCTTCTGGCTCACTCTCCACCATATCACTCTCAACCAACTGTGAATCCCTGCTTTTGGTACCAAGTTGTCTATTCACATTTTTGTTTTCCACAGTGATTTTAGCCATCTTTTTTGTTTTGAATGCAGATTCCTTCTTTTTGGTAGGGAAGATATAGCTCACTTGCCCATTAGCTGTGTTTTGGTAACTTGAACTATTAGACGATTTCTGCTCCTCGGTGTTCAATCCCTTGAAAAGAATTTATGAAATTTAGAAAAAAATAATTAAAGAAATCCATGAATTGAACATTAATGAAAACAGAGAATCATTGAATATGAAATCAGATATAGAATATTAGTCCATCCAGACTGCCCGTTTTCATTCCTTGTTCAGTGCCATAGATCCCAGCTGATCTTTGGCACTCCCGTCTCTACCTTGCAAGAAAGGATTATTTGTGCTTATCCAATGTTTTCTTGAATTCTGCCGCTTTTGTTGTCACCATCACTTCCACTGGGAGGTCAGGTCCATCCATTCAGCGCCCTTACTATGCTAAAATAAATATTTTTTGGATGCTGTTTTGAACCTATCCCCTTGGAGCCTCACAATGTGACGACAATCTATTTCCCATGAAAAAATATTTTTTCCTTGGTGCATATTTATATCTTTGAGGTATATCAACCTGTCTGTCATATCCCCCTCATCTCTCCTTCCCTCTAGTTTAGTGTACAGATACTTAGAATCTTAAATCTCATTTTATATGGCTTTTCCTGTATACTTGCACCATTATGGTAGCTTCTTTCTGTATTGCTTTAACCCTGTTTATATCCTTCAGAGTTCACAATTTTTCGGAGCCCTTCAGCTGGTGGATTCTCAGAGGCTGTCTTGATAAGGTAGATTTGTTCTATATTGCAGATGCTCTCAAACCTTCCTGATTGCATTGCTCAAGTTTCTCCCAGTCAGAGCTGAACTCCCTATGCTTAAACAGCTCAAAAAGAGAAACTCTCCCTTTTACCAGTTAATCTTCCACAATCTGATACATGCATTGCTCAATGGTCAGAATGCCTAATATAAAGCGGTGATCTCTGGGAACAGCAGGAATCGGTCTTCACATATGGGTATCATTGGAACAGACAGAGCCCACGCAGGAACACTCCCCAGCATCCAATTGGAAAGCTTTTGAGAGCACTCCACTGCACCTGCGCATCTGCCTTCCAAAGTCCTCCTCAGCTGAGTTTTTAGCTGAGACACAGAGAAAAAAAGTGCAGATACTCACCTTTAACAGGTGTTCTCCAGGGAAAGCAGGAATCAGTCCTCACATATGGGTGACATCGGTGCCGACAGAGCCCATATGGAGCATTTTTCCAGATTTCAAAGACAGCCTTTGGGACATGCTATCAGTGTGGTCCCTTTCCCGCCTAAGGATGTCATCTTGCTCAGTCAGATGACATAGCTGGGACAGTAGTAAAAATAAAACAAGGTAGGGAAGCAACTCCCAGGGGAGGAGGGAGAGATTGAGAGGACTGATTCCTGCTGTCTCTGGAGAACAACTGTTACAGGTGAGTAACTACACTTTCTCCAGGAACAAGCAGGAAGTCTGCCCTCACATATTGGGCTCCCTAGCTCCAGGCTGCCGAGGACCGAACCACAACAGTACCAACAGCGACTAATGGAGTAGCTGTGAGTTGCAGAAGATGAGTCCCTACTGAGAAACTCTGCAAGACTCTAGCATCCAGTGGCTCTATCACTCCGGTAGCTTGAACACAGAAGGGTCGGAGGCAGGAATTGCCTACACCCCCAGAATATTACGGAGTACTATCTGGCCAAAGACACTGTCCCTGCAGGACTCGCTCTCCAGGCAGTAGTGAGTTGCGAACGTATGAACTTAAGACCATGTGGCGGCCTTGCAGATCTCAGTCACTGGCACTGAGCACAGGTTCGCCACCGACATGGCCATCGCCCTCATGCGATGCACTGTGATCCAATGTTCAAGGGAGAGGCCAGCTCGCTCAAAGGTGAGGGCAATACAGTCCGCCACTCAAGTGGACAGAGTTTGCTTAGTCACAAGGAGTCCCCAGTCTGCTGGGGTCATAAAACATGAAAAGCTGAAGAGTTTTGCAATGGCCCTGAGTCCGCTGCAAGAAGGACAGGGCCAGTTTGCAATCCAGTGTATGAAGTATTACTTTCGCCCGGCTGGCCTGAGGCCGTGGGGAGGACCACCTTTTGGTTGAGACGAAAAGGAGATACCACCTTTGGGAGGAATTTGGGACACATGCGGAGCACTACCCTGTTTTTGTAGAACCTTGCATATGGTGGTTCCGCCACCAGGGCCTGGAGTTTGCCCACTCTTTGAGCCACCAGGAAGGCTACCTTCCAAAAAAGGGACCGCAGGTGGCAAGTGGCTAGGGTCACAAATGGCAGTCTGGTGAGCTGTGAGAGCACCACGGTGAGGTCCCACTCTGCTGCCAGAGAGTGGCAAGGGGGCTTGTATAACAGGAGGCCCCAGAGAAGCCTGGCGACCAGGAGCTGGCCTGAGAGGGGTTTTCCCTCAACAGGATGGTGGTGAGCGGCTATTGTGCTCAGATGTACCCTCACTGAGTTAGACTTCAGCCTGGTGTGGGACAGGTGCAGTATGTACTAGAGTACTAATTGCACATGGCAGGAGAAGGGGTTCTCCCTTCTTTCTGCACACCAAGTGGAGGACCTTCTCCACATAAAGGAATAAGCCCGTCTGGTGGAGGGCTTTCGGGAGATCAGAAGGATCTCCTCAACTTTTCTCAGAAGACTGAAAGGGGACACTGCTACCCTTTCAGCAGCCATGCTGTTAGCGTTAGGGACCTAGGTTGGGGTACAGGAGGGAGCCCCCCTCCTGGGACAGAAGGTCTGGGGCTCGGCCCAGCAGGACTGGGAGTGCCACCGACAGGTAGAGCAGCAGTGGAAACCATGGTTGCCTGGACCACCTGGGGGCATGTAGTATAACTGATGCCCTCTCGCTCTGGACCTTGAAGAGGGTCCTGGCGACCAGGAGGTCTGTGGGAATGCAAAGAGTAGGTCTTTGGATTGAGATCAGGAAGGCATCTGCTGCCACTCTCTCTGGGTGCAGTTCACGAGCAGAAGCGAGGCAGCTGCGTGTTGTCTGGAGAGGCAAATAGGTCCATCACGGGCCTGCCCCAGAGATGGAAGAGCCATTTGGCAACCTTAAGGATCAAGCTTCACTTGTGTGGCCGAAGGATTCTGTTCATCCTGTCCTTTAGGCAGTTGTCCTGACCTGGGAGGTAAACCACTCGGAAAAACATGCTGTTTGAAAGCTGCAAAGAAAAGGAGGGTCACAGCCTCCTGGCAGAGGGAGTATGAACCCATGCCCCCCTGCTTATTGATATAAAACATGGCGACCCGGTTGTCCGTCTGGATCAGTATGGGCTGGAGTCGCAGGCATTGGCAGAACGCTTGTAAGGCTAGCAAGATTGCCCTGAGCTCCAGGAGATTGATCTGAAGCAGCGATTCCTCCTGAGACCAGCTGTCCTGTGTGCGATGGTCCCCATAATGCACCCCCCAACCTAGGAGGGAGGCGTCCGTGGTCAGGTCCTCTGAGGCACGGGTGCTTGGAAAGGCATTCCTGCCCAGAAGTGGCGAAAGTTTTGCCACCAGTTGAGGGATGACGCTAGTTGATGGGTAACCCTGACCCTGTCCCGTAGCTTGCATCCACTGTGAGTGGAGGCACCACTGGGCTGTCTGCATCTGCAAGCAGACTGAGTGTATTACGTCGACCGTAGAGGCCATATAGCCCAGTAGGCGGAGGAGGAGACGAGCTGACACTGACCGGTGGTGTTGTACCTCTCCTGCTAGTTGTCGGATGCATTCTGCCCTTTCTCTAGGAAGGACTGCCTTGATCTGCAGCGTTTCGAGCTGAGTACCTATGAACTCCAGATTTTGAGCTGGAGAGAGGTGGGATTTGGGGTAGTTGATGAACCCCAGATGCTGCAGGAGAGTTGCACCACAGCCTGACTGGCCTCTGAGGCTGTGCTGTCCTTATTATCCAACTGCCAATTGGTCTATTTCTCAGAGAGTAAATATATGTCAAATTTGTAGAATGCAAAGCCACTCAATTTCAATAAAGGATCCAGACTAACCTCTTGTCTCATATGGTTATATCCAACACTAGAGGATCTCAGACTTAATGGCACCCAAATTTTCAGACTTGTTTAAACGTCTAATCTTTGTGCCCTTTAGCATCAATGACCCTCTATGAGATACCTATCCTAAATTTCTTTAGAAACGTGAAAGTAAAATTCTTATAGCACTCTATTTATCACTCAATATGTTGGTTGCCCCTACAACTTCAATAACAGTATAACCAACATCAAGTGCTTAATGTGCATTTCCAAGTATCTTCACATGTCAAATTCACTCCAGCGATATTAGTTTTTATCACATAACCAACAAATACTTATGTTTCAATAAATCATCACGTTTCAAATTCACTCCAGCAATAGTATTAGTTCTTGTCCCAATGCCTTCTTTTGGCACCTCGTTGCATTTCACCATAATAGGTTTCCTCAGGGGATTACTGTGCTCTTCTATCGCTAAAAAAACATGAACATATATACATAACCATTCTTTATCAAAACTCATCCTAAATTCCTTTATGTTAACAGTACTTTATCATGTAACTATATTGAGTCAAGCACCTACCGGAGAGACAGATGATGCTGCACACGTTTCATAAAACCTCGGCCTCTAAAACTTTTCATCTAACCCAGTGGTGGAAAAACGCCGCGCATGCGGATGCAATGTCATTGCTTCCGATTTTAAACCCTTCTTATCTGCCGATCCATTGGTGGTTACAAAACTCCGCCCTCTCATAGCTCTATTGGTGGTTCCTAAACGCCACCCTCTCATAACTTCATTCTGGCCTCTGGTATTACTAAATCCATGATTCAGACAGTATCGTTCTCCGGAGTGAATCACTTGTCCTTACTCAGTTACCTATTATCTATTGTCCCTACTATATCTAAAAGGACTCTTATTATATGAATAATACCCTATTTTCACTCTCCCATTCATTGTCCATCCTGTTGTCTTACTTTATAGACAAGAAGCCCAATCGATACATGCATTGAGACCTTCGGGTGCCACTGATTTCAAAGTGAATATCCACTTCTGTTCTCTTATGAGCAAAGATTGCTCCTGTGATTTACCAGCGATACTTGACTGTACTTTGTCAATGCAGAAACAGCGTAATTGCTCAAATATGTGTCCCTTTGCTAAACAATGTCAAACTAATGGTGCCTCCCTGACTTTACAATTTAACAGGCTCTTGTGTTCCCTCATTCAAATTTTAAAGGGGCGAGTCATTTTTCCCACATAAATTAATTCACAGGGACACTTGATATACACTACGAAAGAGGAATTACATGTCGTCTGCCCTTTCAGTGGATATACAAACGTCTGGTGCGTAAAAACTTCCATTTCTATGGCAATATCACATATGTCGCAAGCTCCACATTTCCTATGTCCCATTCCAATATTTGATAAAATATCCATCGGTCCTGGGGATCTTAAAACTGCTGGGCTAAGCTGCTCATTTAAATTTCTATTATGTTGCCATACGCAGCAAATGGTTTTTCCTGCTAGCCCTGGTACAACCCCCAGGATGTTCCCATGTTTCTTTAATATTCGCTGGATCCTCGAGCTCAATGGAGAATATTGAGTAATTAAATTAACCACACTGGAATCAGCGTTCTCCGTTCTCTTGGGCTCTAATAATAAATTTCTATTATAAAGAGCTCTGGAGTAGGCTCGTTTCACTACTTCTGAGGGATATCCTCTCTCTCTAAAATTGGCTGACAACTGTTTTGATAACTTTTTAAATTCTTGATCCTCTGAACAGTTTCGTCTGTATCGTAAAAATTGAGAAAAAGGAAGATCTTCCTTTAACCTACGAGGGTATGCGCTCTCAAAATGCAAGAATGTGTTACGATGAGTGGATTTCTGGTGAACCGATGTTGCCCACTCTCTTTTCCTTCTAGTGATAGCTATGTCCAAATATGTCAACTTATCTTTAGGGTACATATATGTAAACTGTATGTTATGATCACAGCGGTTAATCCATTGGAAAAAAGACCGTAATGTATCTTCAGAGCCTTTCCACAGCAGGAAGACGTCATCTATGTACCGGCACCACATTAATACATTAGAAGTATATTGAGACTGTGAAAGCCATTTTTCTTCAAACTTACTCATATATAAGTTAGCTATTGACGGGGTACAGGTGGCCCCCATGGCCACTCCAGAAATTTGCTGATAAATTATGTTTTCAAAAATAAAGTAATTTCGAAATATCGCCAAGTGCGTTAGCCGTAACAGAAATGATATCTAATTCTGAAAGATCCCCACGATGACATAAAAACCATTCCACTACATCATACGCTGCTGATTGGGGGATACTCGTATAAAAGGATGTTACATCCATGGTTACCAATAATACGTCTGTGTGTGCTGCCCACTGTGCTTGATTATTTAAAATATTCAGAAAATGTGTGGTGTCCTTCACATAAGATGGAATATCCAATAAGAGAGGGCGTAAATAAGAATCCACAAAAATAGACAAAGGTTCTAGAATTGTTCCTTTTGTTGAGACTATCGGTCTCCCTGGGGGTCGTTCCATATTTTTATGTATTTTAGGAACTGTATAAAATTGCTCTAGTCGATTTTGTTACATTCAAATAATGATATTCCTTACGAGTAATTAATTTGTTCTGTAAAGATTTGTGTAATCTCTTATTTCCAACTGTAAAATATTCCTCAGAACTTCTGCGAGTACACAATACACCGTCTGATCTTGTAATTGCTGGAATGCTTCCACTAGATAATATTCACGATTTAACACCACTATAGCACCCCCTTTATCAGCCCTTCTTATCACTATATCTGTTCTCTGATTGCAAATCCTTTAATGTCCTCTGTTCTGCTCTTGACAAAGTATTACATTTCTTGTGACTAGAAGTTTCTAGACTTTGTATCTCTTTCAACACCAATTCCTTAAATATTATTAATGCAGTATGTAATGGGCCCGGCGGAGACCAAGTCAAATTCAATGGTAATTGTATTCGTCGCGTTAATCAATCATCCTGTGTGCCCTCTTCCCGTAGTACTTCATCTTGTGTCTGACGCAAAAAAAGTTCTTCAAATTTAATTTTCTAATTAAGCCTTCAAAATCGATTCTAAACTGAAATGGATCAAAACTAGCTGTTGAAACAAAGGATAATCCCTTATTTAATAATTCTATACAATCTCGAGGAAGTGAAATCCCTGATATGTTTACCACCAAATCAGATTGACTTTTGTTTTTATTTCCGTCTTGGAGCTGGGCGGTCTTGATATTTTCCTCGCCCTGTATCTCTCCTCTTCTTCTTCTTGTCGTCCTCTTCCTCTCCTAAAAAATTTCTCGATGTTTTACTAGAGTCAGTATAACTACTGTCCTCAAAGGAATCTTCAAAATTCACATGTTTTTTAAATTTTTTCGATTTACGATTGGAATTCATCCAGGGGTAAACATACCCCAATGTGTAATCAGTGTTATCCTTTTTTAACTTTTTAGACTTCTTAAACATGACATCCTGCCGAAAAGTATCTATCAGTTTTCGTAATTCTTCCATTTTCTTGTTATATTTTTCTTCGGTTTCACTAACCTTCAACCTATTTTGAATATCTTAAATTTCTCCTACAACTTTTTCTACTGTGGTTTTCGTTGTATCCTCTATAAAGCACCATTAAATCTAAGGAGCATTTATTAAGTATTCTATTCCACTTTTCTACAAACGTTACATCCATAGTAGGCATGCGGGATTCTTTGTACATCTGCAAACCTCGCGGAATCTGTTGTCTACTAATATATTCAATCAATGACAATCTATGAAGCTCCGACCATATTTTCTTTTGCAGTTTTATTAGAGACTCCCAGGTGACCTCATTTGGGAGGTCCGTTTCTAAATCTTGTTGTGCAAACGGGGGGTTTTCTTTAACAAGTCCCATAATATGATCTTGTGGAAAACTAAAAGTATCTTTCCAAACTATATGACCTTCCATTCTTGTGATGAAACAACTGGCAATTGGTCTATTTCTCAGAGTGTAAATATATGTCAAATTTGTAGAATGCAAAGACACTCAATTATTCCAATAAAGGATCCAGACTAACCTCTTGTCTCATATTGTTATATCCAACACTATAGAGGATCTCAGACTTAATGGCACCCTAATTTTCAGACTTGTTTAAATGTCTAATCTTTGTGCCCTTTAGCATCAATGACCCAAACATTGGAATAAGACATAGGAAATGTGGAGCTTGCAACATATGTGACATTACCATAGAAATGGAAGTTTTTACGCACCAGACGTTTATATATCCACTGAAAGGGCAGACGACATGTGATTCCTCTTTCGTAGTGTATATCATCAAGTGTCCCTGTGAACTAATTTATGTGGGAAAAACGACTCGCCCCTTAAAAATTCGAATGAGGGAACACAAGAGCCGGTTAAATTGTAAAGTCAGGGAGGCGCCATTAGTTTGACATTGTTTAGCAAAGGGACACATATTTGAGCAATTACACTGTTTCTGCATTGACAAAGTACAGTCAAGTATCGCTGGTAAATCACAGGAGCAATCTTTGCTCATAAGAGAACAGAAGTGGATATTCACTTTGAAATCAGTGGCACCCGAAGGTCTCAATGCATGTATCGATTGGGCTACTTGTCTATAAAGTAAGACAACAGGATGGACAATGAATGGGAGAGTGAAAATAGGGTATTATTCATATAATAAGAGTCCTTTTAGATATAGTAGGGACAATAGATAATAGGTAACTGAGTGAGGAGAAGTGATTCACTCCAAAGAACGATACTGTCTGAATCGTGGATTTAGTAATACCAGAGGCCAGAATGAAGTTATGAGAGGGTGGAGTTTAAGAACCACCAAAAGAGCTATGAGAGGGCGGAGTTTTGTAACCACCAATGGATCGGCAGATAAGAAGGGTTTAAAATCGGAAGCAATGACATTGCATCTGCATGCGTGGCGTTTTTCCACCACTGGGTTAGATGAAAAGTTTTAGAGGCCGAGGTTTTATGAAACATGCGCAGCAACATCTGTCTCTCCAGTAGGTGCTTGACTCAATATAGTTACATGATAAAGTGCTGTTAACATAAAGGAATTTAGGAGTTTTGATAGAGAATGGTTATGTATATACGTTCATGTTTTTTTAGTGATAGAAAAGCACAGTAATCCCCTGAGGAAACTTATTATAGTGAAATGCGACGAGGCACCGAAGGAAGGCATTGGCACAAGAACTAATACTATTGCTGGAGTGAATTTGAAATGTGATGATTTATAGAAACATAAGCTAAGTATGCGACGTTGGTTATGTGATAAGAACTAATATCATCGCTGGAGTGAATTTGACATGTGAAGATACTTGGAAATGCACATTAAGCACTTGACGTTTGTTATACTGTTATCGAAGTTGTAGGGGCAACCAACATATTGAGTGATAAATACAATGCTATAAGACTTTTACTTTCACGTTTCTAAAGAAATTTAGGATAGGTATCTCAGAGGGTCACTGATGCTAAAGGGCACAAAGATTAGACGTTTAAACGAGTCTGAAAATTTGGGTGCCATTAAGTCTGAGACACTCTATAGTGTTGGATATAACCATATGAGACAATAGGTTAGTCTGGATCCTTTATTGGAATAATTGAGTGTCCTAATTATCCAGTTGTCTAAGTAGGGGAAGACTAAGGCACCATGAAGACCCAGGTGGGTGGCCACCACCACCACCAGGAATTTGGAAAAGATCCTTGGCAATAAAGGCCAGGCTGAAGGGTAGCATCTTGTACTGGTAGTGTCCTCCTCCTACCACAAACATTAGGTATTGCCTGTGGGAGGGGTGGATTACGATGTGTGTAAACACATCCTTTAGATCCAAGAGCAGGAGCACAGACAATCTCTCTGGAGGAGGTAAGGCATCAGTGTTCCAAGGGAGAACTTCTTGAATTTCTCTCACCAGAAACTTGCTCAGGTTTCACAGGTCTAGTATGGGCCTTAGGCCCTCAGTTCTCTTTGGGACAAGGAAATATCTGGAGTAGAAGTCCTTTCCCCATAGCTGCTTGGGTACAGGCTCAGACCTGCGAGTCTGTGAGCAGAAGAGTCTGGTGGAGGAGGGGAACCTGGGTGATATCTGCTGAAGGTGGAGGGGGTATCCCTCCGTTACCACTTGCAGTACCCACTGGTCTGAGGTGATGATGTTTGCCTATCTGTGGGCAGAGAGTGCCAGGCATCTCCTATGGGCTGTTGAAGGACTCCCGGGGGAGGGGATGCGAGGCCCTGCCCTGGGAGTCAAAAGCTGCAAAGGGTTGGTTGGGAAACGGGGCCTGGTGCTTCGGTGCCTTTGCCTTCTGAGCTCCTTGGCCTTGCCTCTTAGGGTGAAAAACTTGTTGCCACGAGAAGGACTGATAGTGATAGGAAAAAATAGTAGAAACCATCATAAAGAACAAAATTGCTGAACATGTAGATAGTCATGGCATAACGGGAGACAGCCAACATGGCTTTAGACAAGGAAGATCTTGTCTTACTAATCTGTTATGTTTTTTTGAAGGTGTGAATAAACAGGTAGACAAAGGTGAGTCGGTTGACATAGTGTATTTGGACTTTCAGAAAACCTTTGACAAGGTCCCTCATCAGAGACTTTTGGCAAAACTAAAGAGTCATGGGATAGGAGGCAGCGTACTATTGTGGATCAGGAAATGGTTAAAAGATAGAAAGCAGAGGGTAGGGCTAAATGGCCAATTTTCCCAATGGAGAAAGTTAAATAGTGGTGTACCCCAGGGATCTGTTCTGGGTCCGCTGCTTTCTGACATATTCATAAATGACCTCGAAAAGGGAATAACGAGTGAGGTTATCAAATTTGCAGATGACACAAAACTATTTAAAGTTGTTAAAACCCAAGAGGATTGTGGAAAATTGCAAGAGGATCTTGATAAATTGGAAGACTGGGTAGCAAAATGGCAGATGAAATTTAATGTGGAAAAGTGCAAAGTTATGCACCTAGGGAAGAACAACCCAAACTATGGTTACACAATGCAAGGTTCCACATTAGGAATCACCACCCAGGAAAAAGATTTAGGCATCATTGTGGATAACATTAAAACCCTCGGCCCAGTGTGCAGCGGCGGCCAAGAGAGCAAATAGAATGCTAGGGATCATAAGGAAAGGAAAATAAAACAAAGGATATTATAATGCCTCTGTATCGCTCCATGGTGAAACCACACCTTGAATATTGTGTGCAATTCTGGTCGCCTTATCTTAAAAAGGATATAGCGTTATTAGAAAAGGTTCAGAGAAGAGCCACCAAAATGGTAAAGGGGATGGAAGGATACCCCTATGAAGAAAGGCTAAAAAGGTTAGGGCTCTTTAACCTGAAAAAGAGACGGCTGAGGGGAGATATGATAGAAGTCTATAAATTAATGAACGAGTGGAATGGGTAAAGGTAGATCAATTGTTTACGTTATCAGAATATATTAAAACTAGGGGACATGCAATGAAGCTACAGGGTAAAGCGTAGTTACTCACCTGTAACAGATGATCTCCGGGAACAGCATTAATTAAGTCCTCACACATGGGTATCGTCGGTACCGACGGAGCCTGCGCGGGAATGCTCCCCAGCGTCCAAAAGGAAAGCTTTTGGGAGCATCCCAAAGCGCATGCGTGCTGCCTTCCCACCTCAATGCCTCTCTCACTTCAGTTGAGTTTAAAGCTAAGCCAAGGAGAACAGAAAGAGAAAGACAACTCCTAGGGGAGGTGGGTGGGTTGTGAAGACTTAATACTTGCTGTTCCCAGAGATTACCTGTTAAAGATGAGTAACTACGCTATCTCCAGGAACAAGCAGGAATGTAGTCTTCACATATGGGGACTCCCCAGCTGAAAGATGCCAGAGGAATGACCCCAGTGAGCTGTGAACCCCCTGTGAACAGGGTCATACTTCCTCCCATGGAGCCCTGGCATCCTACCGGGATGGAGGGTAGGAGTCGCAATAAGTCTGAAAGAGATGCTGTAGAACAGCCTGGCCAAACGAGGCATCCCGACGGGAGTCCTTGTCCAGACAGTAATAGGCTGTGAAGGTATGTACTGAAGTAGCCGCTCTACAGATATCATCTATAGACACAGAACGGAGATTAGCAACCGAGGCTGCCATTGCTCTGACATTATGAGCTGTGACATGACCCTCGAGGGAAAGACAGAGTAGTTACTCACCTGTAACAGGTGTTCTCCAGGAGCAGCAGGAATCAGTCCTCACATATGGGTGACATGGGCGCCGACGGAGACCTCGCGGTGCAATTTCCCCAGCTTTCAAAGAAAGACTTTGGGAATTACAGTGCGCATGCGCGGTCCCCTTCCCCCCCAAGAGTGCCATCTTGCTCAGTCTGATGACATAGCTACAAGACAGCAAAAAAATTAGCAAAAACGAAATGATAGGACTGCAACTCCAAGGGGAGGAGGGAGGGTTGTGAGGACTGATTCCTGCTGCTCCTTGAGAACACCTGTTACGGGTGAGTAACTACTTTCTCCAGGACCAAGCAGGAAGTCAGTCCTCACATATGGGACTCCCTAGCTTAAGGCTACCGGAGACCTTAAGCGGAAAAATGAGCTCCCTCTAGCTCAGTAGCACAGAAGGAAGGAATCTTCTCTGAAAACGCCCCTGACCGGTAGACCAACACCAGGGCCGGAGGGTAGGAGTTGCCTAAACCTCAAAGAGATTATGGAGGACTGCCTGTCCGAAAGCACTGTCCCTGCGGGACTCCCTCTCCAGGCAGTAATGGGCCGCAAAACTCTGGCTTGAAGACCAAGTAGCGGCCCGGCAGATGTCTGCCAACGGAACAGAGCGGAGATGAGCCACTGACGCAGCCTTCGCCCTAACACGATGAGCCATCACTCGACCCTCCAAAGAGAGGCCGGCCGCCCCATAAGCCCAAGCGATAGTCAGCAACCCATATGGACAAAGTACGCTTGGAGACAGGGAGCCCCAACTTATTGGGGTCAAAAGAAACGAAGAGCTGAACAGCCCTCCGATGCTCCCGCGTACGGTCAAGGTAGAAGGACAAGGCCCTCCTACGGACCAGGGTATGCAGGACCATTTCAGCCCGGCTGGTGTGCGGCCTGGGAAAGAAGGTCGGAAGAACCACCTCCTGGTTGAGATGAAAAAGAGAAACCACTTTTGGAAGAAACTTAGGGTGAGTCTGTAAGACTACCCTATTCCTGTAGAACCTAGTGTAAGGAGGATCAGACACTAGGGCCTACAGTTCACTAACGCGCCTAGCAGAGGTAAGGGCTACCAAGAACAAGGTTTTCCAGGAAAGAAAATGAAGAGGGCAGGTAGCCATAGGTTCAAAGGGCAGACAGGTAATCCGCTGCAAGACCACATTCAGATCCCATTCAGAGGCTGGTGGGCGCAAAGGAGGCTTAAGGAGAAGGAGGCCTCGTAGAAAACGAGCCACCAAAGGGTGGTTGGAAAGAGGCCTGCCATCCACCGGTGCATGATGCGCAGAGAGCACTGAGGTGGACCCTGACTGAGTTGGACCTTAAGGCCCAGATTGGAGAGGTAAAGCAAATATTGCAAGACCACCACCACCAAGCAGAAGGGATTCTCAGACTGCTGAGCACGCCACACGGAGAAGCGACGCCACTTAAGAGCGTAGGACTTCCGGGTGGAGGGCCGCCTGGAGGCCAAGACGACCTCTTCCACCTCCCGAGACAGCAGGAGGGGAGAAAGGACTACCCTTTCAGCAGCCAGGCCATCAGATGAAGGGACCGGAGGTTGGGGTGTAGGAGAGTCCCCTGATCCTGTGACAGGAGATCGGGTTGAAACCCCAGAGGAAGAGGAGTGTCCACCGCCAGCTGCAGGAGAAGCGGGAACCAGGGTTGTCTCGGCCACCGGGGAGCCACTAGGATCGTCGAGGCTCTGTCTCTGAGAACTTTGAAGAGCGTTCGAGACACTAGTGGCATGGGAGGAAAGGCATACAAGAGGCCTGTGGACCATGGAATCAGAAAAGCATCCGCCGCTACTCTGAGAGGATGCGGTTGTCAAGAGCAGAATCTGGGAAGCTGCCGGTTCAGGGGACTGGCAAATAGATCCATGGTGGGGAGGCCCCACTTGAGAAAGATCCGATGAACCACCAACGAATCCAATCTCCACTTGTGTGGTTGGAGGATCCTGCTCAGCTTGTCCGCCAGGTAATTTTCTTGACCTGGGAGATAGACAGCTTTGAGGAGGATGCCGTGAAGCACAGCCCAAGAGCACAGTTTTTGTGCATCCTGACAGAGAAGGGAGGAGCCGGTGCTTCCTTGTTTGTTCACGTAGAACATTGCAACTTGATTGTCCGTCTGGACCAGCACAGACTGGGGAGAAGTGAGGTGGGAGAAGGCTCGCAGAGCTAGGCGGATGGCTCTGAGCTCCAGAAAGTTTATCTGCTGAGCAGACTCCCAAGGAGTCCAGAGGCCTTGAGTACATGTCCCTTGGCAATGTGCTCCCCAACCCAGGAGAGAAGCATCGGTCGTCAGCACCTGAGAAGGTGGAGGAGATTGAAAATCCACCCCCAGCACTAGGTTTGGGAGATGAAGCCACAACCGTAGAGAAGAGACCAGCAGGTCGGATACCTGTACTGAGTCCGCCAGGCTCCCCGAGGCTTGATGCCATTGAGTGCGAAGACACCACTGAGCAGGTCGCATGTTCAGGCGGGCATTGGGGGTCACATGAACCGTGGAAGCCATATGGCCGAGCAGTCTCAGAAATTGCCTGGCAGAGACCAGGGAATTGCTGTGAAAGTGGCTGGCGAGATCCATGAGCCTGTGTGCCCTGTCTAGAGGCAGGAAGGCCCGCGCCTGAAGTGTGTTCAACCTTGCGCCTATGAATTTGAGATTTTGAGAGGGGAGCAAAGTGGACTTTGCGAAGTTTATGACAAACCCCAAGTGCTGGAGCAGAGTCACAGTGCGATGAGTGGCCTGAGTGGCCTCTTGGGAAGACTGGGCTCTGATGAGCCAGTCGTCCAGGTATGGAAATACAAAAAGGCCTTGAAGTCTGAGATAGGCCGCCACCACTGCTAGGCATTTGGTGAACACCCTGGGGGTGGAGGATAGGCCAAAGGGCAGTACTCTGTACTGGTAATGATTTCCTCCCACAACAAACCTGAGATATTGTCTGTGGTCTGGATGAATAAGGATGTGAGTATAGGCATCCTTTAGATCTAAGGAGCATAGCCAGTCTCCCTGCTGGAGGTAGGGCAGCAGGATTCCAAGGGTAAGCATCTTGAACATTTCCCTTGCCAGGAACTTGAGGTTTCGCAAGTCCAGGATGGGTCTGAGGCCTCCTGTTCTTTTTGGTATCAGAATGTACCTGGAATAAAAGCCGTGACCTCTCAGGTGGTGGGGCATCGGTTCCACAGCCTGTTCCTGAAGAAGACTTGCTAACTCCTGAAGGAGTAAGTCCCTGTGCAGAGGGAGTCTTGGAGGCTCCCCTGGAAAGTAGGAGGGAGGTACCTGGTGAAAGTGTAGAAGATAGCCTTTCTGAACTATATGAAGCACCCAGGTTTCTGAGGTGATGGCTGACCACCTGTGGGCAAAGTGGACCAGCCGGCCTCCTGTGCTGAGAGAACCCAGCAGAGGGGAAGAGGCTATGCTGAAGGAGTCAAAACCCCCCATCCTGCTGAGCAGGGGCCGGTGTTGTGGGCTTGGGGACCTGCTGCCTACGGGACCCATTACCCCTTCCCTTGGCCTGCTGACCCTGTTGGGGAGCTGCTGAGGCCTGATAATGAGGGTAGTGTTTATAGGCAGCCGCCTTCCTCGGGTAAAAGGGCTTTTTCCCCGAGCCCTTCTTCTTCTGAGAAGGGGCAGAGGTCTTTCTGGACAGCCGAGTCCTGGTCAGAGTCTCGGTCTCGATCTGTGCAGCCTTTTCAGCCATGGGCTTGCCAAAGAGGTTTTCACCGCTGCAGGGGACATCGACCAACTTGTCCTGTACCCATGGCTTGAGGTCGGATGACTGAAGCCAAGCCTGTCGGCGGGCACCGATGCCTCGAAGCCATCGTAGGCTGCTCGAGAGATAAACTTCGAGCACTCCGGAATACCAGTGGACAAGGCCTGGAACCTCTGCAAAGGTTCCTTGGAGAGACCAGAAGAGAACCCGGCAATTTCCTTTGCCAGGTCTCGGAGATACATGCCCATGTAGAGCTGGTAGGTCTGGACGCGACAAGCAAGCATAGAGCCCTGGAAGCACTTCCTACCGAGGGCAGCCAGGTTCTGGACCTCCCGGCCAGGAGGCACCGAGGAGTGCATCTTCTGACTCTTGAGTCGATGCATGGCCGATTCCACCACCATGGAATGGTGCGGTAGTTGTACCTTTTGGAACCCGGGGCTCTTGCAGACTCGATAAATGGAATCGACCCGCTTGCTTAACACTGGCGCCGACGCCGGGCTCTCCCACATGCGGAAGAGAAGTCGCTCCAGCATCGGAGGAACCGGTACAGTAAAGGCCTCCTTAGGGGGAGAGAGTCATACTGGAGGGCATCGAGCTCTTCGGCTCGAGGCTCCTCCTTGGGATCCGTGGGGAATGCCAAGGCCTTGGCAATATCCCACACGAAGTCCGAGAACCGTGTGTCCTCTGGGGGGGACCGTCTCCGAGGTTCGGACTCGGCGAATCCGATGGGACACACCGAGTCCGAAAAGTACCTGGGGACTCTTCGTCCTCCGTCTCCCAGCCCGACTCCTCGGTGGAGGAATCGAGCGGCTCCGGTCGGGCAGGCACCGATGCCCTACGCCCCGACGCTGAGGCCGGCGTCGACGACCCTCGGTCCCGAACGGGAGGCCGAGGGAGACTGCGACCGAGGATCGACTCGAGCTCGCATGGACTCGAGGATCGGCTCGGTCTTCGGGGTCGACTTAGACGTCGACGTCCCGGTGGTTGGGGCAGATGCACCGGCGAGGCCAGCGATCAATGCCCGCTGCTGGTCCATGAAGGCAGCAAAACTGCTCTCCAAGGCCGTCAACCTGAGTCCGAGCTCAGGAGACCCAGCAGCCTCCGACTCGAGCCCCGACGGCATCGGCTCCTTCGGAGGCGAGTCCACGAGGACTACAGTACTCACGTGTCCAGGAGACTCCATCTCGAGACGAGGATGTTTCGAAGGCCTCTCCGACTCCGAGGACCCGGGACGGCTATCGGGGCTATGCGACCTAGCCCTTGAGGAACCAGGAGCGTCCACCGACGACGCCCTCGTGGGTTTCTTCTTCCGAAGATGTTCCCGGGCAGGAGACCACCGCTCAGAGGAACTCCGACGATGCTCAGGACCAGAGTCCCAGGACGTCGAAGCCTCTGATGAGGTCCGGGCCCGGCCGGACGCGTAGTCAGAGAAGATTCGTTCTCTCTGATGCTGCCGACTCCTCAACGCTTTTGAGGACATTTTGCCACATGGACCACAGATCATCGGGTCATGATTGGGTCCGAGGCAGCGGAGGCAGCAGTCATGTGTGTCGGTAAGAGACATAAGTTTCTTACACCGATCACACTACTTAAACCCGCTGGCAGCCATCGGGGGAAAAAGGGCCCCTGCGAGGTCAAAAGACAGGGCTGCCAGTGAAAAAAGAAAAAATGGCGGGAACGCCAGTCACGAAGGACAAAAACAAAAAAAAAATAAAGAACGGACTCGATACGGCGTATCGGATCCGGGCGGGAAAAGGATCCGGCGTTGAACCGAGAAAAGAATAATAAATAAAAACAACTTTTTCAGCGGCGATCACAAACAGCGTCTGTAGGGCTCCGCGGAAAAAAGAAGACTGGGCAAGATGGCACCCTTGGGCGGGAAGGGGACCGCGCATGCGCGCTTCAATTCCAAAAGGCTTTCTTTGAAAGCTGGGGAAATTGCTCCGCGAGGGCTCCGTCGGCGCCGACGTCACCCATATGTGAGGACTGACTTCCTGCTTGGTCCTGGAGAACTTTACTATCCTAAGAGAAGGATATGCAGTTTGCAATCCACTTAGATAGGGTTCGTTTGGAAACTGGAAGTCCCAAATGACTAGAATCAAAAGCAACAAAGAGTTGAGAAGACTTCCAATGTTGTTCAGTTCTTTGAAGGTAAAAGGCTAAAGCTCTTTTACAATATTAGGTATGAAGGTTCCTTTCTGCACTGGAGGCATGAGGTCTAGGGAAGAATACAGGACGGTAAACTGACTGCTTTAAATGAAAAGACGAAACTACCTTTGGCATGAAGTGTGGATGAGTCCTGAGGACTGCTTTATCATGGTGGAACCTTGTATAAGGAGGGTCAGTCACTAAAGCTTGCAGTTCCTGAATGCGCCTAGCAGAAGTTATTGCAATTAGGAAAATGACCTTCCAGGAAAGGAATTTTAAAGTTGTAGTGGCTAAAGGTTCAAAAGGCGGCTTCATAAGCTGCCCAAGAACAAGATTCAGGTCCCATGTCACCGGTGGCAGCTTTATGGGGGGCTTTGCCAATAGTAGACCTCTCATGAATCTTGACACAAGAGAATGAGAAGAGATTGTTTGTCCATCTTGGGGCTTGTGAAAAGCCACAATAGCACTGAGATGGACTCGCACTGAAATTGTCTTAAGACCAGAATTTGAAAGATGGAGGAGATACTCCAGAAGCGACTCCATGGGCACGGAAAGGGGGTTAAGCCCCTTTTCGAACACCATATAGAAAACATTTTTCATCTGAAAGCATAGGAACGCCTTGAGGAAAGTTTTCTCGAAGCCTCAAGGATATCCTTCACTTGCTGAGAAAGGTGGATATCTAAAATTCTATGCCTTCAGCAGCAAGGCCCAAAGGTGCAGGGACTGAGGATTGGGATGCAGAAGCTTCCTGTTCTCCTGCGAGAGGAGATCTGGAGCATATCCCAACTCTAGAGGAGTTGCTTGAGAGAGACACAGCAGCAGAGGGTACCACGATTGCCTTGGCCAACGTGGAGCTATGAGGATCATATACCCCCTGTCTCTCTGAAGCTTGAACATTGTTTTGGGAATTAGGGGAAAGGATGGGAAGGCATAGAGGAAGTCCTGACTCCAATGGAGCTGGAAAGCATCGTTTGCTATACAGTATTGAGCCGGAATTCTGGAACAGAACCGGGGAAGTTTGGCATTCTGTGGACTTGCAAAGAGGTCTATATCTAGTGCTCCCCAGGTTTGGAACACTCGAGCCAGTTGGTCTGACTGGAGAGACCACTCGTGTGTCAGCAGTATTCCACTGAGCTTGTCTGCCCACAAGTTTTGAATGCCTGGAAGGTATACCGCTAGAAGGTGAACTTGGAGCTCTCTGGCGAGGGCCCATAGTCGCAAAGCTTCGTTGCATAGCACCAGAGAGCCCGTTCCGCCTTGTTTATGTAAAGCATGGCAACCTGATTGTCGGTTTGGACCAGAACTGTCTTTTGACTGAGCTGGGCCTGAAATGCTATTATAGCATTGTAAATGGCTCTTAGCTCTAAGAGGTTTATTTGAAGTGAGGCCTCTTGTGAGGTCCAGAGACCCTAAGTGGAAAGATCGTGCAACTGGGCTCCCCAACCCAGCTTGGACGCATCCGTTGTCAGGGTGATTTGGGGCAGTGGTTGCTGGAAGGGGGAACCTACCAGGAGGTTTTCGAAGGACTGCCACCACTGTAGGGACAAAACGAGACGTGTGGAAATCTTGATTTTGTCTGTTAAGCGACCTGTGGCTTGGGTCCACTGTGAAGAGAGGATCCACTGAGCTGCTAGCATGTGTAGGCGGGCATAAGGGACCACATGCACAGTGGATGCCATATGCCCCAGCAGTTAAAGCATTTCCCAAGCAGTCAGGAGGGTTTTCTTTACTGCTTGGGAAGCCAATTCTATTATTCGTAGACAGCGCGGCTGTGGCAGGAATGCCCTTAATTGCTGCACGTCTAAGCGAGCCCCTATGAACTCTTGGGACTGAGAAGGGGTGAGATGAGACTTTGGGTGGTTGATTACCAGACCCAAATATTGGAGAATTCTCATGGCACGAGAAACAGCTCGTTCTATTTCTGGAGCTGTCGGTGCTCTGATGAGCCAATCATCTAAGTAGGGGAAGACGAATATCCCCAGAGTTCTCAGGAATGCTGCTACTACAGCCATGCATTTTGTGAAGACTCTTGGGGCAGAGGCCAGCCCGAATGAAGGACTCTGTATTGGAAGTGGCTTCCTTGAAAGAGAAATCAAAGGTACTTCCTGTGATTTACATGGATGAGGATATGCGTGTACGCATCTCTTAGATCTAGAGAACATAACCAATCCTGATTCTGAAGGTATGGTAAAAGTGTTCCGAGGGAGATCTTGAACTTTTCTCGGAACAGAAATTTGTTCAATTCTCTGAGGTCCAGGATAGGTCTGTATCCCCCTGTCTTCTTTGGGATAAAAAAATAGGGGGAGTAGAACCCCTTCACCCATTGGGATATGGGTACCTCTTCTATTGCTCCTTGAGCAAGAAGTGAAGAGACCTCCTGACACAGGATGTCAGTGACAGGGCCTTGAGAATTGAATTGTTTTATGACTGTAGGCGGGGGCTTACTCAGGAAGTGAAGTTTGTACCCCTGTCCTACAATGGACAGAGTACAGTTTTCTGATGTTATTTGCTGCCATCTTTTAGCAAAATGGCATAATCTGGCCGCAATGGTCAAGGGCTCTGGACCCTTCAGAGGCAAAATGGTTAAGTTCTCTAGGTAGAAGTCAAAGCCCCTGCGGAGGCTGTACTTGCTGAGCCAGTTGCGCTCTTTGAGCTTGTGGCTTTCTTTGTTGTCTAGGTTGCTGCCCTTTCTGGGGAGCATGAACTGGACAGTGGATTGGATGGGAATAAGAGTGGTAAGATTTTTTCTTTTTATTAAAGAAAAACGTCTTGCCTGTCTTTTCCTTTGATGGGTTGGCTGTAGACTTTGATAGTCTATTCAAGGCGGTACTGTTAGATTCAATCTGATTAGCCTTGCTCTGCCAATCCTTCCCAAATAAGTTTTCTCCTGAGCAAGGAATGTTTCCTAACTTCTCCTGCACCCACTCCTCTAAGTCAGATGCCTGGAGCTAGGCAATGCGCCATGCTCCGAAAGCAATAGCAGAAGTTCAGCTAATAGCCTCAAAGCAGTCAAAAGCTGCACGGTTCACGAATTTGAAGACATTCTGAGCATGCTTGAACAGAGTGGGGTATTGAACCCGTTTATCTTCGGGAAGAAGAGGGCTCATGCGTTCTAAATCTGCTTTAACCTCCCCTAGAAACATTCCCATGTAAAGGAAATATGAGCTAATCCTAGCTGTTAGCATGGAGGATTGAAAGCATCGACACCCAAAGGCATCAAGTGTCCTTGATTCACGGCCTGGTGGGTTGGAAGAATGCGTTTTAGCACTCTTTATTCTCTGCATGGCCGATTCCACTACCATGGAATGGTGTGGTAACTGAGTCTTCTGAAACCCTGGAGAAGGTGGGACTCTGTACATGGTATCGAGGCGTCGAGAATGCGGTGACACCGTTAAGGGAGTTTCCCCACATTCTGAACATAAGATCTTGAAGGATCTGATGCATGGGCAGCATTGCTGCCTCTTTGGGAGCCAAAGGTTATTGAAGAATTCTTAGTTCTTCTGCCCTAGGTTCCTTCTCAGGAGTAACTGTGATTGAAAGCCCTTTAGCTACATCATGCATGAAATCCTGAAAAGACATGTCTTCTGGAGGAGACATTCCGCGCTCAGGAGGAGATGGATCCTTCAACAGAACTGCTCTTGTATCGGTAGAGTCATCGGAATCGGAAGACTCATTGGAGCTTTGCATCGATCAATGCTGGTACCAATGAACATCGGTACCGTGGCATTTCGGTTCCAACCCTTCGATGCCGGAGAAACTCTCGAGGCTCAGCATGGGAGGAAGCCTTCCCACTTGAGTGGGTGCCACTGGAGCTGGTACCACTGTCGGTACTGAGCTCATTTGAGCCATCTGTAGCGGTCTTAACGGTACTGAGGTAGCTAAGAGAGCCGCTAGACTGCGTTCAATAGCAAGGATTCTTTTATCCATTGCTAATGCCGATGCCCGGTCGGTACCGGTGGAAGCGGCTATGACCCCAGAACATGGCAACAGAAGGTCTGCAGAGGTGGAGGCCTCTGGAACATTCTGGGACCCTGTTTGTGCTTTGGAGACCGAAGACGCCCGCCGGGGCAATTTTGCCAGTGTACTTTCCTCGAGGGTAGTGCCAGTGGCATCTCGATGCTTTGCAGGAGATTTACCCTTCAAGGACCAGCTAGTCTTTACAGACTTTTGTTTAGTTACCTGAGATCCATGAGAGGAAGATGAAGCCCTGGAGGACTTCGATGCAACCGACATTGTATCAACCGTGAAAAGGGAACTGGCGTTTGCAGCTCTATTCTGCAGGCCCCTTTTGGTCATCTTTCTACAGGAGAGATACTCCACTGGACAATGTTCAGGACCTAAACATTTGAGACACCATTCATGGGTGTCGGTGACGGAAATAGTACCACCACAGTTTGAACCTTTTTTTTAAACCAAGAGTTGGCTTCTCCATATCTGGAGTTTTTTGGGCCTAGTGCCCAAAATGGCGCCTAACCCCAGGAGGGGTGAGGCACCGAAGAAAAGTTTCCTTTTTTTTTTTTTTAGAAGAAAATAAGAAAAGAGAACCGGCGGTACCGGTAGGCGTCGAATGAAGGCAGACGCGACCACAAACAAAACAAGAAAAAAAAAGAACGTTTTCTGCGGTGACAGGAGAGACGTCCTGTCGGCTCCGTGGAAAACGAAGAACTGAAGTGAGAGAGGCAGTGAGGTGGGAAGGCGGCACGCATGCGCTGTGGGATGCTCCCAAAAGCTTTCCTTTTGGACGCTGGGGAGCATTCCTGCGCAGGCTCCATCAGTACCGACGATACCCATATGTGAAGACTACATTCCTGCTTGTTCCTGGAGATATACTTTTTCACTGAAAGGGTGGTAGATGCTTGGAATGCCCTCCCGATGGAAGTGGTGGGGTGCAAATACAGTGACAGAATTCAAAATGGCATGGGACAGACATAGTGGATCCCTTTACAGCAACAGGATAAAATCAAAATAAACTTAACTATCTAATTTCTCAACTAACAGGGGTGTCCTATACGGAGCGGTTGGTTCACCCCTAAACAAAGGCATGGGGATGCGTGGCCTGCACGGAGCGGCAGGTGCACCTACTCTTGCCATCTTACTGGGCAGACTAGATGGACCATACTGGTCTTTATCTGCCGTCATTTACTATGTTACTATGTGCCTTCCTGAAGCCAAACTGAGTTAACCTAGGCAATTTGTATTGAGTCAATTGTCCAGTCACTATAGCTTCTAATACTTTAACCATAAAAGGGATATTCGCTATAGGATGAAATTAGCTAATATGCTAGACTGGCTTTTTTATCCTTAGGAATAGGGGTAAGGTCCCAAGGAAATATATTTATCTTTATTGACATACCGCCCTACATGTCCTGTTATAATTCTATACTAATCCAGTAGAACCAGGTATGAAAGTCTGGAAACAAGGCCAGATAAAAGCTGTTTGGACAAAGATCATCCAACGAATACTTAGAATACTTTGTAAAAAGATTACCTACTTCCTTCACTGATGGTAGAGAAAATTCAGACCGTGAGCGATTTACAAGAAAAGGCCTGCTTTGTTTTACTTGCGCGTCACTTATAAGTTAGTGCATAAGTTGCTGATTTTTTGTTGCCAAAATCTGCAAAATGTTGAGATTTCAAGGATGAATCAGAGTTTTAGTTTGACTTTATCCCTTAATAGGGATGAAGTCATTCTGAATAGTGTTTTAGATTGCAATAGCAACGATGAGATTTCTTTCTCATATTATTTCCTTGCCTGGTGAAGCATTGCCTTATATACTTTAGATAAATATAAATGGAAGGTGAGATATAAAGTATTGTGTGATTTTCTTCATTTAAATTCCAGGGCTCTACACTCTTCTAGATGTTGCCAGTTCTACGAAATACCATGGGACCTTTTGTTTATGAGCTGACATTCTTTTACATTTAACTTATTGACAATATCGTGTGTTCTACTGATCCAATTGGCTAGGGCCAGTGTAGTAGATTCTTTTTGAAATCTCTCACTTATTTGCAGTCTGTTCCAATAGTGATCGGGGTGGGGTGGGGGGTATTATACGCACATATGATCTCTCAAATGTATTTCCGCTAGTGGCCTTGATAGAAGGAAAATGAAAAGTAAATTCTAACAAATGGTGATCCGTCCAGATCACTGAAGAGGATATAACATCAGAAATTGAACAACCAGATATAGAGGAAAAATAGTACGAGTAGAGAGTAACGGAACTACTGAAAAAACAAATGCAATATAATCCTGGGCATTACTATCTTGTATATCTTCTAAGAGGAGGTTGATATAACGTAGTTACTCAACTGTAGCAGGTGTTCACCGGAAACAGCAGGAATACATAGTCACATATGAGTGATGTCACCGACAGGGCCCGCACGGGAATGCTCCCTAGCTTCCTCCATAGGAAGCCTTTGGGAGCTCCATCACGCATGTGAGCCCACCTTCCAACCTGCCGGGGCCATCTTACCTCAGTATGACGACATAGCTAAATGAAAAAAACAACTCCAAAGGGAGGAGAGAGGGTTGTGAGGACTTCTTCCTGCTGTTCCCAGAGTGCAACTGCTACAGGAGAGCAACTACACTTGTTCCGGGAATAAGCAGGAATGAAGTCCTCACATATGGGACTCCCCAGCTACAGGCTACCAAAAACAGCAGAAAAACGAGCCCAATGGGACAACCAAAGGGAGAACTGAAAGAAACAGCACGAGAAAGCTCTGTAAGGATTCTGTGGAGCCAGTGTCCAGTACGGACATCTACATCAGGAAGATTGTACGGTAGCCCAGACAGGCAGAAGGGCTGATTGGAAGGAGTTGAAACTAAGTCCCAAACAGGTGCTGGAGTATGGCTTGGTCAAAGGTGCTGTCACACTGGGAATCTACATCCAGATAGTAGTGGGCTGTGAAGGTGTGGATCGAAGATCATATAGCAGCCCTACAGATCTCCACCGTGGAGACAGCGCAAATTCGTCACAGAAGCAGCCAGAGCTTGGATATTATGAGCCGTGACATGGCGTTCCAGGCTCAGACCAGCCTGAGCATATGCCAAGGTGATGCAGTCTGCGACCCAAACTAACAAGGTACGTGTGGTAACAGCTACCCCCAGCCTATTGGGGTAAACAGAGAAAGAGCTGGGTAGAACAACGATGGGCTTTCATCTTCTCCAGGCAAAAAGCCAAGGCTCTCTTACAATTCAACATGTACAGTGTGGCTTCAGCCCTTGTTGGTGTGGGAATAAAGGTGGGCAACACCACTGTCTGATTAAGGTGGAAAGATGACACCACCTTAGGAAGGACGTAGGACAACTCTATTCTGGGGAAATCTGGCATAGGGGGAATGCGCCACCAGAGCCTGTAGTTCATTGACGTGAGGGGCAGAGGTGACTGTCACCAAAAACACCACCTTCCAGGTGAGGAACTTGAATGGGCAAGAATGCATCAGTTCAAAGGGATAGAAAGGAGTTGCCCCAGCACCACAATGAGGTCGCACGCTACTGGCGGAGGCTTGATTAGTGGGTGTGAAAGCAGTAGGCCTCTCATGAACTGGGAACAGTAAGGGAAGACAGACTCCCAGGGTCCAGAGGAAAGCAGCAATGACCGCCAAGCATTTTGTGAAGACCCTTGGGACAGAAGCTAGGCCGAAGGGTAGTACACGGTACTGTTGGTGCTGTCTGATGAGCATGAAGCAGAGATATTGTCTGTGAAGGGGATGGATCGGGATGTGAGTGTAGACATTTTTTAGGTTCAAAGAACAAAGCCAATTGTCCCGTTGGAGGTATGGGAGCAACGTCCCCAGGGAGACCATCTTGAACTTCACCTTCACCAGGAACTGGTTGAGGTTTCGGAGATCTACAATGGGCTGAAAGCCGCCGGTCTTTTTGGGGACCAAGTAGCAGCAAGAATAGAACCCCTTTCCGACTTGAGCTGGCTTTACCAGTTCAATGGCGAGATCCGGTCAGGAGAGTATGAACCTCCTGCTGGACAAGCTCATGGTGATGAGGGTTGAAGGGATACTCCCTAGGGAAGAAGGGGGGGGCGCTGGTTAAAGTATGACAGGTACCTGCTCTGGATGATTCTTAATACTCAGGAGTCAGTTGTCACTATGGTCCACCTCTGAACCAACCTTGCCCCCACCTACTGAGGTACTCCACGGCAATGGAAGATGGACCATGCTCTTTAGGGGTCAAAAACCCTCTCTAGGCTGCAGCTGCAGAGCGGGCTGAGGCTTTTGGGGTTTGTGGCGATACTGCTGGTGCTGCCCCTGGCCTTTTGTGGGACAGACCTAAAGCCCTGGTAGGGAGGGTAGGCTGTGTAATATTTGCACTTATGGGGACAGAACACCTTCCCAGCCAGCTTCATTTTTGCAGGGTCTGCAGTTTTCCTGGAGAGGCGGTTCATTGTTTGCTTTTCCCTCCCAAGCTCTCCCACCTTTTCCTCCATAGGCTGGCTGAACAAGTTCTCACCCCAGCAGGGGACATTGGCAAGCTTGTCCTGAACCAACTGCTTGAGGTCGGATGACTGCAGCTATGCTAGCCTGTCAACTTTTGCGTGTGTCTGTGCAGCACTGCGTACGTTTTGTAGCGCTATACAAATGTTCAGTAGTAGTAGTAACTGCGGCTCCCCTACTGACAGATTCAAAAGCATCATAGGCTGCTCTGCTCATATACGTCGCCATGCTATGGAACTTATCTAAGCGTTCCGGGGACAGCAGGGCAGGAAAATTTGCTGAGGAACCCCCATGATATCCTTCAAATACAAGGTCATGTAGAGTCGATATGAGTGAAAATGTAAGTCCCTGCCAGAGGACATCTAATGCTCATAGGGTGGAATGTCCTGATGCCGATCCGACACTGGGGACTCGTCCCCAGTCTCCCAGCCCTCGGACTTGGTCAAGAAATCTAAGTACCAATGCACCTCTTCAGCGCTTGGGAAGTGAAGATGGTGTCCAGAGCAACCTATGCAGAGGGCCCTCAGAACTGGAGGCGCTAGTGGGGGAGATAGCAATTGGCAATGACAATGAAGAAGATCGCCTCCTCGTATCCTCTCCCCGGCTGGGGAGAGTATGGGTTTCCAAGATGAGCTGCACCCTCCATCGGCAGGGACACCATGGATGATGGGGCCGCTGTCTGTCACAGCCGCAGCAGCCACCTCGCCCTCAGATTCTGGCGCTTGCATCGAGGACTCCACGATGGTGATCGCATCTGGAGACCATCGATGGCCCTCTGGTGCTTTGGAAGGCAATTCCTCCTGACAGGGCAGCTTAGGAGGCTGCTCCTGGCTGTTGCTCTCTGAGTCACATCGAGGGGGGCTCTGATGCTGGTGTCCATGAGGTTTCCCTCTGCCCTCGGCACTGCCCCTTGACGTTGACAGAAGATCAAACGTTCTGGGGGCCCATCACATCAGAAGACAGTCTCCTGTCCAAGGCACCGTGGCCCCTCGGCTTGGAATGAGTATGAGCGCTGCATGATGCCAATGCCACCAAAGCCTCCAACTCCAGTGACCTAAATAGACTCACACTGCTTATCATGGGTCTTGAGGCCCTTTTCTTGTCATCTGCAAACAGTGTACAAGATGAGAGCTCATGGTTGGGCCCGAGGCATTGGAGACACCAGTTATAGCAGTCCGCCATCAAAATGGTGCAGCCACACCGGGTGCATTTTTTAAAAGCCAATGGCCAGCTTAGACATGTTGGGGAAGGCAGCTTCTGCTAAATCGAAGGATGCCAATGCCCTGCCAACCAGGGAACGCGTGGGAAAAAGAAAAAAATAAGCATGGCATCGAGGAACCAACCCTTCTGTCAACAGGCAGGAAGGACAGGACCGAAAAAAACTATACTGATTACTAAATTAAAACAAAAAATACCATAAGGGTAAACAGTACACTTTTCCGAAGCCAGACGAATGTCTGAAGGGCTCCATGGAAAAGAGAAGACTGAGGTAAGATGGCCCTAGCAGGCGGGAAGGTGTGTGCACATCCGGAATACAGCTCCCAAAAACTTCCTATGGAAGCTGGGGAGCATTCCCGCGCAGGCTCCGTCAGTGATGTCACTCATATGTGACAAATTTCATTCCTGCTTGTTCCCGGAGAACTCCCAACAATAAACAATTAGGAAAAGGAGCAATCCAAGATCACAAAAAAATCATAATAAAGTTCTGTACCCTAGACCAAGAGCTGGAAGTGCAGTAAATCAGAATAAAAATACATTTTTCATCTGAATCCCAAGCAGAAGCTTCACAACATAACGCTTCCAAGCCTGGCAAACTAATAATATCTAACAATTTCAAATGAAAAAAGGACTTGTATAAAATCAGGAGACCCCCTCCTATTTTACCCACTCTGAACATTTATACAACTATAACCTAAGGGACAAATTTCAAATACTGCTGGATCATTCTCAGAGCATAACCAAGATTCGGTAAGGAGTAGTTACTCACCTGTAACAGGTGTTCTCCGGGAGCAGCAGGAATCAGTCCTCACATATGGGTGACGTCGGCGCCGACGGAGCCCCGGTGCAGAGCATTTCCCCAGCTTTCAAAGAAAGCCATTGGAAATGCAGCGCGAATGCGCGGTCCCCTTCCCGTCCAAGGGTACCATCTTGCTCAGTCTGATAACATAACTAAAAGACAGCAAAAAGTCAAAATGAAGTATATGACTGCAACTCCAGGGGAGGAGGGAGGGTCTTGAGGACCGATTCCTGCTGCTCCTGGAGAACACCTGTTATAGGTGAGTAACTACTCTTTCTACAGGACCAAGCAGGAAGTCAGTCCTCACATATGGGACTCCCCAGCTCTAGGCTACCAGGAACCCAAGCTGAAAAAGAGCTCCCTCTGAAAAGCCTCAGCATTCGTGATAAGAATTTTCTCTGAGAACGCCCCCGTACGGTAGCCCAACACAAGGGCCGGAGGGTAGGAGTTGCCTAAACCTCAAAGAGATTACGGAGTACCGCCTGTCCGAAAGCACTGTCCCTTCGGGACTCTCTCTCGAGGCAGTAATGGGCTGCAAAAGTCTGGCTTGAAGACCAAATTGTGGCCCGGCAGATGTCTGCCAACGGAACAGAGCGGAGCTACTGACACGCCTTTCGCCCTGACACGGTGGGTCATGACTTGACCCTGCAAGGGGAGGTCGGCTGCTTTGTATGCCCAGGCGATACAATCTGCTACCCAAGTGGACAACATACGCTTGGAGACATGTAACCCCCATCTTATTAGGGTCAAAGGAAACGAAGAGCTGAGTAGCCCTTCGATGCCCCCGCATACGTTCTATATAAAAGGACAACGCCCTCTTACAGTCCAGGGTATGTAAGACTGTTTCAGCCCGGATGGTATGCAGCCTGGGAAAAAAGGTCAGAAGAACCACCTCCTGGTTGAGGTGGAAAGAGACCACCATTTTTGAAAGAAACTTGGGATGGGTACGTAGGACCACCCTGTTCCTACAGAATCGTGTGTACGGCCTATCAGAAACCAGAGCTTGTAGTTCACTCACACGTCTGGCCGAGGTAAGAGCCACCAGGAAGAGCGCTTTCCAAGAGAGGAAGCGCAAATGGCAAGTAGCCATTGGTTCAAACGGTGGGCGAGTAAGTTGCTGCAAGACCACGTTCAAATCCCACTCAGTCGCCGGTGGACGAACCAGAGGCTTGAGTAGAAGCAGACCTCTGAGAAATCGGGACACCAAGGGGTGAACCGACAGAGGCTGTCCTTCCACTGGTGAGTGGTATGCTCACAAAGCACTGAGGTGGACCCAAACAGAGTTAGACTTAAGGCCTAGGTCTGAAAGGTGAAGTAGATACTGCAGTACTACTTGACAATATATTAAATGGTCCTTTTCCAGAGCACATCAACTGTTGAGTATAGACTATTATTGCTCCAATATTATCCAGAGAAATCCAATTATATTCCTGTTCCCAAATGTTATCTCAACTATTGTAAATCCATTGTAGTTGTATAGCAGGCGTGATATCCTTAAGCAACAGGTCTCAGACTTTCAATGGAGCTAATGTTTCATAACCAAACTAATGCTCCTTTTTGCATCAACGACCTTACATGTTGCTAATTCAGGATTTCACATCTCACAATATATTCAACAATCATTATGTATCTTTAAATTCATTCAAAAAGAACTGTGCTTATCTTAGCTCCGATCTCCCAACGCCAATCTCAGCACTGTCGCATTTCACTGACATACGTTTCATCAGGGGTTTTTTCTGCACAGCATGTATCATCCAGTTTACATCTGACAAAGGGAATCAAACAAATATCTCAATTTCAAAACGTTAACAATGTCTACCAATATCTACCGTCCTTAAAGAATTTTCTTGCAAGATTCTTTTACCAAGATTTGCACGCTGAAAACTCTCTCTCCTTCATTCAGTTGATTCAACCAACGCCGCGCATGCGGACTGTCGGTCAGTGAGGACTTTATACTCCAGACATTTCACTAATTAACACCTGTGGAGCAGGCGTATTACTCACTCAGTCTCACCCGTACATTGGAATTTGTGCATACAGCCCGGGAAAAGAAAACAATTTGCACATTTAAGCCCCTTGGATTTACAGACTGCAAGTTAAAAATCCAACGTTGCTCTCGAATAATTAACGTTTGGTCTCTAGATTTTCCATCATGCCCCATCAAAATGTGATCACAAAAACATGTTAGATCTTCAAATTTATGGCCATTCTCAAGGCAATGCTCGACGATGGGGGCAGTTGTAGTTCTACATTTCAACCTGCTACGATGTTCAACCATACGGACTCGAAACGGGCGAGTCGTTTTTCCTATGTATATAAGTTGACAGGGACACCGAATACAATAAACTACAAAGCTTGTATTGCATGAAGTCCTATGCTTTAAATCATATCGTCTCCCATGATATTCAAAAAATGACGTTTCCAAAGTAATTTCACAAATCGTGCACACACCGCACTTAAAGTGACCCATTGTTTCTTGTGGGGATAGAGTTGGTGAAGATTTCAATACAGTAGGACTTAATATTTCTTTGAAATTTCTATGTCTTTGCCAGACACATCAAATACACTTGTCCTTCAATTCCGGAATACAGTGCAGGACATTAGTATGTTTTTTTAAAATTCGTTGTATCTGGTGACTAAATGCCGAATATTTTGTTACTAAATTAATGGTACCCTCATCAGTATGGCTTTTAGTGCCTGGGGTTAGTATCAAATCACGATTGTTATAAAGCGAGCTTATAAACGAGCTTTATTTGATATGTCTGGGGTATCCCCTAGTTCTAAACTTTTTACTCAACCACTTACATTGCATTTTAAACTCGACATCATCCGAACAATTTCGTCTGTATCGGAGAAATTGGGAAAAAGGCAGACCATCTTTTAGTCGTTGGGGGTGCACACTATGATAATATAACAGCGCATTTTTATCTGTAGGTTTATAATGCACAGTGGTAACACAACCTGATGTTCCTTTCTTTATCTCAACATCTAAAAACGTGATGACTTGGTTGTTGCTTACATATGTAAACTGAATTGTTTCTTCTCTATCGTTAAGCCAGTTTACAAATTCGTCTAGTTCCCGTTTTTGTCCATCCCATAACAAAGATATAGTCAATGTATCGGCGCCATAATTTAATATGCTGTTGATGTGCAGAAGTCGTGAGCCATTTATCTTCAAAGGAACCCATGAATAGGTTCGCCACCGCGGGATGCATGTTGCCCCCATCGCTACCCCTGTATTTTGATGATATACTGTTTAGTTTTGTTTCAAAATCATTTCATGTTTGAACAATTTGACTATGTCTGCCAAAAACAATAACTGTGATTCTGAAAGATCATCCCTTTTCTTTAAGGCTGTTAATACTACCTCATAGGCTTTATCTTGAGGGATGTTAGTGTACATCTAGGGTGACCAGCCAGATATTATTCACCGAAGCCCATTGAGAATACTGACTCAGGATTTGCAAAAAGTGAGTGGTGTCCCGGACATATGACGGTATATTAGATATTAAAGGACGTAAATAAGAGTCCACATAAATGGACAGGGGTTCTAACACTGATTAGTGAAATGTCTGATGGAGTATAAAGTCCTCACTGACCGACAGTCCACATGCATGGCGTTGGTTGAATCAACTGAATGGAGAGAAAGTTTTCAGCGTGCAAATCTTGGTAAAAGAATCTTGCAAGAAAATTCTTTAAGGACGGCAGATATTGGTAGACACTGTTAACGTTTTGAAATTGAGATATTTATGTTTGATTTCCTTTGTCAGATGTAAACTGGATGATACATGCTGTGCGGAAAAACCCCCTGATGAAACGTATGTCAGTGAAACGCGACAGCGCTGAGATTGGCGTTGGGAAATCGGAACTAAGATAAGCACAGTTCTTTTTGAATGAATTTAAAGATACATAATGATTGTTGAATATATTGCGAAATGTGAAATTCTGAATTAGCAACATGTAAGGTCGTTGATGCAAAAAGGACATTAGTTTGGTTATGAAACATTAGCTCCATTGAAAGTCTGAGACCTGTTGCTTACGGATATCACTCCTGCTATACAACTACAATGGATTTACAATAGTTGAGATAACATTTGGGAACAGGAATATAATTGGATCTCTCTGGTTAATATTGGAGCAATAATAGTCTATACTCAACACTGCAGTACTACTGGCACAAGGCAAGAGAAAGGATCTTCATGGCGCTGAGCACACCATACCGTAAACCTATGCCACTTGAGGGCATAGGACTTTCTGGTGAATTGCCTCCTAGAGGCCAAGACTACCTCCTCAACCTCCTTAGGTAGAAGTAAGGGAGCTAGCACTAGCCTTTCAGCAACCAGGCCATCAAATTGAGGGACCTGAGATTGGGGTGTAGAAGGGAACCTTGCTCCTGAGACAGGAGATCATGTTGCAATCCCAGAGGGAACGGAGTTTCCACCGCCAACTGCAGCAGAAGTGGAAACCATGGCTGCCTCGGCCATCTGGGGGCTACCAGATTCACCGAGGCCTTGGTCCTGGAAAATTTTGAACAGAGTTCGGGCCACCAGGGGCGTGGGAGGAAACGCATACAGGAGGCCCGTAGACCAAGAGATCATAAAAGCATCTGCTGCCATCTGCAGGGGATGCGGCTATCTGGAGCAGAACCTGGGCAGCTGACGGTTTTGCGGACTTGCAAAGAGATTGATGGATGGAAGTCCCCAGCGGAGGAAGATCTGCTGGGCCACTAGTGGATTCAACTGCCATTCGTGAGGTTGGAGAATCCTGCTGAGTTTGTCTGCCAGGAAATTCTCCTGACCAGGTAGGTAAACTGCTTTGAGAAACAAACCTTGTTTGACTGCAAAGGAGCAGAGATGCAGTGCCTCTTGACATAGGAGTCTGGATCCCGTGCTCCCTTGCTTGTTCACGTAGAATACTGCCACTTGATTGTCCATCTGCACTAGGACAGACTGATGAGACAGGGCATGAGAAAATGCCTGCAGAGCTAAACGGATTGCTCGCAGCTCCAAAAGATTGATTTGCTGCGTGGCCTCCCGAGGAGACCACAGGCCTTGAGTGCACACGCCCTGGCAATGTGCACCCCAGCCCTTTAAGGAAGCATCGGTTGTCAGCACCCTTGTGTGTGCTGGAGCCTGGAAAGATACCCCCCTGAGAAGGTTTGGGAGATGTAGCCACCACTGTAAGGAGTTCAAAAGTGGTTTGGACACCTTTACTCTGTCTCAGAGGTCGCCTGTGGCCTGTGTCCACTGAGCCCTGAGGCACAATTGAGCAGCCCACATGTGCAGACGGGCATTCGGAATCACATGCACAGTGGATGCCATGTGGCCTAGGAGCCGCAGGTAGTGCCTGGCGGAAACATGAGAATTGCTTCGGAACTGGTTGGCCAAGTCCATCAGTCTGTGGGCCCTGTCTTCGGGCAAGTAAGCCCTTGCCTGAAGGGTGTCTAATCTTGCCCCTATAAACTCTAGGTTCTGAGAGGGGAGCAAAGTGGACTTTTATTAGTTTATGACAAAGCCCAGATGCTGAAGAAGAGAGACAGTGTGAAGAGTGGCTTGTCGGGCCTCCTGGAGAGACTGGCCCCTGATGAGCCAGTCGTCCAGGTATGGGAAGACAAAAATTCCCTGATACCTGAGATAAGCCGCCACCACCGCCAGGCATTTGGTGAAAATCCTGGGGGCAGAGGTTAGGCCAAAGGGAAGTACCCTGAAATGAAAATGGTTTCCTCCCACCACAAATCTGAGATATTGACTGTGGTCTGGATGAATGAGGATGTGAGTATAAGCATCCTTTAGGTCTAAGGAGCATAGCCAGTCTCCCTGCTGGAGGTAGGGCAGCAGTATCCCAAGGGTAAGCATCTTGAACTTTTCCCTCTCCAGAAACCTGTTTAGGTTTCGCAAGTCTAGGATAGGCTGGAGGCCCCGTGTCTTTTTTGGTACCAGGAAGTACCTGGAGTAGAAGCCTTGCCCTGTCAGGTGGTGAGGCACCGGTTCCACTGCCTGTTCCCTCAGAAGACTTGCCAACTCCTGAAGGAGGAGGTTTCTGTGTAGAGGGAGTCTTGAAGGCTCCCCTGGAAAGTAGGAGGGGAGTAGCTGGTGGAAGTGGAGCATGCAGCCCTTTTGGACTATGCTCAGTACACAGGTATCCCCTGTGATTGCTGGCCACCTGTAGGCATACAGGGTCAGCCGACCTCCTGTACTGAGTGGAGCCACCGGCAGAGGAGAGGCTATGCTGTGGGAGTCAAAATCCTGCTCCCTGCTGTGCAGGAGCCGGAGCTGGCAGCTTGGGGGTCTTCTGCCTACAGGGCCCATGCCCCTGCCCCTTGGCCTGCTGGCCCTGTTGGGGAGCTGGAGAGGCCTGATACTGAGGGTAGGTTTTGTAGGCAGCACCCGTCCTCGGAAAAAAGGGCTTCTTTCCCAAGCCCTTCTTTTTTTGAGAAGGGGCAGAAGTCTTTCTGGACAGCCTTGTCTTGGTGAGAGAGTCTCAGCCTCGATTTCCGCAGCCTTTTCAGTCATGGGCTTACCGAATAGGTTGTCACCTCGGCACGGGACATCGACCAACTTGTCCTGCACCCATGACTTCAGGTCCGATGACTGTAGCCAGGCCTGACAGCGTGCACTGATGCCAGCTGCAGCTACCCGGGCCGAAGCATCGAAACCATCATAGGCTGCTCGAGAGATGAACTTCAAGCACTCTCGGATCCCTGTAGACAAGGCCTTGAACCTCTGCAAAGGTTCCTTGGAGAAGCCAGCTGAGAACCCAGCAATCTCCTTTGCCAGGTCCCGTAAGTACATGCCCATGTACAGCTGGTAAGTCTGGACATGGCAAGATAGCATAGAGACCTGGAAGCACTTTCTACTGAAGGCATCCAGGTTCCGGGCCTCCCATCCGGGGGGCACCGAGGAGTGCATCTTCTGACTCTTCAGGCGGTGCATGGCCGATTCCACAACCATGGAATTGTGCGGTAGCTGCGCCTTTTGGAACCCAGGGCTCTTACGGATTTGATAAATGGAATCGACCCGTTTGCTCAGAACCGGCGCAAACGCTGGTGCCTCCCACATATGGAAGAGCAGCCGTTCCAGCATCGGAGGAACCGGGTACAGTAAAGGCTTCCTTCAGAGGAAAATCATACTGGAGGGCATTGAGCTCCTCGGCATCCGCAGGGAATGCCAAAGCCTTGGCCATGTCCCTCACGAAGTCCGAGAACCGTGTATCCTCCGGGGGGGTACCTTCTCTGAGGCTCGGACTCTGGTGAATCCGATGGGACACACTGGGTCTGGAAGATGTCGGGAGACTCCTCGTCCTCCATCTCCCAAGCCGACTCCTCCAAGGAGGAGTCGAGCGGCTCCAGCCATGTGGGCCTCAGTGCCACCCATCCCGACGCCGAGGGCACCGGCGTTGACAACCTCGGCCCCGCACGGGAGGTCGAAGGGGGACCTTGACCGAGGATAGACTCGAGACTTAATGGACTCGAGGATCGGCTCGGTCTCCGGGGTCAACTTAGATGTCAAGGTCTCGGTGGTCGCAGCAGATGCACCGGTCAGACCGGCGATCAGCACCCGCTGCTGTTCCATGAAGGCAGCCAAGCTGCTCTCCAAGGCCGTCAGCCTGAGTCCAAGCTCAGGAGACTCAGCAGCCGGCGACTCGTCGGTTCTCCTGGAGGAGAGTCCACGAGGACAACAGAACTTACGTGACTCGGGGACTACGGCTCCATGCGAGGTAGTTTGGATGGCCTCTCCGACTCCAAGAGCCCAGGGCAGCAACCAGGTCTATGCGACCTGGCCCTCAAGGACCCAGGGGCCTCCACCAATGCCGACCTCATGAGCTTCTTCTTCCTTTTGTGCTCCCGGGTGGGAGACCCCTCCTCAGAGGAACCACAATGGCACTCTGGGTCAGACTCCCGAGATGTCGAGGCCTCTGACGAAATGCAGGCCTGGCCGGACGCGGACTCTGAAAAAATTCTCTCTCGCTGATGCTGACGGCTCCGAAGCCCCTTCGACGACATTTTGCCGCATGGACCACAGACCTGCGGGTCATGGTCGGGCCCAAGGCATCGGAGGCAGCAGTCATGTGTGTCAGTGAGAGACATAAGTTTTACACCGATCACATTTTTTTGAACCCGATGGCAGCCATCGGATGAAAAAGGGCCCCTGCAAGGTCAAAAGACCGGGCTGCCAGTGAAAATCACAAAAACGCCGCGAACACTAGTCACGAAGAACAAAAAAACAAAAGAAACTCCGGACTCGATACCAGTGTACCAAGCCCAGGTGGGAAGGGGAACCGGCGTCGAAACGGGGAAGAAAAAGCAAAAATCGCAGAAAAAAAAATCAACTTTTCCTGGGTGACACGAATTCACGTCCATTGGGCTCCGCGGAAAAAGAAAGACTGAGCAAGATGGCACCCTTGGGCAGGAAGGGGACCGCGCATGCGCGCCGCGTTCCCAAAGGCTTTCTTTGAAAGCTGGGGAAATGCTCCGCACGGGGGCTCCGTCGACGTCACCCACATGCGAGGACTGATTTCCTGCTTGGTCCTGCAGAATAAACTTAAAGCTTGGATCTTTATCCTTTAACAAATCTTGAATAAGGAGGGAACTTATTACACACAGACTGGGCATTAACACTTAGACAAAGGAAATGGAACATCCTCCAACTGATATTTATATGAGGTTTCTCAAACTAATGATGATAAATATCTTTTATGTAATCTGTGCCCATTGAACACGTTAGGCCTTTGAGGTCTAGAAAGTAAAACCTCAATTGGAAAAACACAGCCATCATACACAACATTCACTGAGATTTTCATATTAGAAAAGCTATAAATCTTATCCGGTGTAATAGGAACTGGAAAAGCCTGAACATGGTTAAAAGATCCCATGTCACAAAATTCTCAAAATATAGAAACAAAACAATTATATATATTCAGTACATTTTTCTCTTCTATAGGAAACAACAAATGACTAAGAAAGGAAGAAAGAGAATAAAACACAATGCCTATATACCCAACACTCACACAAAGGGGCGGGACCTGCATCTTAAGCACACTTCTTTGGCACGATGCCTGAGGTTACTCCCCTGCTGCCAAGGCCTGCAGCCACATTTATTTATTTAATTTTTCTTTTATACCGCTTTTCAAATTATCAAAGTGATTTACAGTTAACATCAATTTATTACAGAGACCATGGGGGAGTGGGGGAAGGGTGAACATTATAACTTAAAACCAGTTAACTTATGAACATTACACAGATTCATAAGGTAAAATGACTTCAGGATAACAACTAGGTTAGGGTGGGTGTGCTTGGGAAGTGGCTTTACTAGGTTTAGATGGGGGGATTGGGGCAGTTACAGGTGGAGGGGGGTATGCACTGATTTTGGAGGGGGGAGATTTAGGTGTTCATTCCAAAGATTTCTTGAAAGAGGTGTGTTCAGTTTCTTTCGGAATTCAGTTATGTCTCTGATGGCTCTTAGATTGCTTGGAAGAGCCACATACCTCTTGAATCTTCATGCCATCTTCGAGAAAGGGCTGGAGGCAGAGGAGGAGGAAGTGGGGAAAGGAGGCATGGAGGTTGTTTAACCAATAATTCCTCCAGGGTCCTGATCCAACAATTCTGGCTGTTCAGCCAGCCCTTAACAGGATAAGGGCAGGGAACTGAACCAAAACCCCTCCTTCTTGGCAAACCAAATTTAAGGGTGGCCCAATGGGTGTCTCCCACATTGAGCTAAAGTGAGCAAGTCACCCCTATGAGCAGTTACTCAAGAGCTAAATCAGTCTTTCTCAAAGGTTTCACAGGGCTGCTCCGATGTGTCCACACTTTGCTAGATAACAAGAGAACTAGCTTTTCTAGATATACTACAGGATGAGCTCATCAGAAATCTCTGGATTTTTCTTTGTCTCCACTTCTCCTAGTAGGGGAACACAACCCACTTGTCTGGACTGGCCTAGCAGGATGATATAGAATTGCATTTTTAAAACATACAAAATAATTACCTTTTCCTCACTGGCTATGGTCATGCAAAGCTCTTGCCTTTTTTTCTTCCACTTTTTCTCTTTACCAGGCAGGGCACTCGAAGTCTCCATATGGTAGGACTGTAGGTCCACTCGTGAATGAAACTGGTAGCGTCCACTATCAATATCACAATAATAATAAATTCCAGTGCTAGGGTCATAATACAGTTGACTTTCCTTTTAAAAGAAGAAAACAGAAAAACAATGCATTACATTTTTCATGGTAATCCATAGGAGAAGTTTATTTGAAGCATACAACTGGTGATAAATTCAGGGTAATGTACTTCACCCAACCTAAAATTTACTGTCAAAATCTAGGAAAAACGTATCTCAATGCACAGCAACACTTGGATTTGCAATGAAACTTGTCTCTAGCGGTAGATACTGCTCTTTAATTGCATCAAACACCTTTATTAAAGGAAGGTATCTTCTTGGGCTTCAAAGCAAAAAGGACTTGCTGCTGTTCTTTAGTGCATCACAAAGTTGATAGCCCCAGCTCCACAGAGATGGCTAAGTATCAGAGAGAAGGGAATCAGGGAAAACAGATCTGGAGTTCTTGGTGCATACTACTAAATAAAATGCATGCATGTAAATCATTTTTAAAGTACTTGTGCTAAAATTTCTCATTTTATTTAATTAAATAGCTTGGTTGATAAAGAATATGTTTACTAAAGTGTGCAAGTTTACAGCAGTTTAGCATGTGCTAAGTCAGGCCTTGACAAATTTTGTGTGGATTTAGGAGCCAGGCCAAAATCTTAACAGCCAGTGCTTATAGCCGGCCTCGCACCCCTCCCACATTGTTCTCAAGTTTCGCGAGACCAGTGCCAGAATTTCTATACCACGCTGCATCTTTAGACAGAAATACAGATAATATCTATCTAAAGCTGTAACTGTAAAGTATCTGTATGGGTATGAAGTTTACAGTAACTGTAGTGTGCCTGTCTGGGCATGGGATATGGTGATGGGAGCCTATGTGTGGATGGGGTGCGAGGCTGTGGTGCATGTGTGTGTGCGCTTGTGCTGCAAAGCTGGGGAGCCTTTGTTTGTGTGATGCAGAGATGGGGTGCCCGTGTATGCATGTGGTACGGAGGTAAGGGGGGCGTGTGTGTGTGAGTGAGATGGCAACACCTTGCACTGTTCCCTCCCCCCTCCAACCCCTCTCCTGCTGGCTCTCCTACTTTGTTGTTGCCCTTCCAGATTTTTCCCCCAACCCTAAAATCCCCATCTTCCTTTATTTAAATCCCTTTGTCACTTTAAAATTTCCCTGCCTTCTCTACCTCACTTTCCTCCCCCTCTGATCTTTTTCTTGCTGCAGGCTACAATTCTGGCCTTCCCTTCTGTTCTGTCCACAGGGATCCCATTGAGTAATCAAACTCTGGAATTCATTACCAGAGGATGTAATAAAAGCTGCTAGTGTAGCTGGATTTAAAAAAGGTTTGGACAAATTCCTGGGGGAAAGTCCATAAGGAGAAATTAGACCTTACCTGCTAATTGTCTTTCCTTGAGTTCTCTCCGGGCCAGTCCAGAACTGATGGGTAGTCAAATCTCCCTCCTCTAGCAGCTGAGGCCTGAATACAGATTCTTGTTGCCAGGTTACCCAGCACCCCTCTGGAGGCAGCAAGGCAGTCTTAATGTATCAAGCAAAGCAGAAAGATAAAACAAAACGAAGAACTCCCAAAAACAGTGGAAGAGTTACACAGAAGGCTGCTTACCGTGCGTTGTGGCTGTCTAGTAGCACGGTCGCAGGGAAGAATATTTCCCCCTTTTTTTTTTTTTTTTGTTTGTCATCATGGTATATCTTGACCTACAAACACGGCGACAAACGTGAAATATACAGCACTGAAAAGATACCTAGGACACTGATAGGGCGGGCTCTGGACTGGCCCGGAGAGAACTCAAGGAAAGACAATTAGCAGGTAAGGTCTAATTTCTCCTTCCTTATCGTCTCTCCGGGCCAGTCCAGAACTGATGGGTAGTACCAAAGCAGTAACTAACCCTGGGAGGGACCTGTGAGCCCCGCTATGACGGCGGAAGCCCCCACAGACGCATCCTGACGGGCAAGGACATCTAAACGATAATGTCGCAAAAAAGCATGTAGAGAAGACCAGGCCGCCGCACGACAAATATCCACCGGAGGAACCAAAGCCGACTCCGCCCACGAGGTCGCTTGACCCCTGGTAGAATGAGCCCGAAGACCGACAGGCACGGTCTTACCTCTGGATTCATATGCGACTCTAATGGCCTGCTTTACTCAACGCGCGATGGAAGCTTTGGAGGCCGCATTCCCCTTGGACGGCCCCCCATAGAGCATGAACCACCTATCGGATTGCCGAAACGAGTCCGTTTCCTTAAGATATCGACGGAGCACACGCCCCAAATCCAATCTGCGTAGAGAACGATCCAAAGGATCCTCGGCCCCCGACGTAACGAAGGTGGGCAGCGTAACAGACTGGTTCAGATGAAAGGCTGAGACTACCGTAGGCAGAAAAGACGGAACCGGACGCAAAACCACTTTTTCCACCGAAAACTGTAGAAAAGGCGGCCGACAGGAAAGCGCTTGCAAGTCTGAAATGCGACGAGCAGAACATAAGGCTACCAAAAATGCCATCTTCCAGGATAACTCCCGGATAGAACTGGAGGAACGCGGCTCAAAGGGAGAGACAGTGAGCGCCTCGAGTACCAGATTCAAATCCCAAGGAGGAATAACCTGCCGAACAGGAGGACGAATATGCCGAGCCGCTGTAAGAAATCGAAGAACATCCGGATGCGAGGAAAGATGAGATCCGCGAATCGTACCATGAAAAACCGTCAGCGCCGCCAACTGCACCTTAAGCGTGCTAAGAGCAAGACCCTTCTCCAGCCCCTCCTGAAGAAAGGCGAGAACATCCGGAATAGAAGACCCACGGGCCCGCAAAACGCGCTCAGCACACCAGGCTTCAAACACGCGCCACACGCGGATGTAAGCCAACAACGTGGAGCGCTTGCGCGACTGTAACAAAGTAGCAATCACCGTTGAGGAATAACCTTTGCGGCGCAAACGTTCCCGCTCAAGAGCCATGCCGTAAGCAAAAATTGATCCGCCTGAGGCATCGGCACGGGACCTTGATGAAGCAGGTCCTTCCGAGCGGGTAACCGCCACGGCGGCTCCACCAGAAGCCGCATCAGATCGGCGTACCAAGGACGCCGAGGCCAATCCGGAGCAATAAGGATCACTCGGCCGTCGTGAGAGGCTGCCCTGTGAACAATTGGACCTACCAACGGCCACGGAGGAAACACAGAGAAGCTGCCCCGCCGGCCAAGGTTGAACGAGACCGTCGAGGCCCTCCGACATATGTTCCCTGCGCCGGCTGTAAAAATGCCCTGTCTTTGCATTGCGAAGAGTTGCCATCAAGTCCATAACCGGGTGACCCCAACGCAACGTGATCTCGCGAAAGACTTCCGCATGGAGCTCCCACTCTCCCGGATCCAGCAGATTCCGACTGAGATAGTCGGCTTGCAGATTGCTCTTTCCTGCCACATGAGACGCTGAAAGAGCAGTGAGGTGCAGCTCCGCCCATTGAAACAAACGTTGACTCTCTTCCAGGAGAGGGAGACTCCCCGTTCCGCCCTGGCGATTTATGTAGGAGACGGTCACCAGATTGTCGGAGAAGACGCGAACCGGCTTTCCTTCCAGAAGCTCGGCAAAGGCTAGCAGTGCTAGATAGACCGTTCTGAGTTCCAGACGATTGATGGACCACCTCGTCTCCTCCGGCGACCAGGCGCCCTGCGCTATGTGAGTCAAACAATGTGCCCCCCAACCGGTGAGACTGGCATCTGTAGTGACCAAGATCCAATCCGGGAGGGTCAGAGGAACGCCCGCCAGAAGATGGTCCGGATCCGACCACCACTGAAGACTGAGCCTGACATGCTCGGGACAGCTCAAGCATCGCGAAAGCGGATGACTCTGCGGAGACCACCGTGACAGCAGCGCCTGCTAGAGCGGCCGCATGTGCGCCCGGGCCCATGGCACCAGATCCAAGGCTGCTGCCATCAGCCCCAGTAACTGCAAGTACTTCCAAGCTGTTGGAGCGAGAAGACGCAAAAACCCGGACACGTGAGCGAGAATCTTCCGAACCCGCTCCGGAGGCAAGAGGACCAGCCCTCTGTCCGTGGCGAATAACGCCCCTAGGTAAGGAAGCCGCTGGACCGGCTGCAGACGACTTTTGGCTTGGTTCACAATCCAGCCCAGGTTCGAGACAAGAAACCACCCGAGCTGTCGCCGTGAGCGACTCCGCTCTTGACGCCGCCCGAATCAACCAGTCGTCCAGATAAGGATGAACCTGAACACCGTCTCTGCGAAGAGCCGCCGCCGCCACCACCATCACCTTGGTGAAGGTGCGCGGTGCCGTTGCTAGACCGAATGGTAAAGCCCGAAACTGGAAATGACCCATGGGAATCGTAAAACGAAGAAAGCGCTGATGTTCCGGCTTGATAGGAATGTGGAGGTAAGCCTCTGTCAAATCGATGGAAGAGAGAAACTCTCCGGGACGCACGGAGCGAATTACCGACCTCAAAGTTTCCATCCGGAAATGAGAGACGCGCAGACACCGGTTCACATGCTTCAGATCCAAAATGGGCCGAAAAGTGCCCTCCTTTTTGGGTACCACGAAATAAATCGAGTATCGACCGAAGCCGTACTGGTCCCGAGGTACGGGTACCACGGCCTGGAGCTGCAATAAGCGCTGTAACGTGTCGTGGATCGCCCTCCGTTTGGCTAGCGGACCACAAGGAGAGAAAACGAAGGCGTCTGCCAGAGGACAAGCGAACTCGAGGGAATACCCCTCTCTGACAATCTGAAGCACCCACCTGTCGGTGGTGATGGCGGCCCAAGCGGAGGCAAACGCCTGCAATCGACCTCCTACCGGAAGCTCCGCCTGGACCGGCCTCGCATCATTGTGGCTTCTTAAGGGAAGGGGAGGTGTTACCAAAGTAGCCTCTACCGGAACCTCTAGCGCCTCGAAAGGACGACCCCCCGGGATTGAAAACGACCCCGCTGATAAGGAGTAAAGCGCGCTCCCCTAAAACGGCGAAAGTCACGTCCCTGTCCCCGAGAAAAAGAGGACTGCTTAACTGTTCGAGGATGGTCTTCTGGAAGACGTCCTCCCTTGGAGTCACCTAAATTCTTAACAATCTTCTCTAGCGCTTCCCCAAAGAGAAGCTTACCCTTATAGGGTAGTTTACTGAGACGGGGCTTTGGATGAAGCATCTGCCGCCCAATTACGCAGCCAAAGAAAGCGACGGGCCGCAATCGTGGAAGCCATAGCTTTTGCGGAAATACGGATCAAATCATAAAAGGCATCCGCTAGATAAGCTGCCGCAGATTCCAGCTGAGCGCCCTGCAGAGAAGGAGCAGAGGCACCCTCGGGAGCAGAAGTCAGCTGACTCCACCTAATAGAAGCTCTAGATACGTACGCTCCACACACTGACGCCTGTAGCGCTAAGGCGCTGGCATCAAAGGCTTGCTTCAAAAGCCCCTCTAGGCGCCGGTCCTGCATATCTTTAAGGGCCGTAGCACCCTCCATGGGAATGGTGGTCTTCTTGGTGACCGCCGACACCAGAGCATCAACCTTAGGCATACGCAGGAGCTCCCTTTCCTCTTGAGGCACAGGATACAAACGAGCCATCGTCCTTGTGCCCCTCAAGGAAGCCTCCGGAAATTCCCATTCGGATTCTATCATTTGCTTTATGACTCTGTGGAAAGGAAAATACTTTTGATCCGACCTGACACCCTGTAACAAGGGATCCTCCAAAGGTTCCTGTTGCACCACCGGAGGAATAATATTGAGAGCAGATAAGAGATTGTGCTATCAGAGCCAACAACTCATCTCTTCTAAAAACCCTAAAAAGATTAGGGTCCTCCCCTGGTCCCAACTCTCCTTCCTCTAATTCTGTGGGCCAGGAATCGAAATCTGGAGCCAGAGAACTGTCATCCATCTTAGTATCGCGAAAGACAGGCAAAACAGAAACCCCTTCTCCGGGCTCTGACCTGCAAGAAACAGTAGCCTGAGGCGTCAGGAGTGAATCGGCCACTCCTGGCACAGGAGATTGAGATTTTTTAAGCAGATAAGCCCTGTGAAACGCGAGAATAAACTCAGGAGAAAGAAGAGGATCAAGCTCCTGTGGCAGGTCTGTTACCACAGGCCGTTCAAGATCCACCGCGGTATGCTTAGATTTAAGCTTTTCGTTTGGCCGGCTTAGCCAGAGGAACTGAGGAAACGGCAGGACCCCCTAAGATGGCCGCCGTTCCCACGCTTTTCTCCGAGGACTGCGCTGTGGAAATGCGGTCCATTGGATCCCCCAACGGTTCCTGCATTGCCGGCCCGAGACCCGCAGCTCGGAGACCCCCAAAACAGAAGAGAAATAGCGCGAAGCACAGCCCCCGCCGAAAAAAACGCCCACAGGAAGGAAGCCGGAAAGCTAAGAGAAGGGAAACGGCGCGGAGTTCAGACAAATACCTGCACTGATGCCGGTTCAGCGAAACTGCTCCGGATACCCCGAGAATCGCTGCTAGCGGAAAGAGGGGTAGGAGAGACAGAGCAGAAGGATACCAGTAGCTGGGGTCCCCAGGTCTGGTTCCCAGTATCGGCACTAACAGAGTAGAAGAGACAGGCTCTGCCCCATACTCCGATATGAGCACACAGTGAAGGAGCGTGTAAAAAAAAAAATCACAGCCAAGCTGTATAACAGCACAGTGCTAATATACCCAGCTAGGATAAAGCACTAACCCCAATGTGAAACTCTTCCAGAAAATAACAAAAATTGATAATTGATAATATAAAGAAAAGAAAACAGAACCTTGGTGGGGAGTCAAATCTCCACACATCCAGTTCAGCTGCTGAGGACAATAAGACTGCCTTGCTGCCTCCAGAGGGGTGTTGGGTAACCTGGCAACAAGAATCTGTATTCAGTCCTCAGCTGCTAGAGGAGGGAGATTTGACTACCCATCAGTTCTGGACTGGCCCGGAGAGACGATAAGGAAGCCATTATTAAAAAGGACCAGGGAAATCCACTGCTTACCCCGGGATAAGCATTGTGGAATCTGTGTACATATTTGGGAACCTGACGGGTATTTGTGACTGGGATTGGCCACTGTTGGAAACAGGATACTGGGCTTGATGGACCCTGGTCTCATACACTATGGCATTTCTTATGTTCTTATGGGTCTTTGCCTCTATCGCAGCAGTGCTCTTTTCTGCCCACGAGAGATGGGATCCTTGCAAGCAGTCGGCCTGCATTGTAGCCTTCCCCTTCTCTTCTGCTCGGAGGGATCCCCATCTCCCACAGGCAAAAAAAAAAAAGAGCAAGAGATCAGATTCCTGCAGGCAGAATAGAAGAGTACAGCCATGATCACGGCAATGATACCTTCTGTCTGCTTGTGGAGATCAGATCTCCCACAGGCAGACAGCAGAGTCTTTTCTGCAATCGCAGCCTTTCTTCTGTTCAGTACATGGGAGATGGGATGCTTGCGGGCAGACAGAAGAGAACATGACCATCCAGAGAGGGCAAAAATCCCAGGCACAAATGCAAATTCTAGTTGCCATGAAGACCTGGCATCTGGGATTTGTCGAGTCCTGTGCTTTTAGTGCTAAAAATTAGAACGAAGAGCCAGCCAGACCAGTCCTAACCGTTGGGGCTGTGCCCGGCATGTCTCCATGTAGTTAACCCAAGTCAGATGATGCTGCCACGCTAAACCGGCAGCCACACTTAACAGGAGTGTACTTAACCACAATGCAGCTAACTGCAGCAATCACAGTTAGTGCGAGCTAATGATGCCCATGCTAGCCGTGATGTGCAGTCAATGCCCACTTTCTACCCTAAAACTTCCCAAGTTTCTGCCTCATCCCACACTAAGTGATTAGCTTGGGATTTTTAACAGGGACGCATTTTTACTACAAAGTAACGGTTACTACGGTCCCATACTAATCATGTAGTGTGGGATATAGAGCATGGTAACTGTTACACAATTTATTAAACATGCCCCTAAGTAGAAAATGTGATGCTTCTTTTCCTAAAATACATTGCATGTGCATTCAATATTCAGAAATCCATGTACTGGAAAACAAGAAAATCAAAGAAAATCTGTACCGAGTCATAATAGAAGCCAGTGCTGTGGTCGTAATATAATCCTGAGCTTTCATCATATGAAAATCCAGTTTGTGACACTGCAGCTTCCGCAGTAGCTCTTAAACTCTCTGCTAGCGTTGTGCCTTGCAGTTCCTTTAAAAGAAAAAAAAACAAGTGAAAAAAAAGAAAACGGAAACACTACTTTGCAATTCATTTTCTTGACTGAATAGTGATTTCAGGACCAGAGACTGTAAAGGCATGATGACTAATTACCCTCACGTTCAGAAGAGGAACCTACAGAGCAGAGTTGAGGCATTATTGGCAAGATGGCTTGGAGAAGCTTGCATCCCCATCCACTGCTTTGCAGATAAAGCGTAGTTACTCACCTGTAACAGGTGATCTCCGGGAACAGCAGGAATTAAGTCTTCACATATGGGTATGGTCTGTACCGACGGAGCCCGCGTGGGAACGCTCCCCAGCGTCCAATAGGAAAGCTTTTGGGAGCATCCCACTGCATCTGCGCTGCTGACTTCCTGCCTTTCGAACTCTCCCTCTTCAGTTGAGTTTGTAGCTGAGATGAAAGGAGAGAAGGATAGAAAAGAGAGAGAGAAGAGATACAACTCCCAAGGGAGGTGGGTGGGCTGTGAAGACTTAATTCTTGCTGTTCCCAGAGATCACCTGTTACAGGTGAGTAACTACGCTATCTCCAGGAACAAGCAGGAATGTAGTCTTCACATATGGGGACTCACAAGCTGAGAGATGCCAGAGAGATGACCCCAGAAGTTGCTAAACCCAGGTTTAGGTGGGTCATGTTTCCTCCCAAGGATCTCTGGCATCGAAACCCGGGACGGCGGGTAGGAGTCTGAGTCTAAGTCTGAAATAGATGCTGGAGAACAACCTGGCCAAACGAGACATCCCGACGGGAGTCCTTGTCCAAGCAGTAATGGGCTGCAAAGGTGTGGACCGAAGACCAAGTGGCTGCTCTGCAAATGTCGTCAATGGACACTGAGTGAAGGTTGGCCAAAGAGGCCACCGTTGCTCTCACATTGTGAGCACTGACATGACCTTCGAGAGAAAGTCCCTTACTCTCAAAGGTAAAGGATATGCAATCTGCAATTCACTTAGAGAGAGTTCTCTTGGAAACTGGTAATCCAAGATGACTGGAGTCAAGGGCAACAAAAAGCTGTGAAGCCTTTCTATGTTGCTTAGTTCTCTGAAGGTAAAAGGCTAGAGTTCTTTTACAATCCAGAGTGTGAAGATTCTTTTCTGCACTAGAGGCGTGAGGCCTAGGGAAGAATACAGGAAGGTAAACCAACTGGTTTAAATGAAAAGGCGAAACCACCTTTGGCATAAAGTGAGGGCAAGTCCTAAGAACTACTTTATCATGGTGGAACCTTGTATAAGGAGGATCAGCCACCAAAGCCTGTAGTTCACTAATGCGCCTTGCAGAAGTGAGGGCAACAAGGAAGATTACTTTCCAAGAAAGAAACTTCAGAGATGTAGTGGCTAAGGGTTCAAAGGGCGGTTTCATAAGTTGCCAGAGGACAAGGTTCAAATCCCATGCTACAGGTGGTGGCTTAATGGGAGGCTTAGTTAAGAGTAGGCCTCTCATAAACCGCGCTACCAGCAGTTGAGAGGAGACAGGTTGTCCATCAAAGGGCTTGTGGAAAGTCATAATGGCACTAAGGTGGACCCTCACTGAATTGGTTTTAAGACCAGAGGAAGATAAGTGGAGGAGATACTCCCTGAGGTCCAGTATGGGCCTATACCCCCCTGTCTTCTTTGAATGAGGAAGTAGGGGGAGTAAAAACCCTTGCCCTGTTGGGTCACAGGTACCTCCCTCTATTGCCCCTTGAGCAAGTAGTGAGGTGACCTCTTGACACAAGAAAGTGGTGAAGGGGGGGCCGAGAATTGAACTCTCTTGTAATGGTGGAAGGGGGCATACTTTGGAAATGGAGTTTGTACCCCTCTGTTACAATGGAGAGAGTCCACTGCTCTGATGTTATCTGTTGCCACCTTTCGGCAAAATGACAGAGTCTGCCTGGAATGGTGAGAGGCTCTGGACCCTTTAGAGGAAGGATGACTAGGTTCTCTAGGAAGGAATCAAAGACCCTGAAGAGGCTGTGTCTGCTGAGCTGGTTGAGCTCTGGGGACTTGGGCCTTCCTTTGTTGTTTGAGTTGCTGCTGCCCCTATTGGGGAGCATGGACTGGGCAGTGGAAGGTCTGGGTGTAGGATGGATAGAATTTATTTTTCTTGTTAAAAAAGGGTTTCTTAGCTGGGTTGGCAGTGGTCCTTGATAGTCTATTCAAGGTGTTTATGTTTATTTAACTTGATATACCGCTCTTCATTACACCAGAGCAGTTTACAAAATATTACAGTGGTGGGCACAAGCCCTCATTGCAAGAAAATAAATACATAACTGGACAGGAAAGAGGAAAGAAAGAGAGAATACATAGGAAGGCCGAAACAGAGGGGGAGACACAGGCGGTGGTGTGTTTTCGGACTCAAGCTGAGAAGCTTTGTCCTGCCAATCCTTGCCAAAGAGGTTTTCTCCTGTGCAAGGAATATTCCCCAGCTTGTCTTGCACCCACTGTTCCAAATCAGATGCTTGTAACCAAGCAATGCGACGTGCACCGATGGAAATAGCAGAGGTTCTGCTAATGCACTCAAAACAATCAAAGGTTGCCCGGTTCATGAACTTATAAACATTCTGGGCATGTTTGACCAGAGTGAGGAAGTCGGCTCTCTTGTCATCAGAAAGAAGTGGAGCCATGAGTTCCAAATCTCTTGCAACTTCCCGAAGAAACATACCCATATAAGTATGTAAGAACTTATTCTGGCTGACAGCATCGAGGACTGAAAACATCGACGCCCAAAGGCATCGAGTGTCTTCGCCTCACGACCTGGAGGGTTGGAAGAATGCGTCTTAGCACTCTTGATTCTGCACATTGCCGATTCCACCACCATGAAATGGTGTGGTAGTTGCATTTTTTGGAAACCGGGACGTAGAGGGTACCCGGTTCATTGTATCGAGTCTCCTAGAATGTGGAGACACCAAAGGTGTTTCCCACATCCTAAGCATGAGGTCATGCAGAATTCGGTGAGTGGTAAGGGTTGCAGTCTCCTTAGGAGCTGCCGGGTACTGAAGAATCTCTAATTCTTCAGCCCTCAGTTCCTTCTCAGGGGTCACCGTGATCGAGAGGCCCTGGGCTATATCACGTATAAAGTCCTGAAAAGACATGTCCTCTGGAGGAGACATCCGATGCTGAGGCAAAGGAGATGGGTCCTCCAGAAGAACTAGTCCCATACCAACAGAGTCCTCGGAATTATCAGAATCAGAGGACTCAAAGTATCTATGGGCCGAATGCTCTCATATTGCTTGTCGCCGGTATTGATCGAAGTTGGCATCGGAATGCCTCGATACCAGACCCTCGATGCCTGAAACCGATTCTAGGGCTGGCATGGGAGGAAGCAAGGAGAGGGGCGCATTCATTACTGATGTCGGTACCAATGGCTGCGGAACCGATTGTAGTGGCTTGAGCGGTACCGAGGCTGCTAATGATGCAGCAAGGATGCGTTCGATGGCTAGGATACGCTGATCCATACAGTCCACCGATATCTGGGTGTCGGTGCAGGCCATGACCCCAGAAATATGGCACCAAGAGTTCTCCGGAGGTGGAAGCCTCGGGAACATCTTGGGACCCCATTAATGCTTTGGAGGCAAGGACCTCCTGCTGGGGTTGTTTGGCCGTTGTGGTTTCCTCAAGGGCAACGCCAGTAGCATTTCGATTCTTAGAAGGAGATCTACCCTTAGAAGACCTGGATTTGGTTACCTGAGATCCATGAGAGGAAGATGAAGCCCTGAACGACATCGATGCAACGGACATTGCATCTGAAGCAAAGATGGTGCCGAGTTTAGCAGCTCTGATCTGCAGGCCTCTCTTAGTCATCTTTCTGCAAAGAGGACACTCCAATGGCAAATGGTCAAGACCCAAACATTTAAGACACCAATCGTGGGTGTCGGTAGCAGAAATGGTACTGCTACATTTTGAACATTTTTTTTAAACTAGCTGGTTTCTCCATTTTATCAAGAAAGAAAAGAGGGCCTTGTGCCCAAAATGGCACCGAAGCACCCAGAGGGGGAAGATCCTCAAGTAAAAAAAGGGTTTCCTTTTTTTTTTTTTTTTTTAGAAGAAAATAAAGAAAGTAGAAGGCACTGGTGTACCGGTGTAAGCGTTGATGGGAAGGCAGACGCGACCACAAAAAAAGAAAATTTTCTGCGGTGACAGGGTTGCTGCCTTTCGGCTCCGTGGAAAACAAAGAACTGAAGAGGGAGAGTTGTAAAGGCGGGAAGGCAGCAGTGCAAGCGCAGTGGGATGCTCCCAAAAGCTTTCCTATTGGATGCTGGGGAGCGTTCCCGTGCGGGCTCCGTCAGTACCTACAATTTTATTTATTACAGTTTCTTATATACCGCGCTATTTAGCATCAGTGCGGTTTACATTATAACTTAACGACCATAACAACAAGCTGTCAGGTTTACATCGAACAGGAGTATAAACATGGAAAACAGGGTCAACTATATACATAATCTATTTACATTGGAAGGATAGATAAAAGTCAGATAATGCATGTAGGTCTTTTCTAACTAAATTGGGTCAATTCCTGGAGGGTATATCTAGGATCAATTGCTGTCAGGTAAGTGTTGGAGGAACAAGTGGGTTTTGAGGGCCTTCCTGAACTGATATAGGCTGGCTATGGCCCTAATGTCAGGGGGTAGAGCATTCCAGCATTTGGGTACGTAACAGCTGAAAGACCTGTTTGTGGTTGAATAGTTGTACTTTGTCGAAGCCTTTGGTATTGCAAGCAAGTTTACAGCTGTTTGATCTTCTGGATCTGTTGGGAGGGACAAAGTGGATAAGATGAGTGAGTGAGGAGGCTGAAATACCTTTGATTGCTTTGAAAGCTAATAGAAGGGTTTTGAAGGTGATTCTCCCATTGATTGGTAGCCAGTGCAGCTGTTTGAGAATGGGGGTCACGTGGTCATATCTGGATGCTCCGTAAAGGATCCTAGCTGCGGTGTTCATGGCCAACTGTAAGGGGGTTAATGTGGATTGGGGGAGACCTTGTAAGATGGAATTTGCAAAATCAAAGTGCGGCAGTATCAGCGCTTGATATATGGTTCGGAAGTCATCTGGGTCCAATAGGGAGCGTAGGTGCTTGAGAGAGCGTATTTTGAAGTAGACGGCTTTGACTATGTTGCTTATGTGGCTTTTCAAGTTAAGATGTTGATCCAAAGTAACTCCCAAATATTTTATTGCATCTTTGGTTCTCAAATCAGCTTCATTGACACTGACATGGGATGGGGGGGTAAAGTAGGTGTCTCTGGTGATGAATAGCACCTCCGTTTTTTTATGTTGGATGCGAAGGTTCTGTGTTTGGAGCCAAGTTGAAACTGCGTTGAAGCAGTCTGTGAGGGGGGTCAGGTCCATGTGAGTTGTGGAGAAGGGCATGTATAATAGGATATCGTCTGCATATATCAAACAATTCACGTTGAATGATCTTATGATATTGCAGATGGGCTGCATGTAGATATTGAAAAGTAATGAGGATAACGATGAGCCCTGGGGTACTCCTTGCTTTTGATGGAAATGTGTTGACTCCTCTGATCCTGATTTCACATATTGCCATCTGTCGTCAAGGTAAGATTTGCACCATTCTAGTGCACTGTTGCAGACTCCCTTCTCCTTCAGTCTTCCGAGGAGAATTTCGTGACTCACGGAGTCGAACGCCGCGGCAATGTCTAGAAATATGAGCACAAAACCTTGACGGATGTTGTCAATTCCAGTGATGATTTCATTGAAAAGACCAGTGAGTAGTGTCTCTACCCCATGATATTCTCTGAATCCGTGTTGGCAGCTATCTAAGGGGGAGGCAGCATCGATGTGGTCTTGAATTTGCCGTTGTGCTTCTTTCTCAATTATTTTGGCCAAGAGGGGGATGCTGGCTATTGGTCGGTAAGAGTCAGTTCTTTGTGGATCAATACCCATATGTGAAGACTACATTCTTGCTTGTTCCTGGAGATAAGACTTCAGCTTACCAACTTGCAAATTAACTAAAAATGAGAAGCAAATTTACATCCTCATCATACTTCCAAAATCTAAATACAAGGATATGATGTACTGCACCACCTCCTGAGGCAAAGACAGCTTCCTCCTTTTCTTCTTCCAGGAAGCAACACGCAGTAATACAGTAATAGATCAGAGGTACAATCCTGGATACAACACTTTACTGCAATTCAACTGTTTCAAAACTATTCAAAAGGCTCAACCCCCCCCCCCCCCCAAAAAAAAAAGCAGCATGTGAGCAAGGAGCCACAACATCTTTATCTATTTCACGCCATGGTTCTAATTCCCTTTGAACAGTATCTCTGTAAAGGAAATGGAAAAAGAACCGTAGGACGTATGCTGATAAGGGATACATTTAATTGGACACGTCTCACATTGATCTGCATAGCTCTGCTTGAATATTTCTTCTGTGGAATACTTCCACAGACAGAAATTGAAGGAAATCATAGCCTTAAAGTAAAAGATACATAACTTCAAAAGTGTGCAGGCAAACCTGCTTGTAGGTAGCTCTGTCCAGTAAGAACATAAGATATGCCATACTGGGTCAGACCAAGGTCCATCAATCCTGGCATCCTGTTTCTAACAGTGGCCAATCTAGGTCACAAGTACCTAGCAGTTTCCCCAAAAGACACAGGTTCCACAATGCTTGTATTGGGGCAAGTAGTGGAGTGGAAGAATAGCCTAATGGTTAGAGCACTGGCTTGGGAATCAAGAGACCAGGGTTCAATTCCCACTAGCACTTCTTGTGGCCTTGGGGAAGTCACTTAACCCCTCCATTGCTCAGAAAAATCTAAGTTATCAATGTACCTGTTTAATGTACATTACCAAGTTTAAGTTACAATGTAAACCACTTTGATTGAAATGATAAAGCGGTATAAAAAAAAATTAAATTTAAAAAAATAAATAAATTTCTCGAGTCCCCTTTAATAATGGCTTATGGACCCTTTCCTCCAGAGTTTGATTACACATTGAGTGAAAAAATATTTTCTCTTATTAGTCTTAAACAGGTTACACTAGTTTCATTGCATGTCCCCTAGTCTTTCTATATTTTGATGGCGTAAACAATCGATCTATGTTTACCCGTTCCACTCCATTCATTAATTTACAGATCAGAGTAGTTACTCACCTGTAACAGGTTTTCTCCAGGAGCAGCAGGAATCAGTCCTCACATATGGGTGACGTCGGCGCCGACGGAGCCCTCGTGCGGAGCATTTCCCCAGCTTTCAAAGAAAGCCTTTGGGAATTGCAGCGCGCATGCGCGGTCCCCTTCCCGCCTAAGGGTGCCATCTTGCTCAGTCTGATGACATAGCTAAAAGACAGCAAAAAAAACTAGCAAAATAATCATATGACTGCAACTCCAAGGGGAGGAGGGAGGGTTGTGAGGACTGATTCCTGCTGCTCCTGGAGAATACCTGTTACAGGTGAATAACTACTCTTTCTCCAGGACCAAGCAGGAAGTCAGTCCTCACATATGGGACTCCCCAGCTTAACGCTACCGGAGACCTCAAGCGTAAAAAATGAGCTCCCTCTAGCTCGTCAGCACGTAAGGAAGGAATCTTCTCTGAGAACGCCCCCGACCGGTAGCCCAACACAAGGGCCGGAGGGTAGGAGTTGCCTAAACCCCAAAGAGATTATGGAGTACTGCCTGTCCGAAAGCACTGTCCCTGCGGGACTCCCTCTCAAGGCAGTAATGGGTCGCAAAAGTCTGGCTTGAAAACCAAGTAGCGGCCCGGCAGATGTCTGCCAACGGAACAGAGCGGAGATGAGCCACTAACGCAGCCTTCGCCCTGACACGATGAGCCGTGACTCGACCCTCCAACGAGAGGCCGGCTGCCCCATAAGCCCAGGCGATACAGTCAGCGACCCATATGGACAAAGTACGCTTGGAGACAGGGAGCCCCAACTTATTGGGGTCAAAAGAAACGAAGAGCTGAACAGCCCTCCGATGCTCCCGCGTACGGTCAAGGTAGAAGGACAACGCCCTCCTACAGTCCAGGGTATGCAAGACCATCTCAGCCCGGTTGGCATGCGGCCTGGGAAAGAAGGTCGGAAGAACCACCTCCTGATTGAGGTGAAAAGGTGAGACAACCTTAGGAAGAAAAACTTAGGGTGAGTCCGTAAGACTACCCTATTCCTGTAGAACCTAGTGTAAGGAGGATCAGACACTAGTGCCTGCAGTTCACTCACTCGCCTAGCAGAGGTGAGAGCTACCAGAAATAAGGTTTTCCAGGAGAGAAAACGAAGAGGGCAGGTAGCCATAGGTTCAAAAGGCGGACAAGTTATCCGCTGCAAGACCACATTCAGATCCCACTCAGGGGCCGGTGGACGCAAAAGAGGCTAAAGCAGAAGGAGGCCTCTGAGGAAACGAGCCACCAAAGGGTGGTTGGAAAGAGGCCTACCGTCCACAGGCGAGTGGTGTGCTGAGAGAGCACTAAGGTGAACTCTGACAGAGTTAGACTTAAGGCCCAGATTGGAGAGGTAAAGCAAATATTGCAATACTACCGCTACCAAGCACGAGAAGGGATTCTCGCTGTGCTGAGCACACCATGCGGAGAATCTACGCCACTTAAGAGCGTAGGATTTCCTGGTGGAATGACGCCGAGAGGCCAAGACCATATCTTCCACCTCTTGAGGCAGCAGTAGGGGAGCCAAGACTACCCTTTCAGCAGCCAGGCCATCAGATGAAGGGACTGGAGGTTGGGTTGCAAGAGAGTCCCCTGATCCTGAGACAGGACATCGTGTTGAAACCCCAGAGGAAGAGGGGTGTCCACCGCTAGCTGTAGCAGAAGCAGGAACCACGGTTGCCGCGGCCACCTGGGGGCTATGAGAATCAATGAAGCCCCGTCCTGGAGGACTTTAAACAGCGTTCTGGACACTAGTGGTGTGGGAGGAAACGCATACAGTAGGCCTGTGGACCACGAGATCAGAAACGCATCCGCCGCTACTCTGAGAGGATGCGGTTGTCGGGAGCAAAATCTCGGGAGTTGCCGGTTCAGAGGACTGGTGAAAAAATCCATGGTGGGGAGGCCCCACCTGAGAAAGATCTGCTGAATCACCGACAGGTTCAATCTCCATTCGTGTGGTTGCAGGATCCTGCTCAGTCTGTCTGCCAGGTAATTTTCCTGACCTGGGAGGTAGACAGCCTTGAGAAGGATTCCGTGATTGACAGCCCAAGAGCACAGCCTTTGTGCCTCCTGACATAGAAGGAAGGAGCCTGTGCCCCCTTGTTTGTTCACATAGAACATGGCAACTTGATTGTCCGTCTGGACAAGTACAGACTGGTGAGAGGCGAGGTGGGAGAAGGCTCTCAGAGCTAGGCGTATTGCCCGCAGCTCCAGGAAGTTTATCTGTTGAGCAGCCTCCCAAGGGGTCCAGAGACCCTGAGTACATGTCCCTTGGCAATGTGCTCCCCAACCAAGAGGAGAAGCATCTGTTGTCAGCACCTGAGAATGCGGAGGGGACTGAAAATCCACTCCGAGTACCAGATTCGGAAGATGAAGCCACCATTGCAGAGAGGAGACTAGGAGGTCGGATATCTTTACTGAGTCCGTTAGGCTCCCCGTGGCCTGATGCCACTGAGTGCGAAGGCTCCACTGAGCAAGCTGCATGTGCAGGCGGGCATTGGGGGTGACATAAACCGTGGAAGCCATATGGCCGAGTAGTCTCAGAAATTGCCTGGCAGAGACCAGGGAATTGCTGCGAAACTGCCTGGCCAGATCCATCAGCCTGTGAGCTCTGTCCACTGGCAGAAAAGCCTTCGCCTGAAGGGTGTCCAGCCTTGCTCCTATGAATTCTAAGTTTTGGGACGGGAGCAAAGTGGACTTTGCAAAGTTTATGACAAACCCCAAGTGCTCAAGCAGAGCCACAGTGCGAAGGGTGGCCAGATTGGCCTCCTGGGAAAATTGGCCTCTTATGAGCCAGTCGTCCAGGTACGGAAACACAAAAAGACCCTGAAGTCTCAGGTAGGCCGCCACCACTGCCAGGCACTTGGTGAACACCCTGGGAGCAGAGGACAGGCCAAAGGGTAGTACTCAGTTCTGATAGTGGTTTCCTCCCACAACAAACCTAAGATATTGTCTGTGGTCTGGATGAATAAGGATGTGAGTATACGCATCCTTTAGATCCAAGGAGCACAGCCAACCTCCCTGCTGGAGGTAGGGCAGCAGGATTCCAAGGGTAAGCATCTTGAACTTTTCCCTCTCCAGGAACTTGTTGAGGTTGCGCAAGTCTAGGATGGGTCTGAGGCCTCCTGTTCTTTTTGGTACCAGAAAGTACCTGGAATAAAAGCCGACCTCTCAGGTGGTGGGGCACCAGTTCCACAGCCTGATCCCTGAGCAGACTTGCTAACTCCTGAAGGAGTAGGTCCCTGTGCAGAGGGAGTCTTGGAGGCTCCCCTGGAAAATAGGAGGGAGGTACCTGATGAAAATGGAGAAGATAGCCCTTTTGGACTATATGAAGAACCCAGGTATCTGATGTGACGGCTGACCACCTGTGGGCAAAGTGGGCCAGCCGGCCTCCTGTGCTGAGAGAAGCCAGCTGAGGAGAAGAGGCTATGCTTTTTGAGTCAAAAACCCCCACCCTGCTGAGCAGGGGCCAGTGTTGGTGGCTTGGGGGTCTTCGGCCTACGGGGCCCTTGACCCTGCCCCTTGGCCTGCTGACCCTGTTGGGGAGCTACAGAGGCCTGATAATGAGGGTATTGTTTATAGGCAGATGACTTCCTCGGGTAACAGGTCTTTTTTCCCGAGCCCTTCTTTTTCTGAGAAGGGGCAGAGGTTTTCCTGGAAAGCCTAGTCTGGGTCAGAGTCTCGGTCTCGAGTTCTGCAGCCTTTTCAGCCATGGGCTTGCCAAAGCGGTTTTCACCTAGGCAGGGAACATCGACCAACTTGTCCTGCACCCATGGCTCGAGGTCGGATGACTGTAGCCAAGCCTGTCGGCGGGTACCGATGCCGGCCCCGGCTACTCGGGCCGAAGCCTCGAAGCCATCGTAGGCTGCCCGAGATATAAACTTCGAGCACTCTCGAATACCAGTGGACAAGGCCTGGAACCTCTGCAAAGGTTCCTCGGAGAGACCAGCAGAGAACCCGGCAATCTCCTTTGCCAGGTCTCGGAGGTACATGCCCATGTAGAGCTGGTAAGTCTGGACACGGCAAGCAAGCATAGAGCCCTGGAAGCACTTTTCACCGAGGGCATCCAGGTTCTGGGCCTCCCGGCCGGGAGGCACCAAGGAGTGCATCTTCTGACTTTTCAGCCGATGCATGGCCGATTCCACAACCATGGAGTGGTGCGGTAACTGTGCCTTTTGGAACCCGGGGCTCTTGCGGACTCGATAGATAGAATCGACCCGCTTGCTTAACACCGGCGTCGAGGCCGGGGTCTCCCACATGCGGAAGAGCAGGCGCTCCAGCATCGGAGGAACCGGAACAGTAAAGGCCTCCTTCGGGGGCGAGTCATACTGGAGGGCCTCGAGCTCCTCGGCTCCTCCTCGGGATCCGCAGGGAAGGCCAAGGCCTTGGCCATATCCTGCACGAAGTCCGAGAACCGGGTATCCTCCGGTGGGGACCGTCTCCGAGGCTCGGACTCGGGTGAGTCTGATAGGACACACCGAGTCCGATGAGTGTCGGGTAACTCTTCGTCCTCCGTCTCCCAGCCCGAATCCTCGGAGGAGGAATCGAGCGGCTCTGGTCGGGCGGGCACCGAGGCCCTCCGCCCCGACGCTGAGGGTACCAGCGTCGACGACCTCGGCCCCGAACGGGAGGTCGAGGGAGACCGTGGCCGAGGATTGACTCGAGCCCGTATGGACTCGAGGATCGGCTCGGCCTCCGGGGTCGACTTGGAGGTCGAGGTCCCGGTGGTCGGGGCAGATGCGCCGATGAGACTGGCGATCAATGCCCGCTGCTGTTCCATGAAGGCAGTGAAGCTGCTCTCCAAGGCCGTCAACCTGAGTCTGAGCTCAGGAGACCCAGCAGCCCCTGACTCGGGCCCCGACGGCGTCGGGCCCGACGTCGGCTCCCTCGGAGGAGAGTCCACGAGGACAACAGCACTTACGTGTCCAGGAGACTCCATCTCGACACGAGGATGTTTGGCAGGCCTCTCCGACTCCGAAGACCTGGGACGGCTATCGGGGCTATGCGACCTTGCCCTCGAGGAACCAGGAGCGTCCACCAACGCCGCCCTCGCGGGTTTCTTCTTCCTGCGATGTTCCTGCGAAGGAGACCCCCACTCAGAGGAACCCCGACGCTGCTCGGGGCCGGAGTCCCGAGACGTCGAGGCCTCTAACGAGGTCCGGGCCCGGCCGGACGCGGAGTCAGAAAAAATCCTATCCTTTTGGTGCTGCCGACTCAACGCCTTCGAGGACATTTTGCCACACGGACCACAGATCATCGGGTCATGATCGGGTCCGAGGCAACAGAGGCAGCAGTCATGTGTGTCGGTAAGAGACATAAGTTTCTTACACCGATCACATTTCTTAAACCCGCTGGTAGCCATCAGGGGAAAAAGGGCCCCTGCTAGGTCAAAAGACCGGGCTGCCAGGGAAAAAAGAAAAAAGGCGCGAACGCCAGTCAAAGGACAAAAACCGAAAAAGAGAGAAAAGGACGCGATACCGGCGTATCGGTCCGAGCGGGAAAAGGATCCAGCGTCGAACCGGAGAAAAAAAAAAGAGAAAAACAGGGAAAATCAACTTTTTCCTCGGGGAAAAACAAACTACGTCCGTCGGGCTCCGCAGAAAAAAGAAGACTGGGCAAGATGGCGCCCTTGGGCGGGAAGGGGACCGCGCATGCGCGCTGCAATTCCCAAAGGCTTTCTTTGAAAGCTGGGGAAATGCTCCGCACGAGGGCTCCGTCGGCACCGACGTCACCCATATGTGAGGACTGACTTCCTGCTTGGTCCTGGAGAATTTATAATATCGCCCCTCAGCAGTCTCTTTTCCAGGTTGAAGAGCCCTAACCTTTTTAGTCTCTCTTCATAGGGGTATCCTTTTATCCCCTTTTACCATTTTGGTGGCTCTTCTCTGTACCTTTTCTAATAACGTTATATCCTTTTTAAGATACAGCGACCAGAACTACACAATATTTAAGGTGCAGTTACAACATGGAACGATACAGAGGCATTTTAATATCCTTTGTTTTATTCTCCATTCCTTATGATTCCTAGCATTCTATTTGCTTTCTTGACAGCCACTGCACACTAGGCGGAGGGTTTCAACATGTTATCCATGACAACGCCTAAATCTTTTTCCTCGGTGGTGGTTCCTAATGTGAAACCTTGCATCGTGTAACCATAGTTTGGGTTATTTTTTCCTAGGTGCATAACTTTGCACTTGTCCACATTAAATTTGATCTTTCAATTTATAAAAGGTTCTCTTGCAATTTTTCACATTCCTCATGGGTTTTAACAACTTTGAATAGATTTGTCTCATCTGCAAATTTGATTACCTCACTCATTATTCCCATTTCCAGATCATTACAAATGTGTAGAAAGCAGCGGTCCCAGCACAGATCCCTGAGGTATTCCACTATTCATCTTTCTCCATTGGGATTATTGGCCATTGAGCCCTACCCTCTGCTTTCTATCTTTTAACCAGTTCCTGATCCACAATAGTACACTGCCTCCTATCCCATGACTTTTTGATTTCGCCAAGAGTGTCTGATGAGGGACCTTGTCAAAGGCTTTCTGAAAATCCAGATACACTATGTCAACCGACTCACCTTTGTCTACCTTGATGCCTTTGAATTATGGTGCTGGTGGCGAATACTGTGTATACCATGGACTGCCCGAAGAACAAATCAGTCAGTACTAGAGGAGATGAAACCTAAGCTTTCTTTAGAAGCTCAGATGACAAGACTTCGACTTTCATACTTTGGACACATCATGAGAAGAGATCATTAGAGAAAGATATCATGCTTGACAAGATAGGAGGTCAATGCAAAAGAGGACAACTATCCAGAGGGTCGCCATGAGTGGACACCGACTCAACGGCGCTTAACAACAACAAGACAAGACCTTCCTTGGCTAAAACTATGTTGGCTGTCTCCCATTAAGCCATGACAATCTACATGTTCAGTAATTTTGTTCTTTATAATAGTCTCTACCATTTTTCCCAGAACTGACATCAGGCTCACCGGTCTATAGTTTCCCGATCACCCCTGGAGACCTTTTAAAAAATTGGCCATCCTCCAATCTTCAGGTATTACAGATGATTTTAATGATAGTTCACAGATTACTAATAGTAGGTCTGCAATCTCATATTTCAGTTCTTTCAACACCCTTGGGTGTATACCATCCGGTCCAGGTGATTTGCTACTCTTCAGTTTATCAAATAGTTCTAATACATTTTCCCGGAGTACCGATATTTCTTTCAATACTTCTGCGACATCACCTTTAAATAGCATTTCAGTCATGAGCAACATCCCTATATCTTCCTCAGTAAAGACTGAAGCAAAGAATTCATTCATTCAGTATCTCTGGTATGGCCTTGTTCCCTATTGGAACCTCTCTGTTGATATACCCCAACTTCAATCTTTTGCTAGTATCCTTCAAGGATACACTGTTCTGAACCATGCACTCTTGAGAAACTGTCAGCTTTCCCCTATTATCTAGTTTAAAAGCTGGTCTATCTGCTTTTTAAAGGTTAAGGCCAGCAGCCTGGTTCCATCCCGGTTAAGGTGGAGCCCATCCCTTTGGAAAAAACCCTCTTTTCCACAGTGTTCCCCAGTTACTAACAAATCCAAAATCCTCTTCCTTGCACCACTGTCTCATCCACACATTGAGACTCCGTAGCTCTGCCTGCCTTTTGGGTCCTGCGAGTGGAATGGGAAGCATTTCGGAGAATGCTACCCTGGAAGTTCTGGATTTCAGCTTCCTACCTAAAAGCCTAAATTTAGCCTCCAGAACCTCCCTACCACATTTTCCTATGTCACTGGTATCAATATGTACCAAGACAGAAGACTCCTCCCCAGAACTATCTAAGACCTTGTCTAGGTGGTGCATGAGGTCCACTACCTTCGCACCTGGCAGGCATATTACCAGAAGATCCTCACGTCCACCAGCCACCAAGCTATCTACATGCCCAATGATCAAATCACCAACTATAACGGCTGTCCTAACCCTTCCCTCCTAGGCACAATGCCCTGGAGAAACGTCCTCGGTGCAAGAGGGTTTTACATCACCTGGAGGACAGGTCCTAACTACAGGATCACTTCCTGCCACACCAGGGTGATGCTTTCCTGTTGCGTGACCTCTCTCCTCCATGGCAACAGGGATGTTGCCAGACTGGAGGTGGGACATCAGGACTATATCCCTGTAGGTCTTGTCAATGTACCTTATTGTCATTGAAGTCTGCTACTCTAGCCTCCAGAGATCGGACTTGTTCCCTTAGCTCCTTGCACCTAGTGCACACGTAAGACCCCTCACCAACTGGGAGAAAATCATACATGTGACACTCAATGCAAAAGACTGGAAAGCCCCCATCTGGCTGACGGACTGCTGTCTGCATTTTAGTTTAGGTTGTGTTTAGATATTTAAGTTCTTTACTTACTAAGGGTTGCTGGGGATACTTATACTAATAAAACTATACCTAATATATGTTTAATGTGTTCACTTAAAGCTTAATTAATCTCAGGTCCTTAATGTATGCCTGATGAGGATAAACAGCTGCACCTGAGGGTGAATATGGCACCTCCTTTCCTTTAAGAGGTTTAAGCACCTATAAAGCTATGATTATCCCAGGGGTGGGTGGGTGTTGGGGAGGGAGAGTGGACAGTAGAAGCGGAGGGTGCTATGGCGGGGGGAAGTGGGAAGTGGGGAGGGATGAGAGAGGCAGGAGGGAAAGGGGTGGGAGATAGGGAATAAAATTAAATGTGTCAGAACCAGGGGAACATATAGTAAGTAAACACAATACTCAGTAAATGGGACGTGAATTAAAAACACCACCACTTAATGTGCATGGCCTCAATACATGGCAAAAGAGGAGAGCGCTGATATGGGAAGGAACCCACACACAGGCAGACGTGATCCTAATGCAAGACACCCATTTAGAAACATCTCAAGGAGCAGGTCTATGCCAGGGAAAGTATGATAGGGTCCTTTTAGCAGCCAATGCTGGCAGTCCCAAGAGAGGGGTAGTGGGGATTCTGTTTGCAAAGGATTTGATGATCGAAGAGATAGAAGTAATAAGAGATCAGAAAGGTAGATATATAATTTGGGTCAGGCTCCTAGAAGGGAAGGAGTTCACGATACGTAATGTATATGCAGGGCCGTACTGAGCCAGAATTGCGCCCTGTGCTGCTGCACATCGGGCATGTGCCCCCCCCCCCCCCGCACCTCCATCCAGCCACTTTCTGCTCTTACCTTGCTGCCTCTGCCCTCTGTTTTCTCCACAGCGGCGCCAGCAGCAGGCAAGAGCAGAAAGTGGATGGACAGAGCTGGAGGAGAGGGTGCATGCCCAATGTGCTAGTCGCCGGCACTTTAAGCAGATCTGTCCCTCCCTGTTCTGTCATCGTGTAAGAGGAGGGAGGGGCCAAACCTGCTTAAAGTGCTGCAAAAAGGCTTAAGGGGTGCATTTCGACTGTCTGCTGTTGCCCTGCCGCCACTGAGAAAAGAAAAAAGTGGTGGCAGCAGGGCAACAGCAGGCAGCTGAAATGCGCAACTTAAGCCTTTGTGCCCTGTGCAGCCACACCGCTTGCACAGGGCTAGGTACGGTCCTGCATATATGCGCCCAGTAGTGCTCAGGGACAATTGTATGATAAACTGCTACCTTAGGTGGAAGATCACCAGACAGGTGCCTTGATTCTTTGGGGGAAACTTTATCATCACAGTAAATCCCCAAATTGACACTTCAAGGGGAGGTAGGGCAAGAGAGAGGGTAGGATGGAGGAAGCTGGGAAAGATGATGGCAAGCCTAGGGGTGGTGGATGCCTGGAGACAGTTCCATGGATCCAGATGGGAATACACCTATTAGGCAGGACCGTACCTACCCTGTGCGAGCGGTGCGCACCCACATCAATCGTACAGCAGAATAGACATGGTATAGATTGAGAACAGTTTGTTGAAAAGAGTGGGAAAAGTTGAAATAGGGACCATAACGTGGTTGGACCATACCCCAGTAACAGTAGCTATGGATATTCATAGAGAAAAAGGAGGCCTACATTTTTGGCGCTTAGATGAATCCCTATTAGATGACCCTGTGGGGGCTAACTCAATTAAGGCAGTCATCAAAGACTATTTTGAAAATAATGGGAAAGAAGACATATCCAGGTTTGTAGTGTGGGATGGAATGAAGGCTACCAAAAAGAAAAGACAGAAAGAACAGGAAGAGCGCTTAGGAGTCCAGTTGAAGTTATTGGTGAAAGACCACCAGGGTAGGGGAGGGAAACAAATATTAAGGCAAGAAGAGATTTGGAAAAATTAAGAATTGCAGAGTGGGCCTTTCAAATGAAAAAATTTCAACATGCCTATTTTGTTGGAGGCAATAAGCTGGGCAGATACCTTACCAGACAACTTAAAGAGAAGCGTACACAGCAACAGATAGTTAAATTAAAAAATGGGCAGGGGAGTTGGGATTTGCACATCTAACATCCAAACAATATTCTGCAACTTTTACAAAAAGTTGTATCAAAGCAAAAGGGGGACCTGAAAGAGATAGAAGAGTATTTAAGGGAAGTAGGCCTCACGGCTTTGGAAGAGGAAGAGCAGCACTGGCTAGACCGGGAGACTGAGGGAGAAGTACACTCTGCCATTAAGGCACTTGAGGGGAAGGCTCTTGGACTGGACAGCCTAAAAGCAAAATTTTACAAAACTTTTCACAAAGAGGTAGGAAAGGAACTGACAGATGTTTAATGTTATACAGGGAGGAAGGTTGATAAAATCTATTAACAGTAGCCAGGGTAGCAGTACTGCCAAAACCGGAGAATGATATAGGGGAGAGTGGCTTGTACAGACCTATAACCCTGATAAATCTGGATGCTAAAATATTAGCTAAGATATTAGCTACTTGACTTCAAAACTTTCTTCCAAAACTTATACGAAATGATCAAACAGTGTTCATACCAGGGAGGCAAGCCAGTGATAACATTCACAAGTTATTGAATGTAACCTGGGCAAGCCGCCGAGGTAAAATTGAGTCTTTGGTGATGGCCGTGGATGCTGAAAAAGCATTCGACAGGGTTGAATGGAATTTTATGTTTGGGGTGCTTCAGGCAATGGGGGTAGGGCAAAGCTTCCGGAAATGGATACAAGCTTTACAGACCCCAAAGCTAGGATCTGAGTGAATGGGACCTACTTGCAGGAAGTTCCGCTAGGCCGAGGCACAAGGCAGGGCTGCCCTCTCCCGCCCTTCCTATTTGCCATGGTGATTGAATCATTGGCTGAACGGGTACGAAACCAGTCGGATATTAGTGATATAGCGGAGGGAAAGGGAGAGTATAAGATATTATCTACATGCTAAGCAAACAATTTCCCTCCCAAACTTATTAAAAGAAATACAAACCTACAGTGATATGTCGGGCTACAAAATGAACATGAGGAAAACTGAAATATTGAAGATACTGTACATATGGAAACGGACTTAGAGAATATACTAAAAGCTGCCTACCCATTTAAATGGGCGACAAAGCAAATTAGATATCTTGGGGTGCAAATAAGTAGTAACTGGAAGAAGCAGAAACGTCTGAACTATGACCCATTGGTGACTAAAGTACTAACAGACCTGCTGAGGTGGGATAGACCTGCTTTCTCCTGGTTGGAAAGAACAGCTATCATAAAGATGAAATAATTCCTAGGCTGCTATTCATGTTTCTCTCATTACCTATAGAAGTGCCAGCAGAGCAGTTAAGATTATTGCAACGGTGAATATTCTCCTTTATTTACAGAAGACGCCCCCCGAGAGTAAATAGGAGAGTGATGTGCCGGGATAGAAGGGAAGGAGGAATGGGAATACCTGAGATGATGAGATACTACAAAAGCTGCGCAGTTGAGGGCAATACTATACTGGCAGAAGGGCCCCGAATACTGTCAATGGGTGAGGATAGAGCAAAAGGAAGGGGGACCAGACCCCATCATGGATAATTTATGGGAGAGCGCGGGGAGGGGGAGAGGGAGGGGAAGGGTGGGGGCTGATGGAGAACAGAACCTGTTTTAAGCTTTTACATTAAAAATTTGGCATCAGGAAATAGTCAGAGTTGTCCTGAAGAGCTCTAAAAACGTTTTGTCGGATAACGCTGAGGGGGGGAGAGAACTGTAACCTCATCCACACCAGATGGCAATATCCATTTTAATCAAATACATTTTTCAAAATTAGTACTTAGCTTAAAGGCAGTGCAAATGCGCAACAAATTGCAGTCTCCAAATTACACAATGTGCACGTTTCGGGAAAACAGTCCCTGTATCAAGTGCTTTGCTGCCTTCATGCCGCTCCAACTGCCAGAAAAACGTGACCGTTGCATACGGCCAAACTTCTAAAGGACAGCAGTTCATAGGATTGGCTGATCTATACAATCACTCAAATTTGAACCACCAATGAAAGGAGGGAAATCCCCATCATCGGGGGAACCCTGCTTATCATTGGACAAAGTTAAAGCAGGCTAAACCAATCGATCTCTCGATTCAATCCAAAAGGTTGAACTGTGCACAAAGTAAGTATCCACCGCTGCTCCAACCATTGTAAATGAGGGACTCGATCGGCCCCACCCCCCCTGCCGAGGGTCATAGGGAACCTGGTCAGTAACACTCCAATGCAGCTGACGCAGTCTAGAGGCATTTTCACTCAATCTAATTTTAACTGGACGTGTCATCCGGCCAACGTATAATAATGCACAGGTACATTGTAAAATATAAACCACAAAAGTAGATTTACAAGAGGTCAATCCAATGGCGTTCAAAAGAACGACCAGATACTGGATCAATCCAAGTTGCCCCAGACAAAGTCGTGGAACAAAATTGGCATTCACCACAGGGAGAGTGTCCCCTAGATTCTACAAGGGGGTGAATCGGTCTATCAATAGGGGATGCAGATTTCACTAACAAATCCTTCAAATTAGAACCCTGAGAAAAGGCAATCAGAGATTTTAGAAAGCAAGAATGTAAACTCAACACGGACCAGTGTTTTTTCAATAATTGAACTATCTCAGGGCTGTGACACATATATGGAAGAACCCCAGCTATATAATCATCAGAACTGGCAGAGTGAGACTCAAAATCCGTGCTAATGAGTCACTCCTGACGAGTATGGTAAGCTAGGCGGTAAGCTCGATCCACAATCCGCCTGGGATAGCCTCTACATAGTAATCTAAACTTTAAATCATTAGCATGTTGTTTGAAACATGCTAATGATTTTAAAAAACATGCTAATGATATAAACTACCAAGGGGGAATCCAAATGGTTTAAAGATCCAAGTCAAATGGATTGTCTACACAGCCTTTTCATCAGCATTGGGCAAATGGCATGGGCCGGAAAGGCCCAGGTGCACAACCTCTGACCTAACAATCATATAAGGAGGGGTGTTGGGTGGAAATTAATGTTGAGATGCATGGTCACTATTATAGATATAGGGGCTGATTTTTAATAAGGAAGCTGTGGAAAGTTAAGCATCATTTACACACATAAGTTCCTATTTTAAAGGACTTATGCACGTAAATGGGTACTTACATGCATGCTTTAGTCAGTCACTATTCTGTAAGCAGTGTGTAAGCCCTATCGCATATACTTTCAATGTAGGTGTGCACAGGGGCACAGCTTGGTCAGAGCACAGATGGAGAGAAATATACACTTTTAAGTTATAAAGGGGGGGATTTTTGTTTTGTTTTGTTTTTTTAAGTGCCATCAAGTCAGTGTTGATTCATAGCGACCAGCTACTTCTGGGTTTTCTTGGCAATGTATCACCGGAAGTAGCAATGGAGGGTAAAGTGACTTGCCCAAGGTCACAAGGAGTGCCAATGGGACTCGAACCCTTGATCTTCTGGGTATGAGGCAATTGCTCTAACCAAGCTAGGCTACGCCTCCACTCAAGTAACATAACCTGCATGAATTTTGGAAAAATCTAGGCAGACATTTACGCCACTCTGCCAGTTCTAGAATAAATGGAAATTACACTTACCTGGTAATTGATGTTCCTTGAGGGAGTACAGTTCAGTCCTCCACCACTGGGTAGTGCACCTCCTCCTGCAACATGGAGACTGGACAAGTCAAACTTGTGACATCACCGGGTATATCCTGCTGGTCTTCTCCCATGATCCCCCAGTGACCTACTGTCAAAGCAGACTCAAAGGAGCAAACAAACAACCAGTTAAAGTACTAAATACAAAGCTATGCTCAAAACTTCAACTTTAAAATCACAGGGCCCCAAAAAGAAAGGCCGAAAACACCCTCCTCCGTGCCCCTGTCCCCCTGCGCACCAAACAGCGGAAGACAGAGAGCTAGAAGGAAGGAGAACTAAGGAAGAGTATAGGCAGAAAAGGTTGCTCTCGCGATTACCTGCCAATCAGAGCCCGTTGCCGACTCTAGGATCCGAAAGCATACTCGGAACTGACGCCTCGCGTCTGAAACATCCATCCCCGGGCGGGAATGAGGACTGAACTGTACTCCCTCAAGGAACATCAATTACCAGGTAAGTGTAATTTCCATTTCCTTATCGGTCCTACAGTTCAGTCCTCCACCACTGGGATGTACCAGAGCAGTAATCATTGGGAGGGACCTATCCAGTCGGCTCGGCCCCTAAACGAACAGAGCAGGCACCGACCCCAGCCCGCTCCTCACGTCAACAGGCGGTAAGCCAACCAGGAAGACACGACCGAGAGCCCACTTGGATCCTCTTCACTGGTGAAAACAGCACAGAACTCTGCCCCAAGCAGCGCTAGTGCTTCAGAAAGACAAACTCGCCATCACAAACACACTGAACGCCCTAGAAACAGACCTACTGAGAAGGCTACCGGAGCTCCGCCTGAAAAATCCGCTTGAGCTCCCCCTTGGCTCTCGACCCCACCAGGGTGTCAAGTGTTAGCAACCACTGCTCTCCCGCAGAACCCGCCTCCACGGAGGGACAGGCAGCGAAGAGACCTCCCAGAAAGCGATAGAACCTCACCTAAGGTCCAAGGAATGCAGGTTACAAGCAGAGTGTTCTTGCGTAAGTCCCAAACCGACAACTAAACAGGCACAGCCGGATTCCACGAGGGAGAACGGAACCGAGGTCCATCCAGACAGAGGTGGGAAGCAAAATGAGGGAAATGGAACACCACCAGCGTCCAACACCCTATTTGTCACACCTCTTAAGGGCTTTATTCTTTGCAACACAAAGTAGCTCTACAGCTATGTCCTGGACCAGTTGGAGTCTTTTTAATTGAGAATGTGGAATGCAGCTAAGCAATGAGTTGCAATAAACCAAGCGTGATCCACCAAGGGCATATAAGAGGGTGTCAAGTGCCCCAGAGTCCAGCGTTGTTTCAGAAGATGTGGAGTCTTACATGGTGTGACAAAAAAGAAAGGAGACTCTGGTAGCCACGCCCACGACGCAATGCCAGTAGGCCAACTGCTTACATCACCTGGATATGCCCTCCGGAATTGGAGGAACCATGCAGAAGTAGCAATCGCCGATGTGATCCATGGGCCCTCTCCAGATCATTGGAACCGCAAAAGACTTTGATGGTCTTTTCCCATCCATCCACAGCCTGAGATCTGCTACACATGTATTGCAGCATATGTGTGGCGCCTAGCTTTTATCCTGATCTTTTATTCTGCAGCCAAAATATAAATTGTAGGCTTTCTGAACCGCCACAGTCATATGCCATTTTTGTGATGTAAAAGTCACATCACCACAACTAGAGCAGAAATTATCTGCATGATTAACACCAGGACGAGGAATCGCCAAATATGCTGTGAGTGACCTATCGGTATAAAATAAATATTTTTTTTTTTTTTTTTTTACTGTCAAGCGAGGCAAATTCAAGTAGTGACTGCATCAACTGGTTTTGGACAGTTATTTCGATTGGTTGCAAGTAAAGATTATGCAAGCTCACGCAAATGTTGCAGAATACACTGGTAATGGTCCCCACTGACTAATGAAGAGCACATATCTTAGCAACCAGACCCAGTCGGCCATTTTCACTATGACCTCTGAAAGGCATAGAATGGACCGGGCCACGGCCCTGTACCAATGCGTCGACGCTATCCAGTAGCCTCATATGTCCTCTGCTAAACATCGACCCGTCGCCGCAGATTGACAGGTCGCCATGAGGTCCAATATGGGCTGACCGCATCTGAGCACACGCGGCGCGCACACCGCCTGATGCAATCTCACTCCTCCAGCAAACACTCGGACCCCGCTAAGGACATTTGCCACCACAGTGTCCCCACCGAAAAGCAGGCCGCCAAGGCTTCACCCGCGCACGCTGTCCCTTCGCTCGGGCCACCCTGACCACCCGACCGACTCCACCCTGCTGATCGAAATAGGCCACCATCCCGGAGATCTCAGACAGCACCTACAGCGCTCGATCCGCTACCGTGTCCGTGAATGCCTGCCACGGCTGACGTACCGCGTACCGTTCCAGTCAGACGATGGAACACTGGGCGTGCTGCGTACACTAAAACGCCTTGTACATAAAGGATCCCCAAAATGTAGCTGAGTCTAACCACGCTCCGGCCAAGCTCCCGGAAGAAAGGGACAGAACCTTATAAAAAAGAAGTGGGGACAATTAGGAAGGCTTTCCTGTTTGAGTATTCATTTTTTTGTTTTTTTTTGTTTTTCCTTTTTACAACTCCATAAGGGCCACAAGGCACACAACCGAACAGGGCATTGTCCAGAGAACGCAAGGCCCCTCCTCCAGGCTGACTCCACAGCCTAAACCGGCAGTCACCTTGGCTGATGCCGAGCAGCGCGGAAGCCAACTTGTAAGCCCAGCATATGAAGTATGCCTACTAGTACAGCATTCCACAATGGAGGGACATGTAACCGGACGGCTTTGAATATGAACCTACAGATATCCCGCGCTTGCTCCAAGACAAGCACTGTGCAGCCTACTGGTCTACTCGGAGCACCGCCATGACCCGAAGACCTAAACCGGCCAGCAAAAGACGACGTACGCTGGGCCCGAAGGAACCTGGTTGAACGGATCCCAGCACTCCCTGTATCGTTAGGATCGGAGCCTCCCCCCAAGGACTCAGCCCTGGCTGGAACCGGCTGAGCATAACTCCAGGCCCTGCGGCGAGCCCCCACGAAGAAGTGGGACGCAACGATGCCTTGAGGAAAGGGAAGGCCCAATGGGTGAAGCAAGTTGCTAGCTGACCAAGGGAGTAAACCCCACACGCGCACCTCAAAGGAAGGTCGGAAGAACCGAGGATTCTGGTCCCACAGGTGCGCCTGCTAGCCTTTAACAACATACACCTCCGCAGGTACAAAAAACGTAAATTGTGAGCACCTTCAGGGGTAAGGGGAATAGACGACAGCCTCCGACTGTTGACCACCTTGTCTTGCACAACAGACAGCAGCACCCCACCAAACAAATGATTGGGAATATATGACCTCAGAACCCCAAGACAGAGGTAAAACAGTAGAACGTGCAGTGGACGTGAATTTCCAGATCTGCCAGCCCCCCTGCCCACATTGAGAAGAGGCAGAGAAGAACTGGACTGGCGGATCTGGAGGGGTGCCTCCTGGACAGCCGGGCCACCGAAGGGAAAGCTGATGACTGAGGCCCAAACTCCTCAGAATGGCCCCGTCTTGCATTGGCAACCCCATGCAACACCATGACAACCCCGCGCACGATATCCCAAGCGATCTCTGTCATTGCTGCAACAATCACCTGAGCATGAGATCACAGACGGAACACGGACATGCAGACGCACTCAAGGAGAGTGCACCTAAGAAGTATGAGCCTATCCAACATCCAGCACCACATGTCCAGGTGTCCCACTCCTGTCACCCAAAACACAGGACACTTGAACCTAGGTGACCATCATAGCAAAGACAGGGAGGCCTGACTGCCGCTATCAACCCTTCCAGGACCCTGGAACACTAAGCCCCGGACTGTGCCATCCAGCAACACTTCTCACGATCCCCAGCAGGGGCCTTTCCCCAGATGGCCCAGATGGGCAGTGTTCCCGCCAAATGGGCAAGCTGCGCTCTGATAACATAGTGCAGAAAACCAAATCAAAGTGTCTTAACCTAGCTAATTTTTGTCTAATAGGGATCATTCATAATATCAGCCAGGCTCAATCATAACATTAGTATTAATGATCTCTAAAGATTGAAGAGTTACTAATGTAACACTAATTGGGTTGTTTTTTATTTTTAAAGAGCTTCAAAGGCGATCTTGGAAACTACAGACCAATGAATCTGAGTTCAGTGCCAGTTAAATGATAGAACTTGTTCTGAAAAGCAGCACCAAGCTGTCTTTTCAAAGGGTTAATAAACATGTGAGTAAGCCAAATGATATGTATCTGGATGTTTTAGAAGGTACTTGACAAAGCCCCTTATGAACTTCTCCTGAGGAAGGAGATGATGTGCTATTATAGAATGGGAAATGGATCAAAAACAGGAACACAATAGGACTAAACGGCCAGTTTTCTCACAGGAGACCCGTAAATAGTGGAATGTCTCGGGATCTGCACTGGAACTGGCATCTGGTAACATCTACTGCACTGAAATGATCTGGAAAAGAGATCAGCAAGCATGGCGATCAAATTTGCAGATGGCATAACGACATTTAGAGGCTGTCTGCACAATTTCCAAGCGTATAAACATGGAAATAGCATCCTTATGTAAATGACAATTTCAGAAAGGGCTCAATTTGTAGGTGGTTGTGCCGCCGATGACCCTGAATGGCCAAATCCTAGCACGGAAACCTGCTGCTGACAGACGTCGCTAACTGCCAGAAAGCAGACAAAGGTAAAGGCACCCCCCAAGAAGTAAAAACCCAAACCAATCACATTGCATTCAAAGAACTATAAACTATCATGAAATTAAAAGGAAATTAAAATTAAAATTAGAATTAAAATTAAAAGTAACAGCAAAAGGAAGTCCTTATCTGGGTGTAGCCGCGTGGAACAGCGTCGTCTGCTCAAACGCGGGGCTGCTCCGCTCTCCACCACGAGGCCTCAGCCCTGCCGAGAAAATGGCGCCAATCTGAAGCAGGCCCGTTTGGCGCCAAACACCACAGAGGCGGCAAGAGCTCAGAGCCCCTCCATGCGGACTCGAGAGACTCCCTTGTGGCGTCGGGATGCAGCAGTTACCCCGCTGTAGCTGCGGGGTGAAGAGCTGTCCAGACACGCTGCTGCCTCGCGCCACCAGAAGTAGCAGACGCTGCGAGCCCCGGCCCACCGGCTAAAGAACCTCGAACGGCCTGAGGCTCCCGCCGCGATGGGAATCTGCCGCATGGACACTGCCAAAATGCAGGTGTTCCACAGAGCTCTCCCCCGTACAGTCCTGGGGGAGAGATCATCACCGGGCACAGAGACCGAAGAATCCCAAGCAGAGAGGCTAGCTGGCAGCGTGAACTTTGAAAAGGGACAGAACCCCCCTTTACACTAAGGCAGACTAGGTGAAAATAAATAAAGTAAAAGTAAATGAAATTAAATGAAAATGAAAATGAATTCAATTTACAGGATTACACCTAAAGAAGGGCAAAAGAAATGCAAGGTAAATCAAATCCTGAATAACTGTTCCTAAACTGCTTCTCAAGTGAGCCCAGCACCTAGGCTCACTACGTCCTCATGCTGCATGGAGACTGGACACACTGGGGGATCATGGGAGAAGACCAGCAGGATATACCCGGTGATGTCACAAGTTTGACTTGTCCAGTCTCCATGTTGCAGGAGGAGGTGCACTACCCAGTGGTGGAGGACTGAACTGTAGGACCGATAAGGAACTAACTGTTGTGACTAGAATGAGGCACATCTTTATGTCCCCATTTAAGTTGTATTGTCAAGTTTTTGATCAGTTTTCCAATTCTTTTTAGATCACATCTCATGCTGTCAATTCCTTCAGGGTTGCCCACTCTAATACAGATCTGCTTATCTGAAAAAAGGGCAAACTTTCCCTTCTAACCCTCTAGCCACAAAGATACTGAACAGAACTAACCCAAGAACTAATCACTGAAGTATTCCACCCATGCTTCTTCCTTTCCTTTAAGTGAATTCCATTTACCATTACCCTTTCTTTTCCATCAGTCAACCAATTTCTAATCTGTAGTTTACCTTCATGATCCAAGAGATCAAGTTGAGGTTACAGACCAAATCTTTATGGAAAATATCAACTTCCCTCCTAAAGAGATCTTTTAGAACACTGACTAGCAATCAGGCTGTCTTCTATGGATTCAGTCAAGAGATTCATCTAATTCTGAGTGATTTATAAAACTGGTACTGAGAATTTCTTTTTTTGTGATGGCAATGTTCTGAGCCTGGATATTTGGGAAGAGTAGGTCCTAGAACATATTTCTTTTGAGAAGAAAGCCTGTTCCCTATGAATCCTCTAAGACGTGGATAGTAACACAAGAACATAAGATATGCCATACTGGGTCAGACCAAGGTCTATCAAGCCCAGTATTCTGTTTCCAACAGTGGCCAATCTAGGTCACAAGTACCTAGCAGTCTCCCCAAAAGACACAGGTTCCTCAATGCTTGTATTAGGTCAAGCAGTGATATCCCAGGTCCCTTTTAATAATGGTTTATGGACCTTTCCTCCAGGAACTTGTCCAAACCTTTTTTAAATCCAGCTACACTAAGAGCTTTTACTATATCCTCCAGTAACAAATTCCAGAGTTTGATTACACGCCGAGTGAAAAAATATTTTCTCTTATTAGTCTTAAATAGATTACCCTGTAGCTTCATTGCATGTCCCAAGTCTTTTTATATGCCGATGACGTAAACAAATTGATCTACATTTACCCGTTCTACTCCATTCATTAATTTATAGACCTCTATCATATCTCCCCTCAGCCGTCTCTTTTCCAGGCTGAAGAGCCCTAAGCTTTTTAGCCTCTTTTCATAGGAGTATCCTTCCATCCCCTTTACCATTTTGGTGGCTCTTCTCTGTACCTTTTCTAATAATGCTATATCCTTTTTAAGATATGGTGACCAGAATTGCACACAATATTCAAGGTGCGGTCTCACCATGGAACAATACAGAGGCATTATAATATCCTTTGTTTTATTTTCCATTCCTTTCCTTATGATACCTAACATTCTATTTGCTCTCTTGGCCGCTGCTGCACACTGGGCAGAGGGTTTTAACATGTTATCCTCAATGATGCCTAAATATTTTTCCTGGGTGATGGCTCCCAATGTGGAACCTTGCATCGTGTAACCATAGTGTGGGTTGTTCTTTTCTAGGTGCATAACTTTGCATTTGTCCACATTAAATTTCATCTGCCATTTGGATGCCCAGTCTTCCAATTTATCAAGATCCTCTTGCAATTTTCCACAATCCTCATGGGTTTTAACAACTTTAAATAGTTTTGTGTCATCTGCAAATTTGATAACCTCACTCATTATTCCCTCTTCCAGGTCATTTATGAATAAGTCAAAAAGCAGCAGACCCAGCAGAGATCCCTGCGGTACTCCACTATTCACCTTTTTCCATCGGGAAAATTGGCCATTTAGCCCTATGCTCTGCTTTCTATCTTTTAACTAGTTCCTGATCCACAATAGTACACTGTCTCCTATCCCATGACTTTTTAGTTTTGCCAAGTCTTTGATGAGGGACCTTGTCAAAGGCTTTCTGAAGGTCCAGATACATTATATCAGACTCATTTTTGTCTACCTGTTTATTCACACCTTCAAAAAAACATAACAGATTAGTAAGACAAGATCTTCCTTGTCTAAAGCCATGTTGGCCGTCTCCCATTAAGCCATGACTATATACATGTTGAGTAATTTTGTTCTTTATGATGGTTTCTACCATTTTTCCCAGTACTGACATCAGGCTCACCGGTCTGTAGTTTCCCGGATCACCCCTGGAACCCTTTTTAAAAAACTGGCGTTACATTGGCGATCCTCCAATCTTCAGGTATTACATACGATTTAATGATAGTTCACAGATTACTAATAGCAGGTCTGCAAACTCATATTTCAGTTCTTTCAACACCCTTGGATGTATACCATTCGGTCCAGGTGATTTGCTACTCTTCAATTTATTTATTAGTTGTAATACATCCTCCTGGTGTATCGATATTTCTTACAATTCTTCCGCAGTGTCACCTTTAAATACCACTTCAGTCATGGGTAACATCCCTACATCTTCCTCAGTAAAGACTGAAGCAAAGAATTCATTCAGTCTCTCCGCTGTAGCCTTGTCCCCTCTTACTGCCCCCCTTTTACCCCTCTATCATCTAATGGTCCAACTGATTCTCACAGGTTTTTTGCTATGAATGTACTTGAAAAAGTCTATGTGTTTTTGCTTACACAGCAAGTGTCTTCTCAAATTCTCCCTTTGCCTGCCTTATCAATGCCTTGTATTTAACTTGCCAGTGCTTGTGCTGTTTCCAGTTTATCATTTAGCTCTTTTTTTCCCCATTTCCTGAAAGATGCTTTTTTGGCATCAGCCTCTCTGATCTTACCTTTAAACCATGCTAGCAGTTTTTTGGACTTCCTTCCACTTTTCTTAAAGCATGGAATACAACTGGTCTGGGCTTGATGTAAGTCTAACCTTTGCAACTGCTCCTTTTAGTTTTTTCTTAACTATTTTCCTCATTTTATCATAGTCTCACTTTCGAAAGTTAAAAAGTAGTATTGTGGATTTTGTTACCATACCTCCTCCATTAAATTAAATCAAACGCGATCATGCTATGATCACTATTGCCAAGTGGCCCCAACACCCTTATCTCTTGCACCAGATCTGGTGTTCCACTAAGGACTAAGTCCAAAATGGCTTCCCCTCTGAAGCGCAGAAACATAGAAACATGACGGCAGAAAAAGCTCACATGGCCTATCTAGTTTGCCCTTCCTTATTAACCACTACAAGAGTCCTTTTTTTTCCTTTAGGAAGCCTCTGTGTTTGTTCCATGCTTTTTTGAATTTAGATACTGTCCTCATCTCCACCACCTCCATTGGGAGACTCTTCCACACATCTACCATTCTTTCCGTAAAGAAATATTTCCGCATATTAATCCTGAGTCTATCCCCTTTCACCCTCATCCTATGTCCACTCTCAATCTTTCAATCTGAAGAGGCTCTCCCCTCCTGTGCATTTATGCCATCGAGGTAGTTAAACGTTTCAATCATATCACTTCTGTCCTGCCTTTCCTCTAAAGTATACATAGTAAGGTCCTTAAGTCTGTCCTCATATGCTTTTTAATGAAGCCCACTAACCATTTTAGTAGCCACCCTCTGCACAGATTCCAATCTGTTTATAGCCTTTTGAAGGTGCGGTCTCAAGAATTGCATACAATACTCCAGCTGAGGTCGCACCAGAGACTTATACAGAGGCACTATCACCTCCTTTCTTCTGCTGACCATTCCTCTCCCTATGCACCCAAACATCCTTCTAGCTTTCACTCTCGCCTTTTCTACCTGTTTAGCTACTTTGAGATGTCAGGTACATCAAGCATAGTTACTCACCTGTAACAGGTGTTCTCCAGGAGCAGCAGGAATCGGTCCTCACATATGGGTGACGTCGGCGCCGACGGAGCCCTCGCGGAGCAATTTTCCCCAGCTTTCAAAGAAAGCCTTTGGGAATTGCAGCGCGCATGCGCGGTCCTCTTCCCGCCCAAGGGTGCCATCTTGCTCAGTCAGATGACATAGCTAAAAGACAGCAAAAAAATTAGCAAAAAAATGAAAGCATAGAACTGCAACTCCAAGGGGAGGAGGGAGGGTTGGGAGGACTGATTCCTGCTGCTCCTGGAGAACACCTATTACAGGTGAGTAACTACGCTTTCTCCAGGACCAAGCAGGAAGTCAGTCCTCACATATGGGACTCCCAAGCTTAAGGCTACCGGAGACCCTAAGCACAAAAAGGAGCTCCCTCAAGCTCAGTAGCACAGAAGGAAGGAATCTTCTCTGAATAAGTCTCCAACCGGTAGCCCAACATCCGGGATGGAGGGTAGGAGTTGCCTATACCTCAAACAGGTTAAGGAGGACTGCCTGTCCGAAAGCACTGTCCCTGCGGGACTCCCTCTCCAGGCAGTAATGGGCTGCAAAAGTCTGGCTTGAAGACCAAGTAGCGGCCTGGCAGATGTCTGCCAATGGAACAGACCGGAGGTAAGCCACTGACGTAGCCTTCGCCCTAACACGATGAGCCGTGACTCGACTTTCCAACGAGAGGCCGGCTGCCTCGTAAACCCAAGCGATACAGTCAGCAATCCAGATGGACAGAGTACGCTTGGAGACAGGGAGCCCCAACTTATTGGGGTCATAAGAGACGAAGAGCTGAACAGCCCTTCTGTGCTCCCACGTACGGTCAAGGTAGAAGGTTAACGCCCTTCTACAGTCCAGGGTATGCAGGACCATTTCAACTCAGCTGGAGTGTGGCCTGGGAAAGTAGGTCGGAAGTACCACCTCCTGGTTGATGTGAAAAGGGGAAACCACTTTGGGAAGAAACTTAGGGTGAGTCCGTAGGACTACCCGGTTCTTATAGAACCTAGTGTAAGGAGGATCAGATACCAGGGCCTGCAGCTCACTAACGCGTCTAGCAGAAGTGAGGGCCACCAAGAACAAGGTTTTCCAAGAAAGAAAACGAAGAGGACAGGTAGCCATAGGTTCAAAAGGCGGACAGGTAATCCGCTGTAAAACCACATTGAGATCCCAGTCCGAGGCTGGCGGGCGCAAAGGTGGTTTAAGGAGAAGGAGGCCTCTGAGAAAACGAGCCACCAGAGGGTGGCTGGAAAGAGGTCTGCCATCCACTGGCATGTGATGCGCCAAAAGAGCACTGAGGTGGACCTTGACCGAGTTGGACTTAAGTCCAAGATTGGAGAGGGAAAGCAAGTACTGCAAGACCACTGATGCTGAACAAGAGAAGGGATCTTGAGACTGCTGAGCACACCAGACGGAGAACCGACGCCACTTAAGAGCGTAGGACTTCCGGGTGGAGGGCCGCCTGGAGGCCAAGACGACCTCCTCTACATCTGGAGGCAGCTGGAGAGGAGCAAGGACTACCCTTTCAGCAGCCAGGCCATCAGATGAAGGGACCGGAGGTTGGGGTGCAGGAGAGTCCCCTGATCCTGCGACAGGAGGTCGGGCTGAAACCCCAGAGGAAGAGGAGTGTCCACCGCCAGCTGCATCAGAAGCGGGAACCAAGGTTGTCTCGGCCACCGGGGAGCCACTAGGATCATCGAGGCTTTGTCTCTGAGAACTTTGAAGAGCGTCCGAGACACCAGTGGCATGGGAGGAAAGGCATACAAGAGGCCTGTGGACCATGGAATCAGAAAAGCATCCGCCGCTACTCTGAGAGGATGCGGTTGTTGAGAGCAGAATCTGGGAAGCTGCCGGTTCAGAGGACTGGCAAACAGATCCATGGTGGGGAGGCCCCACTTGAGAAAGATCCGCTGAACCACCAGCGGATCCAACCTCCACTCGTGAGGCTGGAGGATCCTGCTTAGTTTGTCTGCTAGGTAATTTTCTTGACCTGGGAGACAGACAGCTTTGAGGATGATGCCGCGGTGGACGGCCCAAGAGCATAGTTTCTGTGCCTCCTGACAGAGAAGGAAGAAGCCTGTTCCGCCTTGTTTGTTCACGTAGAACATTGCAACCTGATTGTCTGTCTGGACTAGCACCGACTGGTGAAAAATCAGGTGAGAGAAGGCTTTGAGCGCTAGGCGGATGGCTCTGAGCTCCAGGAAGTTTATCTGCTGAGCCGACTCCCAAGGAGTCCAGAGACCTTGAGTACATGTCCCTTGGCAATGTGCTCCCCAACCCAGGAGAGAAGCATCGGTCGTCAGGACCTGAGAAGGCAGAGGGGGCTGAAAAGCCACTCCTAGAACTAGGTTTGGCAGATGAAGCCACCATTGTAGAGAAGAGACCAGCGGGTCGGAGACCTTTACTGAGTCCGCTAGGCTCCCAGTGGCCTGATGCCATTGTGTGCGAAGGCACCATTGAGCAGGTCGCATGTTCAGGTGGGCATTGCGGGTCACATGGACCGTGGAAGCCATATGGCCGAGCAGTCTCAGACATTGCCTGGCCGAGACCACGGAATTGCTGTGAAAGTGGCTGGCGAGATCCATGAGCCGCTGGGCCATGTCTAGAGGCAGGAAGGCCCGCGCCTGAAGAATGTCCAACCTGGCGCCGATGAATTCGAGATTTTGAGAGGGGAGCAAAGTGGACTTTGCGAAGTTTACGCCAAATCCTAAGTACTGGAGTAGAGTCACAGTGCGATGAGTGGCCTGAGTGGCCTCTTGGGAAGACTGGGCTCTGATGAGCCAGTCGTCCAGGTAGGGAAACACAAAAAGGCCTTGAAGTCTTAGATAGGTCGCCACCACAGCCAGGCATTTGGTGAACACCCTGGGGGCGGAGGATAGGCCAAAGGGCAGTACTCTGTACTGGTAATGATTTCCTCCCACAACAAACCTGAGATATTGTCTGTGGTCTGGATGAATAAGGATATGAGTATATGCATCCTTTAGATCCAAGGAGCATAGCCAGTCGCCCTGCTGGAGGTAGGGCAGCAGGATTCCAAGGGTAAGCATCTTGAACTTTTCCTTTGCAAGGAACTTGTTGAGGTTTCGCAAGTCCAGGATGGGTCTGAGGCCTCCTGTTCTTTTTGGTATCAGAAAGTACCTGGAGTAAAACCCTTGACCCTTCAGGTGGTGGGGCACCGGTTCCACAGCCTGTTCCTGAAGGAGACTTGCTAACTCCTGAAGGAGTAAGTCCTTGTGCAGAGGGAGTCTTGGAGGCTCCCCTGGAAAGTAGGAGGGAGGTACCTGGTGAAAGTGAAGAAGATAGCCCTTCTGAACTATGTGAAGTACCCATGTATCTGTGGTGATGTTGGACCACCTGTGGGCAAAGTGGACCAGTCGGCCTCCTGTGCTGAGAGAAACCCGCTGAGGGGGAGAGGCTATGCTGATGAAGTCAAAAAACCCCACCCTGCTGAGCAGGGGCCGGTGGTGCAGGCTTGGGGGCTTGCTGCCTACGGGACCCATTACCCCGTCCTTTGGCCTGCTTACCCTGTGGGGGAGCTGCTGAGGCCTGATACTGAGGGTAGTATTTATAGGCAGCCGCCTTCCTCGGGTAAAAGGGCTTTTTCCCCGAGCCCTTTTTCTTTTGAGAAGGGGCAGAGGTCTTCCTGGAGAGACGAGTCCTGGTGAGAGTCTCGGTCTCGATCTGTGCAGCCTTCTCATCCATGGGCTTGCCAAAGAGGTTTTCACCTCTGCAGGGGACATCGACCAACTTGTCCTGCACCCATGGCTCGAGGTCGGATGTCTGAAGCCCTTTGAAAAGTAACTGAAGCTTATTGAATCCTTCAGCTGACTGGACACAATATTTCAAGGGAATATGGTATATGCCATTTTGAAAATCCTCTTCCATGCCTTTTTAGCCAGAATAGACAGACAATGCATTTACTTATTTGGGAGTAATTTTATAAAGCTTACTTATCCTGCTAGAGCAGTCCAGACAAGTGGGTTGTGTTCCCCAATGAGCAGAGGGAGGCAGAGAATATTGAATTTCAACAATGTCATCACTACTATAAGGACTAGGGCAGCCCAGGAAAATGCAGGTATTCTCTGCCTTCAGCATATGGTTGCAGTGTGGATTGGAACAATAGATTTTGGCTGAGTTCCCTCAGGCGCAGGCTACAGTCTGTAATGCTCTAGTGTTTGGCCTGAGTTCGAGATCAGTCCACATGCCCTTCCCTATTTGAGCCAATGGTACACCTGTGCCAGAACATGACCCAAGGGGCTCATATCTGGTGGGCTTGGTCAGTCAAACAGCTTGGAAGCACACAGGACTGGTGCTGGGAGAGGAGTAAGCAGGTGGAGTGTTACCTTGTTATCTCTTGTACTACCTCTCACTGTGCCTGTCTCTGTGATGCTAAAAACACTGTTTAACAACAACAAAAAAACAAACACACGTAGAAGCACAGGCAGTAACTGTACCAGCAGTGCCTGGGGGAATCTGAGGGAGGCCATGGCAAGTCGGCTGGGTAATAAGAGGTGGGCAGAGAAGCACTGCTCGGATATCACAAGGGTTTCCAGGAAATCCATAGGCCATTCCTGATCACAACTGGTGGTACGCCATTTGCTACAGTCACTGCTTGAGCAGTGTGGTGGATCCTCCTGTCCCTCCTGAGACAGGGACATGGAGAGAGACAGCATAGGGAAAGCCATTTTCGGGCAGTGGGGGCATTGCAGCAAGTGATGGTTTGGGGTCAGATGATCTACGATGCCTTTTCTGCTGGCAGGAGCCACATCCATGTTGGCTGTGAGTCATGTGTCTCCCACACAGCAGAGTTCTTCAGGAGGGATCACACCCGAGGATGGAGGGCCTACAAGGCGTTGTGGGACAGAGGGAGGGGATAGATTGAGTTTCCCTTGCCCAACCAGTGATGTTCTCTCAGCAGTTGCCGAGAGAGGTTTTAGGATGTATACAGCAAGCACTGGTCTCTTCAAGACATGGGAGCAGTAACATGGCAACTATTAGGCCTCACTGGAATTGAGGAGGGCCTAAATTCTTCAGGCACCTGGGTGGCGATCAGGATGAAATAAAGGGAACCAATCCCATCTCAACCCTTGAGGACAACTGGCTGAAGGGGGCAGAGGGCAGAAGACTTTCCCCATTAGTGACAACGTAGAAGGCGATTCTATTCTGGAGGTATTGTTGAGGCCTGGGAAGTCTTTTTCCTTCCACAAGATCCTTCAGAGGATGGTCATCACTGAATGGAAAAAACCAGAGATGGTGTTAAAAGGCAGAAAAGCTCATAGGGAAGCTTTATCCTCTTTCTCATAAGAATCTGGAGCATTTGTTTTGCTTTCCCAGGGTGGATGCTCTGGTAATGACGGTTACCAAAAATGATCACCATCTTGGTGGAGGGAGGCATAGCCTAATAGAACATCCAGAATAGGAAGGTCAAAAGGATTTCTGAAGCAGTCTTTGCTTCTTCAGCGTTTGGAACACATACGGTCATTTGCAGAGGACATGTAGCCTGGGTGTTCCTCAGGTAGACCCAACAATTCCAGAAGTCCATTGAGACGCCCAAAACTAGAGCCTGTGGGAGCCTTTCTGGCAGACTCATCGTATGACCTGGTCTACATAGGGACAAAAGAGCAAAAAAAGGTGGTACACCCCTACAACAAAAACAAACAAGTAGCAGGAGTGCAAAATTAACAGCAACAAACTTTATTAAGCTCAGCACAGCTGTGCTGGCATTTTGTGCCTGCGTTAGGGCAACTTAAAAATAAAATACATCAATGATTAAACAATATATGCAATGCAATGTGTACCACTGAGTCAGTGCTGACTCCTGACGACACAGCAGATCCCATATAAACAAATAAAAACACCAAAAATAATAGCAATAGAAATACATTACCAAGAAGGAGAGTTAACATATCATGAGGTGAAAAAAATAAAAACATGAGACATATAAATATGAGTGACTAACAGCAACAATGATTGGTACATAAGTGAGCAGTGAACTGGTGAAAAAGTGCAAATCTGGAGAAGCATACTTACAATTGTAATGACAATCAATGGGTTAAAAAAAGGTTTAGCAGCCTAAAAAGGATATAAAAATATTTTACATAATGTACAATGAAAAACAGACACCATGAGATGCAGAAAACTACATTTTCAGTGAATACACAGAGTTGTATAAGAAAAGCGTTGAATAAAAAGCTAAAGGATCAAAAGACATTGTACAAAGTGTGTACACCGAAATGTCAGTAGATGGCACTAGAGAATAGCCATAAAAACATACACAGAACAATACAATATGAGGAAAAAATTAATAAAATGTTGGGCGCACAAATAAAACATTGACCGATTAAATAGCATCAAGATAAAAGACTGAGTATATATTAAAATATAAAAAAAATGAAAGATTAAAAAGACAAAATGTATTCTCACAAAACTAACATTAAATAAATAACATGATATTTAAAACATGAGCATTAATCATACTGTTAAAAATATGTATGAACACCCCCCTCCTAAAATCCATAATGAAATGCACCCAATATAAAAGACATCTTTAAAACAGGGGGTTATTGAAACCACAACGGTAAAGTGTTATGTTGCCTGCTGAAAAGTATACTATTTAATCCAAAGGTGGTTATTTATGATTAATGGATTGCATCACTTGTGGGATGTATATAAAAAAATATATAAGGTAATAATTTACTTACCAGATAATGGCCTTTCCTTGAGTCCTGCTAGACCAGTCCAGACAAGTGGATAGTGTTCACCTATCAGCAGATTGGTGGAGACAAAGAAGCAATGAAAAGCCCAGGTTTCAATGACATCACTCTTGTGCCTCTATCCACCTCAGCCACCAGAGGTCCCTTCAGCATTTGTCCCAAAGCAAATGGGAGATACAGAGCAAGCCTCACACAATCTCAATGTGGGCAACAATGCGTAAACAGTAGAGAACTATGTACAGGAAGGTAGAAAAAGAAGGCTATTAGTAGAAGATGAGCCTACAGAGCCAAATATAAAAATCATGGCAGACTCAAGGGTACCACATCAGAACAGAATACAATTTCAGGGGAGGGTCCTGGACTGGTCTATCAGGACTTAAGGAAAGAATATTATGTGAAAAGTAAAATGTCGCCTTCAATATCATCTTGCTAGACCAATCCAGAGAAGTGGGATGTACCAAAGCTACAACACCACTGGGTGGGAAGAAAACAGCAGCTCGCAAAACTCTGGAGCCGAAGGCTGTGTCTATCCATGTGTGAACATCCAAGTGGTAATGCTTGAAAAAAGTGGAAAGTGATGCCCATGTTGTTGCCCAACAAATGGCTATAGGAGCTACAAATCTCCGTTCCGACCGCAAGGACGCTTTGCACTCAGGTAGAATGGGCACACAGACCCTCCGGAACTGGCCAGTTACGTAACCGATACACTGAGGCAACAGCCTCCTTAATCTAGCACCCCAAACTTGACTTGGCCGCTGATTCATCCTTGCACAGGCCAGCAAACTCACAAAAAGATGGACTGACTTACGAAAGGAATTCGGAACATCCAAGTACTGGAGAAGCACCCTCCGGACATCCACAAGTCAAAGATCCTTATCCTTCCCCTGACACTGCTCCTTAGAGAAAGAGGACAGACAAACTACCTGGTTCACGTGAAAGAGACAGCACTTTAAGCAAGAAGGAAGGTACAGGCCGAATGGAAATGGCCCTAGTGGAAAAGGACAGATAAGGATCTCGGCAAGACAGAGCCTGCAGCTCGGAGATCTGCCTTGCAGAACAAATTGCGACCAAGACAACAGTCTTGAGCATCAAATCCTTCAAAGTACACGCGTCAATGGCTCAAAGGGGGCCACCATGAGGGCCCTGAGCACCAGAGACAGATCTCAGGAAGGGATCACATACCAAAGGAAAGGATGAGGACTTCAAACCCTTTGGAGAAAATGAGAGACGTCTGGGTGCAAGGCCAAGGACTTGACCGCCACTGGACTGTGGAAACAGGCCAATGTTGCCACCTGAACCTTCAGGGAGCTAAGAGAGGCCCTTCTCTAGGCCATCCTACAGAAAAGCCAACATGGAGAACACACCTTGGCCATCTCAGGAGCCAAGTGCCATGCACCACACCAGCATTCAAAGAGGCACCATATCCGTACGTATGCTAGCCTGATAGACCTCCGGACACCAGGTATACTAGAGATTACAGCTGGGGGTAGCTCTTACGCGCTAGCAGTCTCCTTTCAAGAGCCATGCCATAAGCGAGAAGGGATCCGGGTCCCCCAGGACGATTGGATCCTGCCACAATAGTTCCAGTGACGGAGGCAACCGAAGGGTTAGTGCTTGAAGGAGCCTAATCAGGTTTCCAAACCACGCTCTCCACAGCCAATCTGGTGCCACTATAACAATCCTGCCCAGATGGCGCTCCATACGCCGAATCACATGCTCCACCAGGGGCCACGGAGGAAACACCTACAGCAGCCGATGACTGGACCAAGGCGGGGTCAGGGCAGTGATGTCCTCAGAACCTAATTCCTTGTGGCGACTAAAGAAGCGCCACACTTTGGCAATGGAGCAGGTCACCATCAGATCCATTTCAGGGCAACCCTAGTGGCACAGAATCAACTGAAATGTTTTTTGACTGAACCCCCACTTGCTAGGATTCAGAGTGCAAGCTGAGGAAATCTGCTTCCACATTGTCCACTCTGGCAATTTTCTGAGCCAACAAGGCTAGGAGGTTCTTCTCCGCCCAGGTAAACAGGAGATTCATCTCCAGGGCCACCCCAATGCTTCTTGTGCCACCCTACTAAATAACATAAGCCACCTCTGTGGCATTGTCTGAAAACATTTGAACTGCCTGACTCTCGACCAGGGGCTGGAAACGCAGAAGAACCAGCCAGATAAACCTTGCCTCGAGGTGGTTGATAGACCACACCGCTTCCCTGTGGTTCCAATGGCCCTGAGTCATATTGTCTCGGCAATGGGCTCCCCAGCCCGAAACGGACATCCATTGTCAACAGGATCCAGGAGAAATCGTCCAGCAGTACGCCCTTCCTCAGATGACAGGATTACCGATCACAACAGACTGGACCTCACACTCAATGTGAGCAAAAGCCTGCGTTCGAACTCCTGAGAATTCTGGGACCATCAAGTCAACAAGGACCACTGGAGTGGCGGCATGTGAGCACCCGCCCATAGGACCATCTCTATGGTCACCGCCATCAATCCAAGGAGCTGAAGATAATCACAGACTCTGGGGGCCTGCTGCACACAGACATAGCACAGTTACTTACCTGTAACAGGTGATCTCTGGGAACAGCAGGAATAAGTCTTCACATATGGGTACGTCGGTACCGACGGAGCCTGCGCGGGAACGCTCCCCAGCTTCCCAAAAAGGAAAGCTTTTGGGAGCATCCCACAGCGCCTGCGCGCTGCCTTCCCGCCTTTCCTAACCAACTCTCCTCAGTTCAAGTTTAAAGCTGAGACAATAGAGAGGAAAGGAAAGATAGAAAAGAGATACAACTCCTAGGGGAGGTGGGTGGGTTGTGAAGACTTATTCCTGCTGTTCCCAGAGATCACCTGTTACAGGTAAGTAACTGTGCTATCTCCAGGAACAAGCAGGAATGAGTCTTCACATTTGGGGACTCCCTAGCTGAGATGCCTGGGAGATCCCCAAGGATATGAGACCCTGAAAGGGTCTGCGTCCTCCTATGGATCTCAGGCATCCATCCAGGGAAGGAGGGCAGGAGTTGTTTAAGAATGGAACAGGTGTCTGAGGACAGCCTGACCAAACAAGGCATCCCGGTGGGAATCCTTGTCCAAGCAGTAATGGGCTGTGAAGGTATGAACAGAGGCCCAGATGGCTGCTCGACAGATCTGGTCGATGGACACAGAATTTAGATGAGCCATAGAGGTGGCCATGGCCCTCACATTATGAGCTGTGACATGGCTCTCCAGAGAAAGGACAGTTACTTACCTGTAACAGGTGATCTCTGGGAACAGCAGGAATTAGTCTTCACATATGGGTACGTCGGTACCGACGGAGCCTGCACGGGAACGCTGCCCAGCTTCCAATCAGAAAGCTTTTGGCAGCATCCCTCGCGCCTGCGCGCTGACTTCCCGCCTTCTCCAGAGCCTCTCTTCAGTTGAGTTTCAAAGCTGAGACAAAGGCGAGGAGAGGAAAGGAAGAAGAAGATAAGAGATGCAACTCCTAGGGGAGGTGGGAGGGTTGTGAAGACTTATTCCTGCTGTTCCCAGAGATCACCTGTTACAGGTAAGTAACTGTGCTATCTCCAGGAACAAGCAGGAATGAGTCTTCACATATGGGGACTCCCGAGCTGGGGATGCCAGGGGGAGATACCATAAAAATGCAGGAGCCTGGACCAGGGGTGCATTTTGTCTCCAGGAATCCCCGGCATCCAAGTGGGATGGAGGGTAGGAGTTCACAAAGGAGCTGTGAGGAAAGAAACAGCATAGCCAAGGACTACAGGGCTCTACAGACTACAGGAGTCCTTGGTATATATGATGAGTAGCATTAAAAGACCTTTAATGTACACTTAAAATATGCAGCTTACCTACTGTATTGTAGGAAGTAGAGAGCATGATGGAGTCTACTGGATAAGCAGTGGCGGAATCTTCAAGGTGACCTCCCAGCAGTGAGGATGAAGGTCCAGACCTGGAGGTAGCAGACGATCCAGGTGTCAACTGGGTAGGATTAGACGTCAGGTCTTCAATGGAAGCTTTATGGGAAAAAGCTGAAAACTCCTTTAGGCATAAAGTCATTAACATTGAGGACTAAAGGAAGAAGACTGACGGAGTTGGAGAACTAGCCCAGTCCTGGCGGGAAGAGGGGGATTGGAAAAACCCCTATTCCCAAGGAGAACAGCTGTGTACTCAAAGAGAAAGATGTACACTATTTTTCCTAGATGGCGAGAGGTAGGAAAAATAGTGAAGCTTGATGCTTCAAGGACTTAAAGAAAAAATGGAAGATGTTAGCACCACAGTAGTTATAGGTGCATGACAGTTTCTGCATCGTAGTATGATATGCGAAGTAGGGCGATAGACTGTCTAAAACCTTTAGAAGGTAAAACATTTAGTATAGACAGTAAGGGTGATAGTGCGTAAGACATATCAACCCCTAAGAAGCCCCCCCAACAGACACATAGACATACACATATATATATATATATATATCTATTAGGATATGGGTGGAGAAATGTATCAAAATATACAGTAGGTCCCTCTGGTATCTTCTTCTGCGTTTCTACACATCTGCCATGTCAGTGTTCTGTGGAACTCCTGCCTTGTTCCTTACAGATTCATATGATCATCTGTTCTCACGCAAACATCACAGTTATCTTGTTGGATTGCCTTCTTGCATCCCTCAATCCACAGAAATAGATTCTCTATGCATATCCCAAGTGGGTTCACCCTCTTGTAGAGCGAAGAATCTTATATCGAAATATATATACATTTGTGGGGCATGGTTTTGCACCACCAGAGTAATGATATAGGTATGTAGACATATATGGAGATGCTACATACAGGATAACAAGTTGAAGATACATGTCTACCACCCAGCCCCATAATTGTACATGGGGAATATAAAAGAAAAAGATTCTTCGCTCTACAAGAGGGTGAACCCACTTGGGATATGCATAGAGAATCTATTTCTGTGGATTGAGGGATGCAAGAAGGCAATCCAACAAGATAACCGTGATGTTTGTGTGAGAACAGATGATCATATGAATCTGTAAGGAACAAGGCGGGAGTTCCACAGAACAATGACATGGCAGATGTGTAAAAACGCAGAAGAAGATACCAGAGGGACCTACTGGAGGGACCCAGAGGTAGCATGCGTAAACATCAGCGTTGGATTTTCACGCAGAAGAACTTATATTTCATGTTAACACCCCAGGCTTGAGGGTGTGGAGAACCCTCACAGGCATGGGAAAGGATTATAAGCTTTTCCCTACTAATAGAGAAGCTTTAGAGACAAAGTAATGCTCTATAGCAAGGCCCTCATAGTAGAAAGCTTCTCTGAAGACTGCAGAGAGCATTGTGCAGGAGAGATATGAGATAAACTGACTGAAGTCAGGTGTGTTGCCATATCCTAGGAGAGGAGATGGATAGAATAATGTGAGAAAGCCTAAAAGAGTAGGAGGATCCAAGAGTGCTGACAAGTAGCTTGGAATCACTACTGAGGCTAGACAAAATTTTGAACAAGGGACTGGAACTTATAAAAAGTACCAGTAATACAATCATTGTAACTCCTGCAGGCACAGCTGCTGACGGAAACAGCAGAGAAAACAGAAAAACAGACAAGAAAGGAGAGGAGATATACCTTCTCCCTGTCTGAGGAACAAGCTTTCTAAAGAAGCCTTTCAGTATGGTACCCCTCAGTTAGGGAAAAAGCCCGGCTGAGAGGGTAGAGCAAGTAATTGGAGGGTGACGCACCCATAGGGTAAGTCAACTGAAGGAAAAAGTGTTCAGTCGGGACAGAACTATCAGGGGATAGTTGCAACTGCTCTTCTAGAGAGTAAGAAGAGGAGAAGTCTGTAGTCCCTGAACAAAAATTTTCCGACAGCTTAGTACACTGAAAAAGAAAAGTACAGTGAATAAACTTCTAATGGGTAGAAGTGAACTGTAGAGTAGAATTCCCAGCCCCTATGGTTGCTGGGAATGCTGAGACTGGCCAGAGCTAGAGGACTTCAGACTAGGCTGAGGTGTCCCTTGCTTAGGTATAGCCGAATGATGGGCAGAAGATGAATGAAACTTTCTTTTCCTAGGGAAAGAAGGTCTGGTAGGACATTTCCTACCTTTCGAAGAAGGAGGTGGCTTAGAATGGTCCTTAGTGGAAGGAGAGTCAGCGGAGCATTGAGCAACCTGACGTAAAGCCTCCTTATTGAAGAGACCTTCTCCTGTACAAGGAGAATGAGCCAATATAGTTTGTGCCCATCTGCTCAAGCCTGAAGCTTCGAGCCAGGCTCTGCGACGTGCTGCAATGGCAATAGCAGAAGATCTGCTAACAGACTCAAAAGAGTCTATAGAAGCACGAGAAAGGAACCAAGATATATTCCGGCTATGATTGAGTAGCAAGGAATAATTAGTAGCCTTGGGCTCTGGCATAAAAGGGGTCAAAAGAGACAATCTCTCCGTGACCTCCTGGAGTGTGAGACTCATGTGGAAAATATATGAAAGAATTCTGGAGGCCAGCATAGATGTTTGGAAGGCTTGACGACCAAACGCATCGAGTGTTCTTGAAGAACGACCTGGCGGAAAAGAAGAATGCTTCTTTTTGCTCTTAACCTTCCTCGGTGCTGATTCCACTATAAGGGAACGATGAGGAAGTTGAGGCTTCTGAAATCCTGGGGGGAGGGAGGTACCCGGTACCGAACCTCAGTGGCTGTAGAAGGTAGAGGAAGCCGTAAGGGTGATTTCCAGACCCTCAGAAGGAGATCCTGCAGAGCAGGATGCAAAGGAAGCATCATATTTTCCATTTGTGTCGGTGAGCCAGGAATAGCATCACAACCAGGGATAGAGATATTAAGAAAGGATGCCATATCCAGGAGAAAAGCCTGAAAAGACTTATCTCCTATGGGAACCTTCCCTGGTAAGGCTAAAGAAAGAGGCTGAGCACCAGAGGACGTACCGTGGTGTGAGGAGAGAAACCTAGTAGATGGACAAGGATACCGGTATGGTAACTTAGAGGCAGTGAGTACTGCATCAGCAACCCCAGGTATCGGTTCCAAACTAGGCATCGGTGCAAGAGCAGGCATCAACATCGATACTGATACAGGGCCAGCAGTTGAAATTGTCATCGGGAACTGCTGCAATGGTACCGAGATCATGCGAGAGTTATGGCTAGGATCCTCGGAACTGCTTATCTGGAAACGACGGGAGTCGGTTCCGGGACGCATCGGTACCCAGTCCTCGAGACTAGATATCGATTCAAGACTCGGCATCGAAGGAAGCGAGTCTATCGATGCATGTCTCGAGGGTACCGACGTCGGTGGTAGTATCGGCAATGCCGATACCGGTAAAGCAGTCTGGGTTACATCGATCGGTCCCGAAGGTACCGAGGATGCCCGATGACAACCTCTCGCCGGGAGAACGTTATCCCACACCGGTGCCGATGCCGGGGTATCGGAACCGATCGACGCTGGTACCGTTCCGGAGCATGGCTGAGATATGGAAATGTCCATCGGTATCGTATCGCCCGGCCCCGAAAGTGCCGAGGATGCTAAAGGACGATTCCTGGTGAAGAGTGAAACACTCGACACCGAAGCCGATGCCGGGGAATCGGTACCGCCGGAAGCGGATACCCGTACCGTGCACGGCTGGGATCGAGGGAAGTCAATTCGGGGCATATCGATCGGTCCCGAAGGTACCGAGGATGCCCGATGACGATCCCTGGTGAAGAGTGGAACACTCGACAAGGGTGCCGATGCCGGGGGATCGGTACCGCTGGAAGCGGATACCACCCCCGGACATGGCTCAGGTATGTTCTGTGAGGGGTGAGCCCCAGGAACAACCTGAAACCCCTTTAATGCTTTTGAGCCCGCAGACTCCCGCAGGGGTAATGCCAATGGATTCTTGAGGGTAAGGCCGGAGCCATCACCATGCTGGGCATGGGACATACCACTCAAGCATTGACTAGTCTTAACAGACTGTTTGTGGGTTACCTGATCCTGTGAAGAGGAGAAACCGGGTTCCCTCACTGCCGAATAAAAAACGGCATCGAGGGAAACTCTAAAAACTGAAGGTTTCCTCACAAAAGTATCCCCTGACAAGTCAGGGGAAATAGGGTCAGGACCCACACAATTGAGACACCAACGATTGGAGTCTAAAAGGAAACAGGTGTTTCCACATCGAATGCACTTCTTAGGAAAAGGCGGCTCCATGAGGAAGAGGCCTGGTAGGCCCAACAAGTTAAGGCAAAAAACTGAAGAAAATGTTTCTCAGAAGTTAGGCAAAAATTCACCGGCGGTACCGGTGGCGGCGGGAAATACAGCCGCGACCACAAGAAAACAAAAAGTAAAAGTAAGTAAAAAGAAAAGTTTCTGCGGTGACAGGAGGACGTCCTGCCGGCTCCGCGGAAAAACGAAAACTGAAGAGAGGCTCTGGAGAAGGCGAGAAGTCAGCGCGCAGGCGCGAGGGATGCTGCCAAAAGCTTTGATTGGAAGCTGGGCAGCGTTCCCGTGCAGGCTCCGTCGGTACCGACGTACCCATATGTGAAGACTCATTCCTGCTTGTTCCTGGAGATAGGTTCTTACTCTGGTAGGCGAAAGAAATACACTGAGCAATCCAATTGGACAGTGTTCTCTTAGAGACTGGAAGTCCCAAGTGAGAAGGATCAAAAGCAACAAAAAGCTGGGAAGACTTTCTATGTTGCTGTGTCCTATGTAAGTAAAAAGCAAGAGCTCTTTTACAATCCAGAGTATGAAGATTCCTCTCTGCACTGGATGCATGAGGAGCTGGAAAAAAGACAGGTAAATATACAGGTAAATATACCTCTTGATTAAGATGAAAAGGTGAGACCACTTTAGGCATAAAGTGTGGATTCGTCCTAAGGACTACCTTGTCATGATGGAACATATAAGGTGGATTAGCCACTAAGGCCTGCAGTTCACTGATGCGGCGAGCAGAAGTGACTGCAATGAGGAAAATAACCTTCCAGGAAAGAAATTTCAAGGAGATAGTGGCTAAGGGTTCAAAAGGTGGCTTCATAAGCTGACCAAGAACCAAATTTAAGTCCCATGCCACCGGAGGAGGCCTAATGGGAGGTTTAGTTAAAGTTAGGCCTCTCATGAATCTTGAAATAAGAGGATGAGAGGAGATAGGTTGTCCATTGATGGGCTTAAGGGATGCTGCAATAGCATTCAAATGGACTCTTACTGAATTTGTCTTAAGTCCTGCATTGGAGAGATGCAGGAGAGAGTCTAACAAAGAAGTTAAAGGTAGTGCCAGAGGGTCAAGACCCTTTTCAGCACACCAAATGGAAAATCTTTTCTACTTAAAAGCATAGAAACGCCTGGTGGAAGGTTTCCTGGAAGCATGGAGGATATCCTTCACCTGCTGAGAAAGATTCAAGTCTTGAAGGTCTAGGCCTTCAGTAACCAAGCTCTGAGGTGAAGGGACTTGGGGTTTGGGTGCCACAAAGTCCCTTCCTCCTGAGACAGAAGGTCTGGAGCAGCTGCCAAGTCCAGAGCGGGGGGCTTGGGAGAGATGCAGAAGCAGAGGGTACCACACTTGGCGTGGCCAGTGTGGAGCTATGAGGATCATAGATCCTTGGTCCCTCTGGAGTTTGAACAGAGTCTTGGGAATCAAAGGAATGGGTGGAAAGGCATACAGGAAGCCCTGACCCCAATGAAGGAGGAAGGCATCCTTGGCCTGAACTCCCTGACACGGAATTCTGGAACAGAACCGGGGAAGTTTGGCATTCCACGGACTTGCAAAGAAGTCTATGTCCGGGATTCCCCATTCTTGAAAGATTCTGAGTACCTGATCCATGTGCAGGGACCATTCTTGTGGAAGCAGAACTCGACTGAGTCTGTCTGCCCAAGAGTTTTGGATTCCTGGGAGATATACTACCAGGAGATGGATTTGATGCTCTCTGGCGAAGGCCCATAATCTTAGAGCTTCGTTGCAAAGCGACAGAGAGCCAATTCCTCCTTGCTTGTTTATGTAAAACATGGCTACTTGATTGTCCATATGAATAAAGGACTGTCTTGTAGCTGAGGAGGGTATGAAAGACCTTGAGAGCTAGAAACACTGCTCGAAGTTCCAAGAGGTTGATATGAAGAGAGGTCTCCTGTGGGGACCAAGTGCCTTGGGTGGAGAGGTCTTGTAGATGAGCTCCCCAACCTGTTTGGGAGGCATCTGTTGTGAGGGTTGCTTGGGGCAACAACTGCTGGAAGGGGGACCCCAGCAACAGATTTTGAGTGGATATCCACCATTGGAGAGACCAAAAGAGATGTTTGGAGGTTGCTATTTGGTCTGAGAGAGCTCCTGAAGCTTGAGTCCACTGGGTGGACAAAGTCCATTGAGCTGCTCTCATATGTAGGTGAGCATAGGGTACCACATGTACTGTGGAAGCCATGTGGCCTAGAAGTTGTAGCATCTCCCTGGCAGTTAAGTGGCTCTTTGATTGAATCTGGGAGGCTAGCTGCACTAGACGTTGGCAACGGGCCCGAGGAAGGTAGGCCCTTGCAATGGTGGTATCCAACCAGGCCCCTATGAATTCCAGGGACTGAGTAGGGATGAGCTGGGACTTTGGGAGGTTTACTACCAGTCCCAGATACTGCAGAATGCGCCTTGTGCGGTCCAGGGAAATCTGGGCTTCTGACTGAGATGGAGCTCGGATGAGCCAGTCGTCCAGGTATGGGAAGACAAATATTCCCAGAGTGCGTAGAAATGCAGCAACTATTGCCATGCATTTGGTGAACACTCTTGGAGCAGAGGCCAGACCAAAAGGAAGGACTCTGTATTGGTAATGTTTTCCCTGGAAAAGAAAACGTAGGAATTTTCTGTGAGATGGGTGTATGAGAACATGTGTGTACGCATCCTTGAGATCTAGAGAACAAAGCCAATCCTGACTTTGAAGGTATGGAAGGAGAGTGCCCAGAGAAAGCATCTTGAACTTCTCCTTGCATAGAAATTTGTTCAATTCTCTGAGATCTAGAATGGGCCTGTATCCCCCTGTCTTCTTTGGAATGAGAAAATAGGGGGATTAGAACCCTGACCCTTGTTGAAGAAGAGGAACTTCTTCTATTGCCCCTTGGGCAAGAAGGGTAGTTATCTCCTGACCTAAAAGGTCGAGAAGAGATGTGGGAGAGTTGAAATGTCTCACCATGGTGTGGGGAGGAAGGTCTGAGAAATGAAGTTTGTAGCCCTCTCTTATGATGGAGAGGGTCCACTGCTCTGATGTGATTTGCTCCCATCTGGGAGCAAAATGAGCTAACCTTCCTGGGATGGTGAGAGGTTCTGGCTGTGTTAAAGCCAGAAAGGCTAAGTTCTCTAGCATCAAGTCAAAAACCCTTAGGGGGTTGGGACTGCTGGGTTACAGCAGCCCCTGTGTTTAGGTTGCTGACGCTTAGCGGTAAAGCGACCTGTAGAAGATTGTTGGCCAGAAGTGGAAGGAAACCTGCCCTTTTTGAAAAAAGACTTTTTAAAAGTCTTTTTCTTGGCAGGAATGGGAGGTAGACCTTGAAAGTCTATCCAGAGCAGAATTCTCTGCATCCATTTGAGTGGCTTTAATTTGCCACTCTTTGCCAAACAGATTTTCACCTGTACAGGGCAGATTTCCCAAGCTATCTTGAACCCAGGGTTCTAAATCAGAAGCCTGGAGCCAAGCAATTCTGCGAGCAGCTATGGCAATGCCTGAGGCTCTACTGGCACCTTCAAAGGAGTCAAAGGCTGCCCTGTTTGAAAACTTGGAGATGTCTTGAGTATGCTTAAGCCACATGCGGAATTCTTCCCTTTTATCTTCTTGAATAAAAGGGAGGAAAGTGTGCAGCTTTTCTGCCACTTCTTTCAGAAACATACCCATATAAAGGCTATATGAGCTGATTCTGGCAATAAGCATACTGGCCTGGAAGATTTTCCTACCAAAAGCATCCAAGGTCCTGCATTCTCTTCCTGGAGGAGCAGAGGAGTGTCTCTTTGTACTCTTTATCCTCTTCATAGCTGACTGTACCACAATGGAATGGTGAGAAAGCTGAGTTTTCTGGAACCCAGGACAAACGATACATAGTGTCCAACCTGCGAGAATGAGAGGAGTCTCCCATAAATCAATCATGTGTTCATGAAGAATCTCATGAATTGGTAAGGTGACTGCCTCTTTAGGAGCCCTAGAGTATCCTAAAATATCTAATTTTTTTGCTCTATGCTCCGATTCAGAGGTTACTGAAATAGAAAGTCCTTTAGCTACTTCTCTTATGAAGTCTTGAAAGGACAAGTCCTCTGGAGGAGACATTCTTTTTGGAGAAGAAGGCTCCTCAGGAAGGGCTATGGATACTTCAGGAGACTCATCTGATGTATCAGAATCAGAGGAATCGAAGTATTGCCTGTCAGGGTGCTCTTCTAACGCTCGATACGCGTATCGAGCGGTATCGACATCGGGGGTCCCCGGTACCGGATCGGTACCGAGAAGTAGCCCTGGACAAGGAACCGCAGCAGTCGGTATCCTGGTCGATGTCGATGCAGTCGGTACCGGCATCAGCGCTGGTGCCGGTACCGGAGCCGATACCGACAACGGAGCTCGTTGCGGTACCGCCGGCGTCGCAGCTTGAATGAAGGCTGAAATAGCCTGCTGCATGGACAGAACATTCTGATCCATCGACGCCATGAATGCCTGGAGATCGGTACCGGTAGATTGTGCCGGTACCCCAGAGCATTCTAACAGGTGATCGGTCGAGGCCGTGCCATCGATGTCAACCTGTAACCCCATAGGAGGAGCTTTGGAAGCCGGAGCTTCCCGCCGGGGTTGTTTGGCTGGTGCAGGATCCTCGAGGGCAAGCCCAGAGGCATCTCGATGCTTACAGGGAGATCTACCCTTCGAGGACCTGCTAGGTTTATGTTTGGTTACCTGAGATCCTTCAGGAGAAGAAGACCTGGAAGATGTCGATGCTACTGCCGGTACCTCAGCGGGAAACAGCACATGGAGCTTAGCTGCTCGGTTCTGTAACCCCCGTTTAGACATTAGGGAGCAGGACGGACAATCCGGAATGGAGTGTTCAGGACCCAAACATTTAAGACACCATTCATGGGTATCTGTAACAGAAATAGTACCGCTACACTTAGTGCATTTTTTGAACCCGGAGGTTGGTTTTTCCATGAGGGAAATTTTCTTGTGGGCCCTGAGGCCTTAAGAAGAAAAATACACCAAGTGAGGAAAAAATATCGATATTTTTTTTTTTTTTTAAAGAAAGAAAGAAAAGACCGGCAGTACCAGTCCGGAGTCGGGGAAGGCAGACACGCGACCAAAGAAATAAAATAAAATAAAGAACTTCTTCAGCGGTGACAGGGCTCGACCTGCTGGCTCCGCGGAAAAGAAGAACTGAGGAGAGTTGGTTAGGAAAGGCGGGAAGGCAGCGCGCAGGTGCTGTGGGATGCTCCCAAAAGCTTTCCTTTTTGGGAAGCTGGGGAGCGTTCCCGCGCAGGCTCCGTCGGTACCGACGTACCCATATGTGAAGACTCATTCCTGCTTGTTCCTGGAGATCAGGCAATTCAACAATCTTCTGACTTTCTTCTCTGGCAGGAAAACTGCCCACTCGAGTGTCGAAACATGCTCCCAGAAACTCCAAGGATTGGGAAGGTAAAAGCTGGCTCTTTTCTTGATTGATCACCCAGTCGAGGCTTTCCAAAATAGAACACCACTCGGGACGTCATCCGAGACGCTTCTGATAGGGAAAGAGCTTGGATGAGTCAGTGATCTAGATAGGGATGGACACAGATCCCTTGGTGCTGCCACCACCATGACCTTTGAGAACGATAGGGAAGAATGGTAAACTGATAGTGAGAGCCAAGCATGGCAAGATGCAGATACTTCTGCTGATAGCCCGGATTGGGATAGGAAAATAAGGTCAGCCAGATCCAGAGAAGCCAAAAATTCCCCTTTATGCGTTTCCATCTGAAAGCACAGGACACGCAAGTGCTCATTGATCCCTTTGAGGTCCAGAATGGGCCAGAAGGAACCAGCCCTCTATGGCCCCACAAAGTAGACTGAGTATCTGCCCTTGCCCCACTCGTCTGGGAGAACGGGCACCACTGCCTTTCGGTGAAGCAACTTGTCCAATGTGGTCTGCACCATGGCACCTTCGATCACAGACCCACAAGGGGAAAGATGAAGGCATTGGGAATCAGCTCCTTGCGTTCCAGAGGAAAATCTGGAATCCGGAGGCTCTCCTCTCGGAAAAGACCCCCTGTCATCAGGGGGCATAGCCACCACAGATCCCCTACAGGATGAAGAGCAGCTCACAGCACGGTCGCTGGAGCCTCCAGCTGGCTGAACATCCTTACCATTAGCGCTGTCCTGCACTTCCTGCCCTGAGGCAGGTACAGGCGGACTAACTGTATCTGCCGGTTGAGAGGGAGAAAGCATGTCCTCCAGGGTCAACTCAGGAAGCTGCTATACAGGAAAGGCAGAGTCCAGAATCCAAGGATGAGGCTTCTTACCTGCCACAGGTCAAACAAAGTTTCCTGAAAGATGACATAGACAGTTATGGTAAGTATCACAAGAGCTCGTGCTAAGGCTGCGTTGGCTCACAAGCATGCATTAACTGCTCTTTTACTGCAACATGCGTTAGTGGCGGTAGGGAAGAAGCACACGTTACAGCCACTTGGGTGGAACGCGTTAGGACCGAGTAACCCCCAGGCGTACAATAGACAAAAACTTTACTAATGCGTGCATAAAATGGCAGGAAACCCCATAGAGCATCAAGAGTCACTAGCAGTCCACCCCAAATTGCAGCCCTCAGAGATGGAACCAGGAGCCCCCAAGAAGGACAATGACAAGATAAAGCCTTGGTACTAACCCACTGAGTGCCCCAGGCATAAGATCCATGACGGGCTCAGCTTTACTCCCCTGGAACTGCTTCATTGTCTGGATTTATTTTTTAACAGAACTGTGTGAAAGGTGGGAAGCAGGCAGATCTTTCTAAGGACCTTCTGCAATCCTTGGGAGACAGCAGAGGTGGGGAAAGGATGAGGAGTGAGGGGGCGCTGAGGTTGTGCGAGGCTGCTGTACTCTTCCAGATCCTTTCAAATTCTTCCAATCTGTGGCTGCTCAACAGGCCTTTATCATGATAAGGGCGTGGAGCTGAAACAATTTTCCCTCCTCCTAGGGCTACCAAAAAGACCACAGTCTAGTGGAGCCTCCCAAGTTGCGGTCAAGTGAGAGGGTCACCACTTCAGGGCTTGAGGCGGTTGTTCACAAGCATTTAATCAATCAATCTCTTTTCCTCTCAATCCTCATATTTTCCACCATCTGCTGAAGATAAAGAAATCCTGAAGGGATCTCTGGTGGCTGAGGCAAATAGAGATATAGGAGTGATGTCACTGAAACATGGGCTTTTCAATGGTTCTTTGTCTCCATGGGGAACCCAACCTACTTGTCTGGACTGGTCTAGCAGAAAGATATGGAAATAACATAGTACACAGTAACATAGTAAATGACGGCAGATAAAGACCAGCATGGTCCATCTAGTCTGCCCAGCAAGATGGCAAGAGTAGGTGCACCTGTCGCTCTGTGCAGGCCACCCCTCCCCATGTCTTTGTTTAGGGGTAAACCCACCACTCCATGTAGGACACCCCTATTTGTTGAGACGTTATATGGTTCAGAAGTTAGATGGTACTGTTTATCTTGTTTTTATTCTATTGCTGTAAAGGGATCCACTGTGTTTGTCCCATGCCTTTTTGAATTCCGTCACCGTGTTTGCCCCCACCACTTCCATCGGGAGGGCATTCCAAGCAAACCTTTTATGGGTTATGAAGAGAAACGCCGAAATATAAGAAGTTAAATTACATGTTTCTGAATACTAAACATCAGAAAGGAAAATACGGGTGAAAGTGAAATTAAAAAACAACATTTGTCAAAAACAGGGAAGACAAGTATTGACATACTGTAAGAGTGCCGACTCAACAATGCACAGAGCAAGTCTAGCTTTCCACCAAAATGGCGTGTATAGGCAGATTTTCCACCGTAGCCAGAAAAAAACAACAAATGCTGCCATATGAGTAAACCATTGTTGTATATGAGTGAAACTGACAATCTATAAAAATACAGTGAGTAAAAACAAATTAAGCCAGAAGGGTGGGTGAAGAAAGCCCCCAGGTAAGTAAAACATTAAATCTGGAAAGCAAAGTGCATAATTGTCTGTAGTATGGGAAATAAGATCCCCAATGCTGAGGCTTTAATGGAAGAGTATGACTTGCATTTAGTGGCTGTTTAAGGGTCACGGACAGCCATGACTGGGATGTGATTATACTAGGCTATACTTTATTCAGGAAGGACAGAGTAGGAAGAAGGGGAGGAAGAGTGGCACTATATAAAAAAAATCATATTAAAGCTATAGAATAACAGGGCTTAAAAGGGAGCGAGGAGGCACTGTGGGTTAAATTAGAAAGAGAAATCCATTTGCATTGGTGTGATATTCAGATCTCCTTCACAGGGAAAAGTGGTGGAAGGAGATTTAATAGAAAACATACACAGTATTGCCATTAAAAGGAGAAATGCTACTGATAGGTGATTTCAATATACCGGATGTTGATTGGCACATTTCTGCTGCGGTGTCATCTAGAAGTAAGGAGATCCTGGATTCTCTACAGAGAGAACATTCCAACAACTGGTAACAGAACCCACATGTGAAGAGACCATACTGGACTTTGTGCTTACCAATGGGGAAAGTATTTCTGATGTTATAGTGGGAGATCACCTTGCATCAAGCGATTATCAGCCTAATACTGAACCACACCATCTGGTGAAGTCCATTCAAAAGCGAGGGTTTTAGACTTTAGGACAACTAATTTTGCCAAGATGGGACAATGCCTCAAGGAGTCGTTAGTGGGATGGGAAAAGCTGGGGGATGTAGAAAAGCAATGGGCAAAACTAAAAGGGGATATTTTAAGGGCAACAAACCTTTTCGTTAGAAAGGTAAATAAATGTAAAAGGAAAAGGAGGCTACTGTGAAGGACATAGCTGAAAAGGTGAAGAAAAAGGAGTGTGGCCTTCATAAAATACAAGAGATCACAGAGAGAGGAAGACAAGCATCAATATTTGAAAAAATTTGGAGAAGCTAGGAAAGTCGTCAGGAAAGCAAAAGTACAAAAAGAAGAAGAGATAGTCAATGTAATAAAATGGGGGGACAAGACATTTTTCAGATATGCTAGTGAGAAGAGGATGTGCAAAAGTGGTATTGTCAGACTCAAGGGGGAAAGGGAGGAATATGTAGAAGTTGATGAGGATAAAGTGGAATTGCTTAACAAATTCTCAGATGAAGGGCCAGGAGCAGGACATCAGAAAACACCCACATTTATGACCATTGGGGCAAGCTCAAGACCAGCTTGCTCAGATGGAACAGAAATGGATTGGATGGGTGTTCCCTATGTCTGCTTATGAATCACTGTGTTTGCAATTAAACTGCCCACATCTTTTCAGAGTGAGTATTCTTTGCACCTGAGGCAGTTCTATGTATTGGACAAATCCTGAGGCAGCCATAGTCAATTACAGTGGCAAAATGTGAGTTGATGCTGTTGACCAGCATTGGTGGTGGTCCAGATGGTTCAGATGATCGGATGATTGTACATTCATCAGCTAAGTGGTTATTCATTTTAAATGCATTTTGAAAAAAATATAAACTACTACTTTACTTGTCATTTCTATAGCGCTACAAGGCATACGCAGCACTGTACAGACATGTAAAAGAGGGTCCCTGCTCAGAGGTTACAATATAGTCAGACAGACAACATAACAGCTGAGGACAAGGACAAGTCTAGGGGAGTGGCAAGGAAACACATAAGAGACAAGGCAAATCAAGATCCAGAAGCAGACTCAAAGAGGTGAGTTTTCAGCCTGGATTTGAAAAGGGCCAGAGATGAAGCCTAATGCACAGACTTGGGTAGTTTGTTCCAAGAGTAATGAGCAGGAAGGTGGAAGGATTGGAGTTGGCAGTAGAAGAAAAGGGCACAGATAAAAGGGATCTGCCAGAAGAGCATAGCACACAAGGAGGGGTGTAGGGAGACATAAGAAAGGAAAGGTAGTGAGGAGCAGCAGAATGAGTGCACTTATAGGTCAGTAGAAGAAGTTTAAACTAGATTCAGAAATGGATAGGGAGCCAGTGAAGTGACTTGAGAAGGGGGTCATATGAGCATATACAGATAGGCAGAAGATTAGCCGTGCAGCTGCATTTTGAACAGATTGAAGGGGAGAGAGATAATTCAGAGGAAGACCAGAAAAGAGGCGGTTGCAAAAGTCTAGACGGGAAGTGACTAAAGAGTAGATAAGTGTCTTAGTAGTGTATGTAGAAAGGAAGGACAAATTTTGCCAATGTTATACAGAAAGAAGCAACGGGTTTTAGCTGTTGGATGTGTGCAGAGAGAGAATAGAGAATAGGTTGCAAGCTGAGGAAACAGGGAGGAGAGTAGTATTATCTACAGAAATAGAGAAAGGGGGAAGGGGGAGGGGGAGGTGGGTTTAGGGGGAAAGATAAGGGAGCTCAGTGGCTATGCTCATATCCAAGCAGTAATGTTGGATAAGCAGGCAGAGATCTAGGCCTGGATTCCTGGACAGATTTCAGGCACAGAAAAGTAGATCTGAGAGTCATCAACATAAAGATGGTACTGAAAACCATGAGAGGAAATAAGTGCACCAAGGGACAGAGTATAGAGAGAGAAAAGGAGAGGTCCCAGGACAGAGCCGTGAGGTACACCAACTGAAAGCAAAGTTTATAAAGCAAACCCTAAGTTTATAAATCCTTGTTACTTCCCCTGTTGTATGTAAACTCAAGACTGCTTTTAATTGTCAAAGAGTCATGTTGTTCATTGTAAACCGCACTGATATCAAAGAGCGCAGTATAAAAGAACTGTTAAATAAATAAAAATAAAGCAGGATGGCAGTAAAGGAGGATCATCAGAACATACACTAAAAGCATGATGGGAGAGATAAAAAGAAAACCAGGACAGAACAGAGCCCCTAAATCCAAGCAAGGACAGGGTATCGAGGAGAAGGTAGTGATCAACCATGTCAAAAGCAGCAGAAAGGTCAAGAAGGAAGAGAATCAAGTAGAGGCCTTTGGATATGGCAAGCAACAAGTCGCTGGAGACTTTGACAAGAGCAGTTTCTGTAGAATGTATAGAATGAAAGCCAGATTGCAGTGGGTCCAGGAGGTCCTGAGAGGAAAGTCAAGGCAGCGGCGGTGAACTTTTCATTCAAGTAGTTTTGAAGCAAAGGGGAGGAGAGAGATAGGTTGATAAATGCAAAGACAGGTAGAATCTACTGAAGGCTTTTTGAGGGAGAGGTGTAACCACAGCATATTGAAGGCCACAGAACAGTCGCAGTGGAAAGTCAAAGGTTAAGGATATGATTGATGGAAGAGATGACTACAGAAGAGATAGATCTTAGTAGATGGGAGGGGATGTGATCAGAGGAGAATGTAGTTACAATGAAAGAAGAGAGAAGATTTGCCGTTTCCTCCTCAGTGATTTCAGAAAAGAAAGAAAGGGAAGGTGAGGGAAGGATTTGGGATTGAAGAAGGGGAAGATGAGGTGGAGGTGCCCCTGCAGAGAATTCAAGGCTAATCTTCTAGACTTTGTCAGGGAGGTAGTCAGCCAAGGTCTGGGCAGTCAATGAAGGAGGGATTGGGGGAGGTGTAACATTAAGGAGAGACTTGAGCGTAGCAAGGAGAAGTGAGGGTCAGAGGCAAGAGAGTTAGTCATATGGACATAGCACTCTTGCTTGGCAAGTGTTATGACCGAATAGAAGGAGATTAGCATGAATTTGAAATGTAGGTAGTCAGCAAAGGTATGTGATTTAAACCAAAGGTGCTCAGCTGAACGGGCACAGGAACATGGGTAGCAGGTTATTGAGGACAGCTAGGGTTAAAGGTATGGTATGCCTCACAGGGCATGGAATGGAAGGAGCGAGTGCATCCAAAGCAGAGGAGAGTATAGCGAAGTTACGTACCTGTAACAGGTGTTCTCTGGGGACAGCAGGAATTAGTCCTCACATATGGGTGACACTGGCACCGACAGAGCCCTCGCAGAAGCAGCCACCCAGCTTTAAAAAGAAAGCCTTTGGGAGATGCCACCACGCATGCGTGGTCCCCTTCTCGCCCAAGGGTGGCATCTTGCTCAGTCAGATAACATAGCTAAAAGACAGCAAAAATGAAGGAGGCAACTCCAAGGGGAGGAGGGAGGATCGTGAGGACCGATTCCTGCTGTCCCTGGAGAACACCTGTTACAGGTGAGTAAAGCACAGTTACTTACCTGTAACAGGTGATCTCTGGGAACAGCAGGAATAAGTCTTCACATATGGGTATCGTCGGTACCGACGGAGCCTGCGCGGGAACGCTCCCCAGCGTCCAGTAAGAAAGCTTTTGGGAGCATCCCACAGCGCCTGCGCGCTGCCTTCCCGCCTTTCCTAACCGCCTCTCCTCAGTTCAAGTTTTAAAGCTGAGACAAAAGAGAGAGAGAGGAAAGAAAAGATAGAGAGATACAACTCCTAGGGGAGGTGGGAGGGTTGTGAAGACTTATTCCTGCTGTTCCCAGAGATCACCTGTTACAGGTAAGTAACTGTGCTATCTCCAGGAACAAGCAGGAATGAGTCTTCACATATGGGGACTCCCCAGCTAGAGATGCCAGGGAGATCTCCAAAGTTGTGAGTCCATGACAAGGGCTCTACCTTACCCCATGGATCTCGGGCATCCAACCAGGGATGGGGGGTAGGAGTTGATTAGGTATGGAACAGGTGTTTGAGAACAGCCTGACCAAACAAGGCATCCCGGCGGGAGTCCTTGTCCAAGCACTAATGGGCTGTAAAGGTATGAACAGAGGCCCAGGTGGCCGCTCGACAGATTTGGTCGATGGACACAGAGTTTAGATGAGCCATAGAGGCTGCCATGGCCCTCACATTGTGAGCTGTGACATGGCCCTCCAGAGAAAGGTTCTTACTCTGGTAGGCGAAGGAAATACACTGAGCAATCCAATTGGACAGAGTTCTCTTAGAGACTGGAAGTCCTAAATGAGAGGGATCAAAAGCAACAAAGAGTTGAGAGGACTTTCTATGTTGCTGTGTCCTTTGTAAGTAGAAAGCAAGTGTTCTTTTACAATCCAGGGTATGAAGATTCCTCTCTGCACTTGATGCATGAGGTCCTGGAAAAAAAACAGGTAAATACACCTCCTGGTTAGGGTTCAGATGAAAAGGTGAGACCACTTTAGGCATAAAGTGTGGATTAGTTCTGAGGACTACCTTGTCATGATGGAACCTTGTATAAGGAGGATTAGCCACCAAGGCTTGCAGCTCACCGATACGGCGAGCTAAGGTGACTGCAATGAGAAAAATAACCTTCCAGGAAAGGAATTTCAAGGAGGTAGTGGCTAAGGGTTCAAAGGGTGGCTTCATAAGCTGGCCAAGAACCAAATTCAAATCCCATGCCACTGGAGGTGGTCTAATGGGAGGTTTAGTTAAAAGAAGGCCTCTCATGAATCTTGCAATAAGAGGATGAGAGGAAATAGGATGTCCATTGAGAGGCTTAAGGTTTGCTGCAATAGCACTCAAATGGACTCTTACTGAATTCGTTTTGAGGCCTGCATGGGATAAATGCAGCAAATACTCTAGTAAAGAATTCAGAGGTATTGCAAGAGGGTTAAGACCCTTCTCTGCACACCAAATGGTAAACCTTTTCCATTTAAAAGCATAGAAACATCTAGTGGAAGGCTTTCTGGAAGCATGAAGGATATCCTTCACTTGCTGAGACAGATGCCAATCTTGAAGGTCTAGGCCTTCAGCAACCAGGCTCTGAGATGAAGAGACTGGGGATTTGGGTGCCATAACGTTCCCTCCTCCTGGGACAGGAGGTCTGAAGCAGATCCCAAGTCCAGGGAGGGAGCTTGAGAGAGATGAAGAAGTAGAGGGTACCACACTTGGCGTGGCCAACGTGGAGCTATGAGGATCATAGACCCCTTGTCTCTCTGAAGCTTGAACAGTGTCTTGGAAATTAGGGGAATGGGTGGAAAGGCATAGAGGAAGTCTTGCCCCCAGTGGAGGAGGAAGGCATCCCTGGCCTGAACTCCCTGACACGGAATCCTGGAACAGAACCGGGGAAGTTTGGCATTCCACGGACTTGCAAATAGGTCTATGTCTGGGGTTCCCCAAATTTGAAAGATCCTGGCTATCTGGTCCCCATGGAGGGACCATTCGTGTGGAAGCAGAACTCGACTGAGTCTGTCTGCCCAAGAGTTTTGAACCCCTGGAAGATACACTGCCATGAGATGAATCTGAAGCTCTCTGGCGAAGGCCCACAATTGTTTAATTGTTTATTGTTTAATTCACATTTACTATACCGCCTCCCATTACATCGAGGCGGTTTACAAATAAAATCAATGGTTAAAGAGAAAAGAAATTACAATAATTGAGAGCAAAGAGGAGAGTAAAGGCAAGAGAAATATAATTAGAAAACAGAAAAAGAAATCTTCAGAGGGGAAAGGCTAGTGAGAAAAGATGAGTTTTAAGAAGGGAACGGAATTTGGGGTAGGATTCTTCTGTGCGAAGATGGGTAGGGAGGGAATTCCAAAGAGAGGGTCCTAGGTAGTAAAAAGCAGATTTTCTGGTGGATTGCAAATGAGCCTTGGAGGGCGCTGGAAGGTGAAGACGATTAATGTGGATGGACTGGAGACTGCGGGAGGGGTTATGGTAAGTTAATAAGTCAGACAGGTAAGCAGGTGTTGAGTGATAAATAGCTTTGTGAATTAAAGTGAGAAACTTAAATGATATTCGGTAATCAATTGGCAACCAGTGAAGATGATAAAGCAGAGGGGTGATATGGTCGCGTGGGGAAGCATGGAGAATCATGCGAGCAGCTGTATTTTGGATTAAATGAAGACGATGTTTTTGAGATTTAGGGAGACCAGCAAAAATAGTATTACAAAAGTCCAATCTAGTGATGACCAAGGAAAGCAGGAGAGTAGTGAGGGCCTGAGTGGACAGAAAGGGACGTACGGCACGAATCTGTCGAAGACATAGAAAAGAACACCGAGAGACGTGAGAGATATGGTCTTGAAAACTGAGAGCACTGTCAAGAAATACCCCAAGGTAGCGAAGTTTAGATACTACAGTGATGGTGGAGCCTGCAAGAGCTGGAGCAAGAGACGGAACAGGAGAAGTGTGAGGAAACCAGATTGCAGCAGTCTTACTAACACTGAGCACCAGGCAGTTAGAGGAAAGCCAAGAGGAAATAGTGGACAGACAATTTTCCAGAGGTGATAAATCGGGGTGGGAAGATGAAGTGTGATGCAGCAGAAATATGTCGTCCGCATAGAAATAGCTGGAGATCCCGGCTTGTTGTATAATTAGCGCCAAAGGGGCAAGGAAGATGTTAAACAATAAAGGAGCCAGAATGGAACCCTGAGGAACACCGCACGGGAGTGAGAAATGGTTGGAACGTGAGTGAGAAGAGGAGACAGCGAAGGACCGATGGCAGAGGAACGAGTGAAACCAGTGATAGACCAATCCACGAATACCCGCATCCCGAAGACGAGAAAGAAGGAGGGCGTGATCCACCAGGTCGAAAGCTGCTGAGAGGTCGAGTGATACTGCTAGCGTGATGTTGCCCTGATCATGGGAGGTATGAATTTCATTTACTACAGCAGTGATTGTGGACTCAACACTGAAACCAGGTCTGAAACCGGACTGTCTGGGGTGCAGAAACAGTGTAGAGGCAAGATAGTGAGAGAGTTGAGAGAAGACTACCTTTTCCAGAAGTTTAGAAGGGAAGGAAAGATTAGATACAGGGCGATAATGGGCAGGGACAGAGGGATCAAGGGCAGGTTGCTTTAGGAGAGGACGAACTGTGGCATGCTTCCAAGGAGTGGGGAAGAAACCTGAGGACAAACTAGAATTAATGATGGTCAGCAGAGGTTGAAGGAGTGAGGCAGGGGGTTCAGAGAACCAAAAGGAAGGAATGGGGTCCAAGTCACAGGTTGTTTTTCGAGAAGTAGACAGTAAGTGAAGCAGTTCAGACGAGGAAATAAGTGAGAAAGTAGACCAGGTGTGGGAAAGGGATGGGGAAAATGGGGGAGAGACAGGAGGAGGAGAAGGCAGAGCTTGGGGACAGTGAGGGAGAGAGGAACGAAGCTTCTGGATTTTATCAGAAAAGAAGGTCGCCAGCGTGGTAGGACTAGGACCCGTGTCAAGATGTGAAGGGCCCGTAGCAGTGGGGGACTGTAAGCGAGAGAGAGTGGTCAAGGTGGCAAAGAGCTGACGAGATCTGTTAGGGGCTGCTAGGATTGAAGATGAGTAGAAAGAGCATTTTGCCTGATGAATCGCAGAGCGGTAGTGAACGTGACAAGATTTAAATTTGTGATACGAGGAGGCAGAGGGGGCCTTGCGCCAAAGACGCTCAGCTCTGCGTAAATGAGAGCGGAGTAGAAAGAGCCCAGCATGGTACCACGACTGATGAGTGCGGGGTCGGGGTTTGATAAGTCTAGTAGAAGCAACTTGGTCAAGGGTGTTTGACAGCTCGGTGTTCCATGTTGTAACTTGGGAAGATGGTGAAAGGGAGGAAAAATCAGATGGGGGAGGAAGAAGAGCTGTAGAAAAAGCCTGCATAATAGACGAGTTGAGGCGTCGAGAAAGAATAGCAGGTGGAGAGGGGGGGAGGGGAGCCAGGGGAGGGGCTTGAAAAGTGAACAGAAGGTAGTAATGATCTGACCAGGGTATGGCGACGGCTGAAGGAGCCGAGATAATGTATGGAGAGGACTCTGGAGAAATGATTAGATCTAAAGTGTGACCTGCAACATGAGTGGGTGAAGAAACCAGCTGAACTAAGGAGAGGTCGCGGAGTAGAGAGGAGAAGGCAACGTCTCTGGCTGAGGTAGGAGAATCAAAATGGATGTTGAAGTCACCTAGCAAGTGAAGTCGAGGAAATTGAAGAACCAGGTCAGAGATAGAGGCCAGGAAGGAATCCCAGGTAGGAGACGATGAGGAAGGAGGAAGATAGATAAGGAGAAATTGAAGAGCGGGTAGACTGTTCAGCTGCAGTAGAAGAGACTCAGGGTACGTTAATGATGGAGAGGAAATCTTAGAGAGGGGTAGCGAGGAGCGATAGATTACCGCAACCCCGCCGCCTGACCGGGTGATACGCGGGACGGATATAGCATCGAAACCAGGTGGGAGACAACGGTGAAGGAGAGACTCTTCTCCCTCCTTGAGCCAGGTCTCGACCAAGAAAAGAACATCGATGTGTTCTCGCTCAATAAGATCATAGATCAGAGCGGACTTTGACCGCAGGGACCGACAATTAAGCAAACTGAAACGGAGGGGCACTGGTGAAGTGGATCTAGAAGGCAGTGAGTGGGGGGACTGAACAGAACTCCTAAAGGGAGGGGCCAGAACCACCGGGCGGAGATGGGCACGAGAAGGGGCCTCAGGGTGGGAAAATGGCACAGAAAAGGGCAGAGGGTGATGACCCCAAAGTACTGGGATGGTTGACATAACCGACAAAGATAATAATAGGAACCAAAACGGAAAGTAAGCAGTAGAGCAAGTAGATAAATACTTACGGCGGAGTGCAGCAGAGAAGAACATAGAGAAAGCTGAGAAGACTGCGTCAAGGACTAGAAAGAATGGGGTGAAGGCACTACGTAGTGAGGGAGCTCCGTCACCCGCGTCGTCGCCCCAAGGAGCTCGCCCAAGAAGCCTGGACGCCGCGGAGGTAGTGGCTAATGTAGGACAGCGTCTTAATGTAGGAGAGTCTGGCTGTTGCGCAATCGCGTTGTACGCGATTGCGTGGTCTCCAGGGGTTGAGCTGTGAAGCAGGAGGCAGCACAAGGCGGCTATGCAGGGTAACAGGAGAGCATAGAGAAAATCTCAAAGCTTCGTTGCAAAGCGACAGAGAGCCAGTCCCGCCCTGCTTGTTCACGTAGAACATGGATACTTGGTTGTCCGTATGGATGAGGACTGTCTTGTAGCTGAGCAGGGTGTGGAAGACTCTGAGAGCTAGAAGAATTGCTCTGAGCTCTAAGAGGTTGATATGTAGAGATGTCTCCTGTGGAGACCAGATGCCCTGGGTGGAGAGATCTTGTAGATGAGCTCCCCAACCTTTTGGGGAGGTATCTGTTGTGAGGGTTGCTTGGGGTAGCAACTGTTGAAAGGGGGACCCCAGCAACAGATTTTGAGTGGACTTCCACCACTGGAGGGACCAAAAGAGATGACTGGAGGTTGCTATTTTGTCTGACAGGCAACCTGATGCCTGGGTCCATTGGGTGGACAGAGTCCACTGAGCTGCCCTCATGTGAAGGCGAGCGTAAGGAACCACATGCACGGTGGATGCCATGTGGCCTAACAGTTATAACATCTCTCGAGCAGTTAAATGGGATTTTAACTGAATTTGAGAGGCTAACTGCACCAAGCGTAGGCAACGGGCCTGGGGAAGATAGGCCCTTGCAGTTGTGGTATCTAGCAAGGCCCCTATGAACTCCAATGACTGAGTAGGGGTGAGTTGTGATTTTGGGATGTTTATCACAAGTCCCAGATACTGAAGAACACGCCTTGTGCAGGCTAGGGAAGTCTGGGCCTCTGACTAGGATGGTGCTCGGATGAGCCAGTCGTCCAGATATGGGAATACAAATATTCCTAGAGTGCGTAGAAATGCAGCTACTACTGCCATGCATTTTGTGAACACTCTTGGAGCAGAGGCCAGACCGAAAGGAAGCACTCTGTATTAGTAGTGCTTTCCCTGATAAAGGAACCGAAGGAACCTTCTGTGTGTTGGATGGATGAGGACATGGGTGTACGCATCCTTGAGATCTAGAGAACAAAGCCAATCCTGACTCTGAAGGTATGGAAGGAGAGCACCGAGAGAAATCATCTTGAATTTCTCCTTGCATAGAAACTTGTTCAATTCTCTGAGATCTAATATGGGTCTGTAGCCCCCTGTTTTCTTTGGAATAAGAAAATAGGGGGAGTAGAACCCTGAACCCTGTTGAAGAAGGGATATTTCTATGGCCCTTTGGGCAAGAAGGGTAGCAATCTCCTGACCCAGAAGGTTGAGGAGAGATGTTGGAGAATTGAACTGTCTCACCATAGTGTGAGGAGGAAGGTTTAAGAAATGAAGCTTGTACCCTTCCCTTATGATGGAGAGGGTCCATTGCTCTGCTGTGATTTGTTCCCATCTGGGAGCAAAATGAGCTAACCTTCCTGGAATGGTGAGAGGCTCTGGTTCTTCTAGAGCCAGAAAGGCTAAGTTCTCTAGTTGTAAGTCAAAGGCCCTGAGGAGGCTGAGGCTGTTGGGCCGTAGCAGTCCTTGCAGCCTTAGGTTTGGCTTGTTTAGGTTGTTGCTGATGTTTTGCAGCAAAACGACCTGTAGAAGATGCCTGGAGACCATAACCAGGATAATATTTCCCTTTTTTGGAAAAGAAAGTCTTTTTGAATAACCTTTTTCTAGCAGGAGCAGAAGTAGACTTTGAAAGTCTATCTAAGGCAGAATTTTCAGCATCCATCTGAGTGGCCTTTGCTTGCCAATCCTTACCAAAAAGGTTTTCACCTGTACAAGGAAGATTTCCTAATCCATCCTGAACCCAGGGTTCCAAATCAGAAGCTTGCAACCAAGCAAGTCTGCGTGCACCTATGGCAATAGCCGAGGCTCTGCTTGCACCTTCATAAGAGTCAAAGGCTGCACGGTTGGAAAACTTGGAAACATCCTGGGCATGTTTGAGCCAGGTGAGAAACTCTTCCCTTTTATCTTCTGAAATAAAAGGAGACAAAGTTTGCAAATGATCTGTAACTTCTTTTAGAAACATCCCCATATAGAGACTATAGGAGTTGATTCTGGCAGTAAGCATATTGGCCTGGAAAATTCTCCTGCCAAAAGCATCTAAGGTTCTGCATTCTCTTCCTGGAGGATTAGATGAGTGTCTTTTTACACTCTTTATCTTTTTCATAGCAGACTCCACCACAATAGAGTGGTGAGGAAGCTGAGTCTTATGAAAGCCAGGACAAGGAGGAACACGGTACATGATGTCCAACCTGCGAGAATGAGAGGAAGTAGTAAGAGGTGTCTCCCATATGCCCAACATGTGATCATAAAGGATCTCATGAATTGGTAAAGTAGCTGCCTCTTTAGGAGCCTTAGGATATTGTAAAATATCTAATTTCTTGGCTCTAGGCTCTGGTTCAGGGGCCACAGAAATAGAGAGGCCCCTGGCCACTTCCCTAATGAAGTCTTCAAAAGACAAGTCTTCTGGAGGAGACATTCTTCTTTTTGGAGAAGAGGGCTCCTGAGGAAGGAGTACCGATGCTTTGACAGAAGCCTCTGATTCATCAGAGTCCTCAGAGGAATCGAAGTATTGCCTGTCTGGATGCTCTTGCAGAGCCCGATACGCATACCGAGTGGTATCGACATCGGGAGTGATCGGTACCGATTCAGTACCGATGGGCATCACAGGACAAGGTACCGCTGCAGTCGACACCGAAGCCGATGTCGATGCAATTGGTACCGGCACCAGAACCGATATCGGTGCCGGTGACGGAACCGGTACCGCCAATGGAGTTTGTTGCGGTACCGGAGGCATCACAGCTTGTATGAATGCCGTGATGGCACGCTGCATGGTCAGAATATTCTGATCCATCGACGCAACCAATGTCTGGATATCGGTACCAGTGGAGACCACCGGTACCCCAGAACATGGCAACAGGTGATCAGTCGAGGCCACGCCATCGATGTCAACCTGTGACCCCATAGATGAAGCTTTGGAAGCCGGAGCCTCCCGCCGGGGTAATTTTGCCGGTGCAGGATCCTCAAGGGCAAGCCCGGAGGCATCTCGATACTTAGAGGGAGATCTACCCTTCGAGGACCGGCTGGACATATGTTTGGTTACCTGAGATCCATGGGAAGACGACGAAGCCCTGGAAGATGTCGATGCTACCGAAGCTGCATCAGAGGGAAACAGGGTATTGAGCTTTGCCGCTCGATTCTGTTGACCTCTTTTAGACATCATGGAACAGGACTCACAGTCGGTGATGGAGTGGTCAGGACCCAAACATTTTAGACACCAGTCATGGGTGTCGGTGATAGAGTACCGCTGCACTTCGTGCACATTTTAAACCCGGAAGCGGGCTTTTCCATGAGGAAAAATCTTGTAGGCCCAAGGCCCAAAAGACAAAATTGCACAGTAGTTTTTTTTTTTTTGTTTTGTTTTTTTAAAGAAGAAAAAGACCGGCGGTACCGGTCCGACGTCGAAGAAGGCAGACGCGCGCCAAAGAAATAAAGAAAAATAAAGAACTTCTTCAGCGGTGACAGGAACACGACCTGCTGGCTCCGCGGAAAAGAAGAACTGGAGAGAGGCGGTTAGGAAAGGCGGGAAGGCAGCGCGCAGGCGCTGTGGGATGCTCCCAAAAGCTTTCTTACTGGACGCTGGGGAGCGTTCCCGTGCAGGCTCCGTCGGTACCGACGATATCCATATGTGAAGACTCATTCCTGCTTGTTCCTGGAGATCTATGCTTTCTCCAGGAACAAGCAGGAAGCCAGTCCTCACATATGGGACTCCCTAGCTACAGGCTACCAAAAGCCCATAAAGAAAAAAAAAATCACGAATACCTTCAGGGGGAGCCGTGAGCAGTAGCAACTGAGTCTGCAGAAGCAGTCTGTCTTGACTAGACTGTAAGCTCCGATGAGCAGGGACTCTCCCTTTCATGTCTGTGCAGCACTGCATATGTCTTGTAGCGCTATACAAATGCTCAGTAGTAGTTGTAGTAGACTGCAGTAAGACCAGGTGGTCGCCCGGCAGATGTCCATCATCGGAACGGAGCACAGGTTTGTCACAGAGGCCACCATGGCCCTGACACAGTGTGCCATGACCCGACCATCCAGCGAAAGTCCCGCCTGTTGCTAGGTGAGAGTGATACAGTCTACCAACCAGGTAGACAGTGTACTCTTGGTCACTCCTTCCCCCAGTCTACTGGGGTCATACAAGATAAAAGCTGAGATGCTTTACCGTGGCCCTGGGTACACTGAATATATAAGAAGAAGGACAAGGCCTTCTTACAGTCCAAGGTGTGGAGGACAGTCTCCGCCCTACTGGCGTGAGGCCATGGGAAGAAGGTGGGCAGCACCACCCCCTGGTTGAGGTGAAAAGGCAATACTACTTTTGGAAGGAATTTGATGTGTGTGCGGAGCACAACCGTTTTTGTAGAATCTGATTTAAGGCACCTCTGCCACCAAGCCTTGGAGCTTGCCTACCCTGCGAGCAGAGGTGAGCGCAACCAGGAACACCACCTTCCACAAAAGGAACCGCAGGTGGCAAGTAGCCAAGGGCTCAAAAGGCGGGCAAGTAAGCTGCGTTAGAACCACATTGAGGTCCCATTCGGTCGCCAGGGGGCATACCAAGGGTTTTGACAGGAGTCCCCTCATGAAGCGTGTCACCAACAGATGGGCCGAGAGGGGTTTGCCATCACTGGGTGGTGGTGCACCACCAGGGCACAAAGGTGCACTCTGATGGAGTTCGATTTGAACCCAGAATGCAAGAGACGGAGAAGATACTGCACTGGGCAAGAGAACAGATTAACTCCGTGCTCTGCGCACTAAACTGAAAATCTGCGTCACTTGAAGGCGTATGCTTTCCTGGTGGAGAACTTAAGGGAAGCCAGCAAGATCTCCTCCACTTCTCCCGAGAGGTTGAAGGGGAGCAGGGTTACCCTTTCAGCAGCCACACTGTCAGTGACAGGGACCCCAGGTTGGGGTGTAAGAGAGAGCCACCCTCTTGCGACAGGAGCCCTGGGGAGCTCCCCAAAGAGATGGGAGTCTCCACCGACAGCTGGAGGAGTAACAGGAACCACGGCTGCCTGGGCCATCGAGGGGCTATCAGGATCAATGAGGCCTTGTCACCGAGGATCCTGAATAACGTTTTGGCAATTAGTGGTATGGTTGGGAAGGCGTACATGAGGCCTTCTGACCACGAAATGAGAAACGCATCTGCTGGCACCCAGGAGGGGTAGAAATGCCGGGAGCAGAAGCGGGGCAACTGGTAATTGTCTGGGCTGGCAAACACGTCTATCCATGGCTTCCCCAGAGGTGAAAGAGCCAGCTGGCCACTCATGCGGCTGGAGGACCCTGCTTAGTCTGTTGACCAGTGCGTTATCCTGGTTCATAAGAGTATGCCCTGCTGGACTGCGTAGGAACAGAGGGCCATCGCTACACGGCAGAGGGCGCGGGACCCTGTGCCCCCCTGCTTGTTCACATAGAACATAGCCACTTGGTTGTCTGTTTGGACCAATACTGTTGGCACTGTAGGCGGAGGCAAAAGGTTCGGAGAGCTAGATGTGTCACCCGCAATTACAAGAGATTGATCTGCTGTTTGCTCTCATCTTGCGGACCAGCTGCCCTGGGTGCGAAGCTCCTCACAGTGGGCTCCCCATCCCAGCAGGGAGGCATCCATCATGAGAACCCTTAAGGGGCACGGAATCTGGAGGGGCATCTCTGCCTCGAGATACTGGGGGCTTTGCCACCAGGTCAGGGATTCCGCCAGCTAGTGGGTCACTAAGACTCTGTCCCGGAGATGGCCTGTGTCCACTGATCCTGAAGGCACTACTGTGTGGCCCTGATGTGGAGGCGGGCATCTGGGGTGACATGGACTGTGGAGGCCATCTGTCCAAGCAGGCGCAGCAGGAGCCGAGCGGACACCGAGGGATGGTGTTATATGTCTCGGGCCAGAGCCCTGAGGCAGTAGCTCACTATGTCTCGGGCCAGAGCCCTGAGGCAGTAGGCTCAGTTCCATAGAAGGAAGGTCTCTGCCTGGAGAGTGTCTAATTTTGCCTCTATGAACTCCAGATACTGTGGCAGGAAGTGGTGGGACTTGGGGTAGTTTATTACAAACCCCAGATGCTGCAGGACCTGGATGGTCCATGCGGTTGCCTGCTGCACTTCCGAGGCCATGCCTCCCTTTATGAGCCCATCGTCCAGGGAGGGGAAGACAAAGACCCTCTGGAGGCAGAGGAAGGCAGCCACAACTGCCAGGCACTTGGTAAAGACTCTTGGGGTGGAAGCAAAGCCAAAGGGCAGCACCCTGTACTGATAATGACTGCCCCCCCTCCCACCATGAACCTCAGGTACTGCCTGCGGTTGGGGTGAATGAGGATGTGTGTGTAAGCATCCTTCAGATCCAATGAGCATAGCCCATCTCTCTGCTGGAGGTAAGGCAGCAATGTTCCAAGGGAACACCAGGAATCTGTTCTGATTGCACAGGTCGAGAACGAGCCTTAGGCACCCTGTTCTTTTTGGTATGAGGAAGTACCTGGAGTAGAACCCTTTTCCCTTGAGATGGTGGGGAACTGGTTCTAATGCTCTATCCTTGAGAAGACCTGCCAGTTCCTTCAGTAGAAGGTCTCGGTGAAGGGGAGACCTGGGGGGCTCTCCCGGAAAGAAACAGGGAGGTGTCTGGGCCATGTGGAGGAGGTAGCCCTCCCTGACCACTTGGAGTGCCCAAGAATCGGTGGTGATGGCTGGTCACCTTTGGGCATAGTGAATGAGATGTCACCCTGTGGGCTGCTGACCTCCTTGGGGTGGAGAGGCTATGGCCAAGGAGTCAAAAGCTCCCCCCTCTGGCTAGGCCGGGGCCGATGCCTGGGGGTTGGGAGCCTTCTGCTTACGAGGGCCTTGCCCCATGTACCTTGGCCTGCTGCCCTTGCTGGGGCGCAGGGGAGGTCTGAAAATGTAGGTAGTTTCTGTAAGCAGCCCCTTTCCTCGGGTAGAAGGGCTTTTTACCCGAGTCCTTTCATCAGGGAGGGGCAGCAGTCTTCTTAGAGAGCCTGGTCCTCGTCATGAACTCGGTCTCCAACTCGGCAGCCATATCGGTCATGGGTTTGCCAAAGAGGTTCTCTCCTTGGCATGGGATGTCGACCAATTTGTCCTAAACCCATTGCTCAAGGTCGAAAGACTGTAGCCAAGCCTGGCATCTGGCACTGATGCCCGCCACTGCTACTCGAGCTGCTGACTCAAAGCTGTCATAAGCTGCCAGAGACAAACTTGGAGCACTCAGACAGCCTTGGCCAGGTTCTTGAACTGCTGCAGGAGTTTCTTGGATAGACCAGCTGAGAATATGGCGAGTTCCTTCACCAGGTCTCTCAGGTACATGTTCGGCTGGTGAGCATTGAACCCTGGTAGCACTTTCTGAAAAGGGCGTCCAGGGTGCGTGCCTCCCTGCCGGGGAGCACCGAGGAGTGCATCTTCTGACTCAAGTAACACATGGCTGACTCCACCACCATGGAGTTGTATACCAGCTGTGACTTCTGTAAGCCTGAGCTCCGGCGGACTCTATACATCAAGTAGAGCCGCTTGCTTACCACCGGTATTGATGCCAGTGTCTCCCATATACTGAGCATTAGCATTCCAGGATGGGAGGGATGGACACTAAGCGATTCCCTCAGAGGGGCCTCGTATTGGAGGATTTCTAGCTCCTTAGTCCAAGCGTCCTCCTCCGATTTCATTGGGAACATTAGAGCCTTGGACATGTCCCTGATGAAATCAAGGAACACCATGTCCTCGGGCAGGGACCGACACCATGGCTCCAAAGGGAAGTCCAAAGGGGATGTCGCAGTGGTGATGGGTGTCCAGCGACACCTCGTCCTCCCTCTCCCATCCAGAATAGTCTGTTGAGGACTCAGGGGCTGATCTGTGCCCGCGACCCTTGGAGGCCCCACAGCTGGTGCCGAGCACATTGGCTGGTGAAGATCGCAGTCCCATGGAACGAGAACCAGATCGAGACCTCAGCAGATGATCAATTCAAAGCTGAAAGACCTCGAGGTTTAGTTCGGCTTCCGGGGACGTCAAGGGCCCAGTGGTCTGGGCAGAGGAACCAGTGGTACCGGACAACAGCGCATGTGCTGATCTATGAAGGCAGAAAGCTGCGCTCCAGGGCCATCATTCTGGACTCCAGGCCAGAAGGCTCCGCAGCCATCAGCACAGGCACCAAGGGAATCAGGCCCAATGCCGGTTTCCCTGAAGGGCAGTCCTCGACGAGGATAATGTCAAGCGACTGAGGCCAGCTCAAGGTAGAGTCTTTTCGGGGAACCTTTGCAGGCCGCTCCTTCTCCGATCCCTTGGACGAGCGTCTAGGACTGTGGGACCTGGCTCAGGACTTATCCGGCACATCTGAGCCATCCAGGGATGCCGCCTTCAAGGCCTTCTTCTTCTTCTTGAGTTCCCTCGAGGGAGAACCCTTTTCCAAGGAACCATGGCTTCAGTTGGGGTCCGTAAGTCTACCTCGAGATTCCGCGGTTTCGGAGGAGGCCTTGGCCTTCAGAGGTACCAGGGACTCGGGGGGGGAGGAAACAAAAACAAAAACAACAAAAAAAAAACTTATCGTGCTGGTGATGGCGGCTCTTGAGGGCCTTGGTGGTCATCTTTTTACAGAGTTCGCATGCCGTGAGGTCGTGGTCCGGTCCCAGGCAACAAAGGCAGCAGTCGTGTGTGTCAGTCAGGGGCATTATTTTGGCACACCGATCACACTTCTTAAAGTCACTGGTAGCCATGGGAGAAAAAAGTATCACTGCGAAGTCGAAGACCCGGGGTGCTGCCAGTTGGAAAAAAGGCATGAAGGTGCCAAGGAGGAAAAGGAAAACAACTAAGAACCCAAGACTCAATGCTGGGGCAGCAGGCTCAGGAGTCAAGAAGAGTACTGGTGCACTACTGGAGGAGAGTATGAAACTCAGGTCGAAAAAAAAATCAACTTTTTCCAGGGAAGAGCAAACAGATGTCTGAAGGGCTCTGTGAAAAAAAGGAGACTGAGCAACCATGTCCAAAAATTTGTCCATGTCCAAAATCTGTCCATGTCCAAAGTCTGTCCCATATCTTATGTTGAAATCATCAATGTAGCCTCCCGGTGATGGCCCCACCCCTACACGTAATTCCCCCCCCCCCCTTTTGTGTGACGCCGCTTTGACCCGGTGAAAAGCGGGATATAAATACAGCTAAATAAATAAATAAAACTGAGCAAGATGGCACCCTTGGGCAGGTAGGGGATCATGCATGCGTGGTGGCATCTCTCAAAAGCTTTCTTTGAAAGCTGGGGGGATGTTTCCGCGAGGGCTCCATCGGTGCCAAAAAGTCATCCATATGTGAGGACAGACTCCCTGCTTGTTCCCGGAGAAAGTCTTATAGGAGGATACTACTCCATCAACGGACTCAGATGACATAATGGAGGAAAGATGTGATTAAACAGCCGTGGAGAGAGCCGAAGGGTCGACAGCGTGAAGATTCCTAAACATGTTGGGGGAGATTGGGTGAGACCAAGATGGGAGATGGTTGAGGGAGAAGGTTAGCAGGTGATGGTCAGATAAGGGCAGAACTGAGATGGAGACGTTTGAGGGGAGAAGTTGGAGGAGAAGTCAAGGTCAAGGCAGTGGCCATGCTTGTGAGTAGGAGCGGTATAGCACAAATGGAGGATGAATGAGGTGGTTAGGGAAAGGAGCTTTAAGACAGAAAGAGTAGTTACTCACCTGTTCTCCAGGAGCAGCAGGAATCAGTCCTCACATATGGGTGACGTCGGCACCGACGGAGCCCTCGTGCAGAGCATTTCCCCAGCTTTCAAAGAAAGCCTTTGGGAATTGCAGCGCGCATGCGCGGTCCCCTTCCCGCCCAAGGGTGCCATCTTGCTCAGTCTGATGACATAACTAAAAGACAGCAAAAAAATTAGCAAAAACAAATCATAGGACTGCAACTCCAAGGGGAGGAGGAAGGGTTGTGAGGACTGATTCCTGCTGCTCCTGGAGAACCCCTGTTACAGGTGAGTAACTACTCTTTATCCAGGACCAAGCAGGAAGTCAGTCCTCACATATGGGACACCCCAGCTTAAGGCTACCGGAGACCTCAAGCGGAAAAAATGAGCTCCCTCTAGCTCGTCAGCACGTAAGGAAGGAATCTTCTCTGAGAACGCCCCCGACCGGTAGTCCAACACCAGGGCCGGAGGGTAGGAGTTGCCTAAACCCCAAAGAGATTATGGAGTACTGCCTGTCCGAAAGCACTGTCCCTGCGGGACTCCCTCTCAAGGCAGTAATGGGCCGCAAAAGTCTGTCTTGAAGACCAAGTAGCGGCCCGGCAGATGTCTGCCAACGGAACAGAGCGGAGATGAGCCACTAACGCAGCCTTCGCCCTGACACGATGAGCCGTGACTCGACCCTCCAACGAGAGGCCAGCTACCCCATAAGCCCAGGGGATACAGTCAGCGACCCACATGGACAACGTACGCTTGGAGACAGGTAGCCCCAACTTATTGGGGTCAAAAGAAACGAAGAGCTGAACAGCCCTCCGATGCTCCCGCATACGGTCAAGGTAGAAGGACAACGCCCTCCTACAGTCCAGGGTATGCAAGACCATCTCAGCCCGGTTGGCATGCGGCCTGGGAAAGAAGGTCGGAAGAACCACCTCCTGATTGAGGTGAAAAGGTGAGACAACCTTAGGAAGAAACTTAGGGTAGTCTTACGGACTCGCCCTATTTCTGTAGAACCTAGTGTAAGGAGGATCAGACACTAGTGCCTGAAATTCACTCACTCGCCTAGCAGAGGTAAGAGCTACCAGAAATAAGGCTTTCCAGGAGAGAAAACGGAGAGGGCAGCTAGCCATAGGTTCAAAAGACGGACAAGTAATCCGCTGTAAGACCACATTCAGATCCCACTCAGGAGCCGGTGGACGCAAAGGAGGCTTAAGCAGAAGGAGGCCTCTGAGAAAACGAGCCACCAAAGGGTGGTTGGAAAGAGGCCTACCGTCCACCGGCGAGTGGTGCGCTGAGAGAGCACTAAGGTGAACTCTGACAGAGTTAGACTTAAGGCCCAGATTGGAGAGGTAAAGCAAATATTGCAATACTACCACTACCAAGCACGAGAAGGGATTCTCGCTGTGCTGAGCACACCATGCAGAGAATCTACGCCACTTAAGAGCGTAGGATTTCCTGGTGGACTGTCGCCTAGAGGCCAAGACCACATCTTCCACCTCTCGAGGCAGTAGGAGGGGAGCCAGGACTACCCTTTCAGCAGCCAGGCCATCAGATGAAGGGACTGGAGGTTGGGGTGCAAGAGAGTCCCATGATCCTGAGACAGGAGATCGTGTTGAAACCCTAGAGGGAGAGGGGTGTCCACCGCTAGCTGCAGCAGAAGCGGGAACCACGGTTGCCTCGGCCACCTGGGGGCTATCAGAATCAATGAAGCCCCGTCCTTGAGGACTTTGAATAGCGTTCTGGACACTAGTGGTGTGGGAGGAAACGCATACAGCAGGCCTGTGGACCACGAGATCAGAAACACATCCGCTGCTATTCTGAGAGGATGTGGTTGTCTGGAGCAAAATCTCGGGAGTTGCCGGTTCAGAGGACTGGCAAAAAGATCCATGGTGGGGAGGCCCCACCTGAGAAAGACCTGCTGAACCACCAACGGGTTCAATCTCCATTCGTGTGGTTGCAGGATCCTGCTCAGTCTGTCTGCCAGGTAATTCTCTTAACCTGGGAGGTAGACAGCTTTGAGAAGGATTCCGTGATTGACAGCCCAAGAGCACAGCCGTTGTGCTTCCTGACATAGAAGGAAGGAGCCTGTGCCTCCTTCTTTGTTCACGTAGAACATGGCAACTTGGTTGTCCGTCTGGACCAGTACAGACTGGTGAGAGGCGAGGTGGGAGAAGGCTCTCAGAGCTAGGCGTATCTCCCGTAGCTCCAGGAAGTTTATCTGTTGAGCAGCCTCCCAAGGGGTCCAGAGACCCTGAGTACATGTCCCTTGGCAATGTGCTCCCCAACCGAGAAGAGAAGCATCTGTTGTCAGCACTTGAGAATGCGGAGGGGATTGAAAAACCACTCCGAGTACCAGATTCGGAAGGTGAAGCCACCATTTCAGAGAGGAGACTAGGAGGTCGGATATCTTTACTGAGTCCGCTAGGCTCCCCGTGGCCTGATGCCACTGAGTGCGAAGGCTCCACTGAGCAGGCCGCATGTGCAGGCGGGCACTGGGGGTGACATGAACCGTGGAAGTCATATGGCCGAGTAGTCTCAGGAATTGCCTGGCAGAGACCAGGGAATTGCTGCGAAACTGCCTGGCCAGATCCATCAGCCTGTGGGCTCTGTCCATAGGGAGAAAAGCCTTCGCTTGAGTGTCTTGTCTGGCCCCTATGAATTCTAAGTTCTGGGACGGGAGCAAAGTGGACTTTGCAAAGTTTATGACAAACCCCAAGTGCTGAAGCAGAGCCACAGTGCGAAGGGTGGCTTGATTGGCCTCCTGGAAAGATTGGCCTCTTATGAGCCAGTCGTCCAGGTACGGAAACACAAAAAGACCCTGAAGCCTCAGGTAGGCACTTGAAAACCCTGGGAGCGGAGGACAGGCCAAAGGGAAGTACTCTGTACGGATAGTGGTTTCCTCCCACAACAAATCTGAGATATTGTCTGTGGTCTGGATGAATAAGGATATGAGTATAAGCATCCTTTAGATCCAAGGAGCATAGCCAGTCTCCCTGCTGGAGGTAGGGCAGCAGGATTCCAAGGGTAAGCATCTTGAACTTTTCCCTCTCCAGGAACTTGTTGAGGTTGCGCAAGTCTAGGATGGGTATGAGGCCTCCTGTTCTTTTTGGTACCAGAAAGTACCTGGAATAAAAGCCGTGACCTCTCAGGTGGTGGGGCACCGGTTCCACAGCCTGACCCCTGAGCAGACTTGCTAACTCCTGAAGGAGTAGGTCCCTGTGCAGAGGGAGTCTTGGAGGCTCCCCTGGAAAATAGGAGGGAGGTACCTGGTGAAAATGGAGAAGATAGCCCTTTTGGACTATATGAAGAACCCAGGTATCTGATGTGACGGCTGACCACCTGTGGGCAAAGTGGGCCAGCCGGCCTCAAGTGCTGATGTGAGCCAGCTGAGGAGAAGAGGCTATGCTTTCTGAATCAAAAACCCCCACCCTGCTGAGCAGGAGCCGGTGTTGGTGGCTTGGGGGTCTTCTGCCTACGGGGCCCTTGACCCTGCCCCTTGGCCTGCTGACCCTGTTGGGGAGCTGCAGAGGCCTGATAATGAGGGTATTGTTTATAGGCAGATGACTTCCTCGGGTAAAAGGTCTTTTTTCCAGAGCCCTTCTTTTTCTGAAAAGGGGCAGAGGTTTTCCTGGACAGTCTAGTCCTGGTGAGAGTCTGTCTCGAGCTCAGCAGCCTTTTCAGCCATGGGTTTGCCAAAGAGGTTTTCACCTCGGCAGGGGACATAGACCAACTTGTCCTGTACCCATGGCTCGAGGTCGGATGACTGTAGCCAAGCCTGTCGGCGGGCACCGATGCCGGCCCCGGCTACTCGGGCCGAAGCCTCGAAGCCATCGTAGGCCGCTCGAGAGATAAACTTCGAGCACTCACGAATACCAGTGGACAAGGCTTGGAACCTCTGCAAAGGTTCCTTGGAGAGACCAGCAGAGAACCCGGCAATCTCCTTTGCCAGGTCTCGGAGGTACATGCCCATGTAGAGCTGGTATGTCTGGACACGGCAAGCAAGCATAGAGCCCTGGAAGCACTTCTTACCGAGGGCATCCAGGTTCCGGGCCTCCCGGCCGGGAGGCACCAAGGAGTGCATCTTCTGACTTTTCAGTCGATGCATGGCCGATTCCACAACCATGGAGTGGTGGGGTAATTGCGCCTTTTGGAACCCGGGGCTCTTGCGGACTCGATAGATGGAATCGACCCGCTTGCTTAACACCGGCGTCGAGGCCGGGGTCTCCCACATGCGGAAGAGCAGCCGCTCCAGCATCGGAGGAACCGGAACAGTAAAGGCCTCCTTCGGGGGAGAGTCATACTGGAGGACCTCGAGCTCTTTGGCACGAGGCTCCTCCTCGGGATCCGTGGGGAAGGCCAAGGCCTTGGCCATATCCCACACGAAGTCCGAGAACCTGGTATCCTCTGGTGGGGATCGTCTCCGAGGTTCGGACTCGGGCGAGTCCGATGGGACACACCGAGTCCGATGAGTGTCAAGTGACTCTTCGTCCTCCGTCTCCCAGCCCGACTCCTCGGAGGAGGAATCGAGCTGCTCCGGTCGGGCGGGCACCGATGCCCTCCGCCCCGACGCCAAGTGTACCGGCGTCGACGACCTCGGCCCCGAACGGGAGGTCGAGGGAGACCGTGGCCGAGGATCGACTCGAGCCCGCATGGACTCGAGGATCGGCTCGGCCTCCGGGGTCGACTTGGACGTCGAGGTCCCGGTGGTCGGGGCAGATGCACTGGCGAGACCGGCGATCAATGCCCGCTGCTGTTCCATGAAGGCAGCGAAGCTGCTCTCCAAGGCCGTCAACCTGAGTCCGAGCTCAGGAGACCCAGCAGCCCCCGACTCGGGCCCCGATGGCGTCGGGCCCGACGTCGGCTCCCTCGGAGGAGAGTCCGAGGACAACAGCACTTACGTGTCCAGGAGACTCCATCTCTACACGAGGATGTTTGGCAGGCCTCTCCGACTCCGAAGACCCGGGACGGCTATCGGGGCTATGCGACCTGGCCCTCGAGGAACCAGGAGCGTCCACCGACGACGCCCTCGTGGGTTTCTTCTTCCTGCGATGTTCCCGCGAAGGAGACCCCCGCTCAGAGGAACCCCGATGCTGCTCGGGGCCAAAGTCCCGAGACGTCGAGGCCTCTGACGAGGTCCGGGCAAGGCCGGACGCGGAGTCAGAAAAAATCCTATCCTTTTGGTGCTGCCGACTCCTCAACGCCTTCGAGGACATTTTGCTACACGGACCACAGATCATCGGGTCATGATCGGGTCCGAGGCAACGGAGGCAGCAGTCATGTGTGTCGGTAAGAGACATAAGTTTCTTACACCGATCACATTTCTTAAACCCGCTGGTAGGTCAAAAGACCGGGCTGCCAGGGAAAAAATAAAAAAGGCGCGAACGCCAGTCACAAAGGACAAAAATCAAAAAAGAGAGAAAGGACTCGATACCGGCGTATCGGTCCGAGCGGGAAAAGAATCCGGCGTCGAACCGGAGGAAAAAAAAAAAAAAAGAGAGAAAAAAACCAGGGAAAATCAACTCTTTCCTCGGGGAAAAACGAACTACGTCCGTCGGGCTCTGCGGAAAAAAGAAGACTGAGCAAGATGGCACCCTTGGGCGGGAAGGGGACCGCGCATGCGCGCTGCAATTCCCAAAGGCTTTCTTTGAAAGCTGTGGAAACGCTCCGCACGAGAGCTCCGTCGGCGCCGACATCACCCATATGTGAGGACTGACTTCCTGCTTGGTCCTGGAGAATGATCATCAACGTGAATGTTAAAATCCCAAAGAATAAGGGAAGGGGATGACGCATCCAGAAAGGAGGAGAATCAGGATTCAAAATCTGTGAGAAAGGTAGAGGTTGACTTGTTTGGGGGGGGGGGGAGGGGGTGTCAATAAATGACAGGTACCCGGATGAGGTAGTAGAGAAAATAGGCGTATGGCATGGACTTCAAAGGAAGCAAAGGAATTAGATGGAGGCAATGAAAAAAAGATGGGTCAATGAAAGAAATTACTGAGTGGTTGTATCCTGTGCTCTGAATCTTCAAATCAATTGATCAGCAGCCAGGTCTCTCATCTGAGGCCTTATTGATTTTGTTCCCCCGTCCAGATCACCTGTCTCATTGGAGTTTGAGTGCTGTATTATGGTTTAAGGAACACTGGCAGCTGTCCCATTTGTATTTTGCTTGTTTAGGGTTCCCCCTCAAGAACATGGATTGGGGCACTACTCCATTTACTTTGTTGTCCCAAAGGAAGAGGTGTCTCGCTATATTCTGGACCTGAAAGGGGCCAATGCAGGTCTAACTGAGCCCAAGCTCCATATGGAGATACTCCTCTCTGACTGCAGTAGTCCAGATGGCCAAATGTCTTTCCTCTCTGGACTTGTCCAAGGCAGGGCTGGGCCCAGAATTGGTTCAAAATGTTGGTGCCCGAGGCAAACATTAAACTTTACACCCACTGGCTGTCAAAATCTATTCTTTAGCTTTGAATGCCCTGCTCTTTGCTACCCCCCTCAAAAAAAAAAAATAAATAAATAAATAAATTTGCTACCCTAGGCAACCGCCTAGTTTGCCTGATGGACTGGCCCTTGTCCAAGGTCTACTTGCATATTACAGTTCGGAAGAGTCATCAACAGTTCCTGAGGTTTTGCATCCTCAGGGAGCATTTCCACTTCAGGCATTGGCCTTCGGGCTTTCTACAGCCTTCTGTATCATCTCGAAGGTAACTGTAGCAGTAGCAGCAGTCCCTCTGCACAAGGAGAGGCTATGTATGCATCCTTAGGATGACTGACTAAACCGGACCAACTCAGAGGCAGTAGCCAGGTTGCCTATGAGTAGAGTGCTTCACGTCCTGGAGAGTTTGGGCTGGGTAGTCAATGTCACAAGTAGCCTTGTGCTTGTCCAGTCTCTCAAATGTTGAGAATGCACTTCAATATCAAAGTGGGGGAAAAGTTTCTCATCAGGGACAGGGTGGACAGACTGAGTCCGCTAGCTTTGCATGCAAGCAGTCATGAGAACCTGCACCAGGGTCAGCCAGAAAAAAAAAAAAAAAAAATCCAAGAAGGGCTTCCCTAACTGCCTACAAAGGCCTAGGAAAGCCTGGCTACCTGAAGGCTTCTTTTTACCACAATTACGCTACTTTCATTCAAGCAGCAAGGCCAGAGATCCAGTTAAACAGGACAAAAAATGAAAAGAAGTTAAAAATAAGCAGAACATGCAGAAACAGGGAAAGGGGACCAGGGCCAAGACTTACCAACATCATTCCGGGGCCCGGGGGGGGGGGGGGTCCTCCTGTCCACTGTCCAGCCCACCAGCACTGGAACCCGTTGATAACAGTGCTGGACACAAGGCAATTGTTGGCTCAGTGAGACAATGAGTACATCCAAGCTCCAAGCAAACAGTGGAAGACAGCACATAGGCCACAAGACCATGATCTTGGCCAAGGAAAACAGGCCTATCTATACCAGTCCACACGCCTGGACACCTGCTTGAAGTATTTATTTTATTTATTTGCAGTCTCTTTTATACCGCACTATTCAACATCAGTGCAGTTTACATGAAACAGAATGACTAGCACAGTGCAGCAAGCTGATCTGTGTTTACAAAGAACAGGTACTACAACTTGGATAAAACTGGGGTAACTATTTACATCTAGGCGACACGTTATATCGTGTCAAAAGTAGACAATACTGGCTTCTCTCAGAGCTGCGCCACTGTATATTCAAGTGATGACATCACTGAAAGTTGCTCTCGTCTGCCTCACTTGCTGGGTGGGGAGCATAATGCACTTGTCTAGACTGGTCAAGCAGGATAATAAGGAAGCAGTAATTCTCAGTAACGTTTGGGGCTACCACAAGCAGAAAATATAGCTAATAATCTCAGTGAAAACAAAACAAAACGAGGGGAGCCACAGGACTGCTGCGACACAGGAACCACAATCATGCATACAGCGTAGTTACTCACCTGTAACAGGTGTTCTCCAGGAGCAGCAGGAATCAGTCCTCACATATGGGTGACGTTGGCGCCGACGGAGCCCTCGCGGAGCAATTTTCCCCAGCTTTCAAAGAAAGCCTTTGGGAATTGCAGCGCGCATGCGCGGTCCCCTTCCCGCCCAAGGGTGCCATCTTAGCCAGTCAGATGACATAGCGAAAAGACAGCATAAAAAATTTGCAAAAAACTATAGCAGATAATTGCAACTCCAAGGGGAGGAGGGAGGGTTGTGAGGACTGATTCCTGCTGCTCCTGGAGAACACCTGTTACAGGTGAGTAACTACGCTTTCTCCAGGACCAAGCAGGAAGTCAGTCCTCACATATGGGACTCCCAAGCTTAAGGCTACCGGAGACCCAAAGCACAAAAATGAGCTCCCTCTAGCTCAGCAGTACAGAAGGAAGGAATCTTCGCTGAATTATTACCCACCGGTAGCCCCCATCCGGGATGGAGGGTAGGAGTTGCTCAAACCTCGAAGAGATTTCGGAGGACTGCCTGTCCGAAAGCACTGTCCCTGCAGGACTCCCTCTCGAGGCAGTAATGGACCGCAAAAGTCTGGCTCGAAGACCAAGTAGCGGCCCGGCAGATGTCTGCCAATGGAACAGAGCGGAGGTAAGCCACTGACGTAGCCTTCGCCCGAACACAATGAGCTGTGACCCGACTTTCTAACGAGAGTCCGGCTGCCCCATAAGCCCAAGCGATACAGTCAGCAACCCAGATGGACAGAGTACGCTTGGAGACCGGGAGCCCCAATTTATTGGGGTCAAAAGACACAAAAAGCTGAGCAGCTTTACGGTGCTCCCGCGTACGGTCAAGGTAGAAGTTCAATGCCCTTCTACAGTCCAGGGTATGCAGGACCATTTCAGCTCGGCTGGAGTGTGGCCTGGGAAAGAAGGTCGGAAGTACCACCTCCTGATTGATGTGAAAAGGGGAGACCACTTTAGGAAGAAATTTAGGGTGAGTCCGTAGGACTACCCTATTTTTGTAGAACCAAGTGTAAGGGGGAATCAGACACGAGGGCCTGCAATTCACTTACGCGTCTAGCGGAAGTGAGGGCTATCAGGAATAAGGTTTTCCAAGAAAGAAAACGGAGAGAACAGGTAGCCATAGGTTCAAAAGGCGGACAGGTGATCCGCTGCAAAACCACATTCAGATCCCAGTCAGGTGCTGGCGGGCGCAGAGGTGGTTTAAGTAGAAGGAGACCTCGGAGAAACCTTGCCACGAGAGGGTCGCTGGAAAGAGGTCTGCCGTCCACCGGCACATGATGTGCTGAAAGAGCACTGAGGTGAACTTTAACGGAGTTGGACTTAAGTCCCAGATTAGAGAGGTAGAGCAAGTACTGCAAGATCACCGACACCGAGCAGGAGAAGGGATCCTGAGACTGCTGGGCACACCAAGCGGAAAAGCGACGCCATTTAAGGGCGTAGCATTTGCGGGTAGAAGGTCGCCGGGAAGCTAGGACGACCTCTTCCACCTCTGCCGGCAGTAGAAGGGGAGCAAGGACTACCCTTTCAGCCGCCAGGCCATCAGATGTAGAGATCTGAGGTTGGGGTGCAGTAGGGACCCCTGATCCTGTGTTAGGAGATCTGGTTGAAACCCCAGAGGGAACGGATCCTCCACCGCTAGTTGCAGCAGGAGTGGAAACCACGGCTGTCTGGGCCACCGAGGAGCTATCAGGATCATGGAAGCTTTGTCTCGGAGAACCTTGAAAAGAGTTCGAGAGACTAGCGGTATGGGAGGAAAGGCATAGAGAAGGCCTTCCGACCATGAGAGCAGAAAAGCATCCGCCGCTACTCGAAGGGGATGCGGCTGCCGAGAGCAGAAGCGAGGAAGTTGCCGGTTGAGAGGACTGGCAAAGAGATCCATCGTGGGGAGGCCCCACTTCAGAAAAAGTTTCTGAACTATGAAGGGATCCAGTCGCCACTCGTGCGGCTGGAGGATTCTGCTGAGTTTGTCCGCCAGGCAATTTTCTTGGCCTGGGAGATAAACTGCCTTGAGAAGAATGCCGAGTCTCTGTGCTTCTCGACAGAGAAGGAAGGAGCCCGTGCCCCCCTGTTTGTTCACGTAGAACATGGCAACTTGATTGTCCGTCTGGACAAGGACGGACCGGTGAGAAGTCAGGTGGGAGAAATCCTTGAGAGCCAGACGGATCGCTCTGAGCTCCAGGAAGTTGATCTGCTGCGCAGACTCCCACGTGGTCCAGAGACCTTGAGTACATGCCCCTTGGCAATGCGCTCCCCATCCTAGGAGAGAAGCATCGGTCGTCAGCACTTGAGCCGGCGGAGGAGACTGAAAAGGCATTCCGAGTACCAGGTTCGGCCGATGAAGCCACCACTGTAGAGAAGAGGCCAGCGGGCCTGAGATCCGCACTAAGTCGGCTAGGCCGCCCGTGGCCTGTTGCCACTGCTTGCGAAGGCACCACTGAGCAGGCCGCATATTCAGGCGGGCATTGGGGGTCACGTGGACGGTGGAAGCCATGTGGCCGAGTAGTCTCAGGAAGCGCCTGGCCGAGACCAGGGACTGGCTGCGAAAACGGCCGGCTAGGTCCATGAGCCGTTGAGCCGTCGAGAGGCAGGAAAGCTCGCGCCTGAAGAGTGTGCAATCTTGCGCCGATGAACTCGAGATCTTGCGAGGGGAGCAAAGTGGACTTTGCGAAGTTTACGACAAAGCCCAAGTACTGGAGGAGAGTCACAGTGCGGTGCGTGGCTTGAGAGGACGATGCTCTGATGAGCCAGTCGTCTAGGTAAGGAAAGACATAGAGGCCCTGAAGCCGGAGATAAGCCTCCACCACCGCGAGACATTTTGTGAAGACTCGTGGTGCGGAGGATAGGCCAAAGGGCAGTACTCTGTACTGGTAATGATTTCCTGCCACCACAAACCTTAGGTATTGGCGGTGGCTTGGGTGGATGAGGATGTGCGTGTAGGCATCCTTTAGATCCAAGGAGCATAGCCAATCTCCCTGCTGGAGGTAGGGCAGAAGGATTCCAAGGGTAAGCATCTTGAACTTCTCCCTCACGAGGAACTTGTTGAGGTTGCGCAAGTCCAGGATGGGTCTGAGGCCTCCTGTTCTTTTTGGTATTAGGAAATACCTGGAATAAAAGCCTTGACCTCTCAGGTGGTGGGGCACCGGTTCCACAGCCTGTTCCTGAAGAAGACTTGCTAACTCCTGAAGGAGTAAGTCCCTGTGCAGAGGGAGTCGTGGAGGCTCTCCCGGAAAATAGGAGGGAGGGACCTGGTGGAAGTGGAGAAGATAGCCTTCTCTCACAACCTGAAGCACCCAGGCATCTGATGTGATGTTGGACCACCTGTGGGCAAAGTGGACCAGCCGGCCTCCTGTGCTGGGAGGAACCAGCTGAGGGGGAGAGGCTATGCTGAGGAAGTCAAAAACCCCCACCCTGCTGAGCAGGGGCCGGTGGTGCAGGCTTGGGGGCTTGCTGCCTACGGGAGTCGTTACCCCGTCCCTTGGCCTGCTGACCCTGTTGGGGAGCTGCGGAGGCCTGATATTGAGGGTAGTGTTTATAGGCAGCCGCCTTTCTCGGGTAAAAGGACTTCTTTCCCGAGCCCTTCTTCTTCTGGGAAGGGGCAGAGGTCTTCCTAGAAAGCCTAGTTCTGGTGAGAGTCTCCGTCTCGAGTTGTGCAGCCTTCTCAGCCATGGGCTTGCCAAAGAGGTTCTCACCTCGGCAGGGGACATCGACCAACTTGTCCTGCACCCAGGGTTCAAGGTCAGACGACTGAAGCCAAGCCTGTCGGCGGGCACCGATGCCGGCTGCGGCCACACGAGCCGATGCTTCAAAGCCATCATAGGCTGCTCGAGAAATGAATTTGGAGCATTCCCGAATACCAGTGGACAAGGCTAGGAACCTCCGCAAAGGTTCCTCGGACAGTCCAGCAGAGAATCCGGCTATCTCTTTAGCCAGGTCTCTAAGGTACATGCCCATGTAGAGCTGGTAGGTCTGGACCCGACAAGCAAGCATAGAGCCCTGGAAACACTTCTTATCGAGGCCATCCAGGTTGCGGGCCTCCCTGCCAGGAGGCACCGAGGAGTGCATCTTCTGGCTCTTAAGCCTATGCATGGCCGATTCCACCACCATGGAATGGTGCGGTAGATGTGCTTTCTGGAAGCCAGGGCTCTTGCGGACTCGATAGATGGAATCGACCCGCTTGCTTAATACCGGCGACGATGCCGGACTCTCCCACATGCGGAAGAGTAGTCGTTCCAGCATGGGAGGAACCGGTACAGTAAAGTGCTCCCTGGCGGGAGAGTCGTACTGAAGGGCGTCGAGCTCTTCGGCTCGAGGCTCCTCCTCGGGATCCGCAGGGAAGGCCAAAGCCTTGGCCATATCCCTGACGAAGTCCGAGAACCGGGCATCCTCCGGGGGGGACTGTTTCCGAGGTTTGGACTCAGGGGAGTCCGAGGGGACACACCGAGTCCGAAAAGAATCAGGTGACTCTTCCACTTCAGACTCCCAGGCCGACTCCGAGGAGGAATCGGTGGGGTCAGTTCGGGCGGGCGGAGGTGTCGGCCGCCCCGACGCCGAGGGAGTCAGCGTCGACGACCTCGGTCCCAAACGGGAGGCCGAGGTTGACCTCGACCGAGGATCGACTCGAGCCCGCATGGACTCGAGGATCGGCTCGGTCTCTGGGGTCGACTTAGACGTCGACGTCCCGGCGGTCGGGGCAGAGGCGCCAGCGAGGCTAGCGATCAGTGCCCGCTGCTGGTCCATGAAGGCAGATAGTCTGCTCTCCAAGGCCGTCAACCTGAGTCCGACCTCAGGTGACCCAGCAGCCCCCGACTCGGGCCCCGACGGCGTCGGGCCCGACGTCGGACCCCTCGGAGGCGAGTCCAGGAGGACTACAGGACTTACCCGAGCAGGCATCTCCGATTCCAAACGAGGTCGCTTCGGGAGATGTTCCTTCTCCAAAGACCCGGGACGGCTATCGGGGCTATGCGACCTGGCCCTCGCGGAACCAGGAGCGTCCACCGACGCCGCCCTCGCGGGTTTCGCCTTCCGACGATGATCCCCGGAGGGAGAACCTCTGTCGGAGGAACTCCGGCGATGCTCAGAGCTGGAGCCTCTGGACGCCGAGGCCTCCGACGAGGTCCGGGTACAGGCGGGATCTGCGAAGATTCTTTCCCGCTGATGCCGCCGACTCCGTAACGCTTTGGAGGACATTTTGCTGCAGGCCCCACAGATCAGTTCCTCATGATCTGGGCCAAGGCAGCGGAGGCAATTATCGTGTGTGTCAGTGAGTGACATATTTCTGTCACACTGAACACACCTCTTGAAACCACTGGCAGCCATCGGGGGGAAAAAGGGCCCCTGCAAGGTCAAAGGACCGGGCTGCCAGCGAAAAACCGAAAACGAAACTGACAGAAAAATCAGAAAAAAGAGAAATAAATCACGAAAAATCAACTTTTTCAGCGGGGACAAGAAGACCACGTCTGTAGGGCTCCGTGGAAAAAAGAAGACTGGCTAAGATGGCACCCTTGGGCGGGAAGGGGACCGCGCATGCGCGCTGCAATTCCCAAAGGCTTTCTTTGAAAGCTGGGGAAAATTGCTCCGCGAGGGCTCCGTCGGCGCCGACGTCACCCATATGTGAGGACTGACTTCCTGCTTGGTCCTGGAGAATGAGTCTTTTGCCTTTTCTGAAAGCTCAGGAAAATTCATGTCCATCTGTTACCTAACATTGTCACATGACCTATGCATGGGTCTCAGTGATCTGCTCATATTACACACAAAGGACATTACAACGTTCAGAGGAAGTGGAAGTATCATGTTTCAAAAGAACACTGTCGGATTCTTCAAGTCTTAGCTTAATTACCAGCATCTTTGTTTATTACATCAGTGTATTCTTGCTTTTTTCTGCAAATGCATTGTGCATCTTGACAACTTCTGGAGAAATAATTGTAATATTTAAAAATCACAGCCAGCATTTAAATAAGTCGTCCACCATGGCATTTAAATAATATCGTCCACCATGGCATTTAAATAAAATCTGGATATTCAGCCCCAATATCCATATCGTGGCCAGCACCAAATATCTGGATTCAGCAATGACTGTCCGGCACTATCCAAACAGCTGTTCAAGTAGCAGGTTGAAAATAACTGCTATCTACATAGCACTTAGGACATCTTTTTTGTTGTCGTAAATAGCCAGCTATTCAAGCAGCAGCACTTAAGATTGTTGCTATTTGGATACGTTCCTGACCACCCTGGCACAATCCAAATAGTGCAGAGGTGGTCTGTGATGATATTCAGCAACACTATCTGGACTATGCTGCTGAATATCATGGTCATTGGGGCTTTTATGGTTAACACCTGCTATCCGCATAAGACCCACTGAATCAAGCCCAATATCTTTAACTGCAGCTCAAACTTTTCAGAGAAGGGCTTTCGCTGGGTCTTAATTTATCTAAATGGAAATTCCTAATTAGCTCATCTTATTTCCTTTCAGGCAACTTTGTATTTGATCAAAACACTATATCTAGGGGTATTTAATTCCATTCATTATGTTTGAATAAAATGATTTGAAAATATGATGAGACAAGCACAGAGGACCTCCGAGAAAGAGGAAGATTGTAGAGCTCAGTTGTTGGTGTGGATGGGTAAACTCAACAGGCCACCTGGTCTTTATCCAATACCATTTTCTATGTTTCCATATCTCATATTAGATGCAATGTCAAATGAGAAGCAATGACATGCTGACCCAACCTGAACACAGTCTATCTTAAAAAGTTACAAGTTTGAACTTTCTGTTGAAATCTTTTGGTTGATGCTAATAGCCTATACTTTCAATACCTCTGAATTTTGGATTAGACCATTCTCTTGCTCATGTCCATGTTCTGCATTCTCTGTGTAGATGACGACACCAGAGTGAATATCGCTCTCTGCGGCTGACTGGTCTGCTGTTTTAAGATGCACTCCATTTTCTTTGTCTGCTAGTTTTTGCACTTCAGTTACATTCACTGAAAGGTCGTTATCTTGATAATAGTTCTGCTTCTGGTAATAATCTGCAGAAACAAAACCAAATCGAGAAAGTGTTTGGATTTATGGGTACAAAATATAGCTTGTCTAGGCAAGGTAAACAGATTTAACTAGCAATTTTCATTATCACTATTAATTTACTCCATTTTTTTCCAACTTTACATGCTGACCATGTGTCACTGTGATGGACCACTGCCTGTTAACTGGTCCTCTAGTAGCAAGAAAGCACTCTCACGGGCAACAGCTTGCAGTCTCTTGACTGACTTCTACTTCTGCTTCACAGGAAAAAGTTCAGGAAAATTCCTCTCTAGCACCACAGTTACACCTTTAAGCACACAGGCAATCCTAATCCAAGATGTTTATGTTTATTAAAACTTGATATACCGCCCTTCACAATAGCAACAGGGCAGTTTACAATGAAAACTCAGATAAGAAAATAAAAAGGAAATCCATTCTTGTAATAGGAGAGACGCCCACAATCATACCTAGAGGGAAGAACGTTAAAGTTAGGGTGGGAGAAGGGAGCAGGAAGTAGTACTTAGGTAGGATCAGATGATGGGGAGATCGAAGATTTTGTGGAATAGAAGCATTTTGAGTTTGGCTTTGAAAGAGCTGTATGACAGAGATCAGGGACAGATTATTCCAAAGGTTGGGACCAAGAAAGTAGAAGGCTGAATAAGTGGCTTCAAGTTTAGCTTGTAAGGCACAGAGGTAATGGAGGCAATTGGAGTGGACTGAACAAAGTGCACAGTGTGGGGTGTGAAGAATGATGAGAGAAGATAGATAAGACAGGATGGCTGTATATAGAGTTTTATGGACCAAAATAAGAAGCTGCACTTGTGCCATCTTTCCGTTATTTGGGTATTATAATAGACTCTGCTCTTTCCTTCTATATGCACGTAAGTTCTCTTGTCCAGCGGTCTTTTCTTTCCCTTCATCATATTAGGAACGTGAGGTCTGTTCTTTCCACCCCTGCTATAATCACGCTGGTTGTTTCTTTAGTTCTAATCACATATTGATTATTGTAACTCTGTCTTGGCCGGCCTTCCACACTAATGAGCTAAACCGTCTTAACTTCTCTAAAACACTGCTGCTGCTCAATTGATATTTCATGCTTCATATTATGACCATGTAACCCCTCTCCTTCAACATTTACACTGGCTTCCCATATCTCATCACATACAGTTTAAGCTTCTTACATTTTATACTGGTTCCCCCTCTTACCTCTCCTCAGCAATTATATTACATACCCCACATTGCTTTCTTTGTTCCCTTCATATGAATAGTCTTTACCTACCTTCACCTTCCCAAGCACACTTGGAAGCTAGTCGTCGTCAAGCGGCTTTCTATTTTCTGGCCCACTCCCTATGGAATGACTTGCCACCTTCACTCTGTTTAGAGATATCTCTCTAAATACATCTCAAGACACATTTGTTTTGTTCAGCATTTAATTTACCACCAGAATCTCATTGACTTATCATACGTCCCCTGAGCCTTGAAAAGTCTTTAGGTGTACCTTTTGTTTCCCTCTCTCAACTCAACCTTGTGTGTTCATATCTTCTCGTATCTTCTTTCCTATAATACTTTGGAGTTCTTTTCTGCCTTTGCAATATTAAAAATATAAAATATTAAACTGCCCTGATGTCCCCACAAGGGGCGGTATATCAAATTTTAATAAATGAAATGAAATGCATGGATGTGGTAATATATGGGGAACCAATGAAAACTGACCAGTGGTGGGGTGATATGATCAAACTGGGAGGCGTGGACTAGCAAACTCACAGCAGTGTTCTTTATGATTTGTAATCATAATTCATAGTTAGGAAGGAAGACCAGCGAAAATGATGTTACAATAATCCAAAAATGCTATAACCAGTGATAGGACCAACGTGGTTAAAGAGGAAGAGGAAAGGAATGGGCAAACAGCCCTGATCTTTCAGAGAGAGAGAAATGAACTACGTATGACAGATCTAATGTGATCATGAAAAGTCAATGCTAAATCAAGAACACCACCGAGTTGACAGAAGGAAGATACCAATCGAATAGAGACTCCTTAGAGAAGTGCAGATACAGACGGTGGTACAGTGGAACCAGACAGATAGATTGCCAAGTTCTTCCTTGGGTTGAGGATGAGATGATTTGCCTTCAGCCAATGGGCTACATGGGTAAGGTAGTTGAGGGGTTTAAGGTTGTGACAGAGAGGGCTGATGTGCAGGATTCATAAGATAAGATATCATCAGTATAGTCATATGCAGAGATCCCAAATTGCTGTATGATGGGAAGATGATGTTAAACAAGAACGAGGCCAGCATCGAGCCCTGTGATACACAACACCGAGATGATAGGAAGTTGAAACAAAAGGGTTAGAAATTATGAAAAAGGAGTGATCAGATATGAAAGAGCTAAACCAATGCAGAACTGTGTTATAAAAGCCAATGTCTAAGTGTGATGATCAAACAAATCACAGGTGGATGATAAGTCAAGAGATACTTCAAAAGAAACATTACCTTTGTCAAGAGATTCGTGAACGTCACTGAGAAGGGAAAGTAGAATGGCTTCTGTTCCTTATTCAGGACAAAAACTGGATTGGCAAGACCGAAAATTGTTGGTGCTATCAAGCTGAGAGGCGGCCAGCTTTTCCAGAATTTTGGACAGGAAAGGCAAATTGTATACTGGCCTATAAATGGTTGGTGAAGTCTTGTCAGGTGATGGGTTTCTGAGGATAGGAAGGATGTGGGCTTCCTTCCAGACATAAGTTATTGATGATAGAGAGAGCGGGCAACAGCTTTACATAACAATCTGCAAATATCATCTTTGATGGCTTTCTCTCCTGCTATCCTCAAAGTCTAAGGTGATGACTCCACTTACTAGATAATGTCCTTTTTCCGAAGTCCTGATATACCAGTTCAGACAAGTGGGTTGTGTTTCCCTATCAGTAGATTGGTGGAAACAAAGAACCAATGCAAAGCCCAAGTTTATATTACATCACTCCCATTCCTCTATCCACCTCAGCCACCAGAGGTCTCTTCAATATTCGTCTCAAAGTATATGGGAGAACATGGCAAGCCTTACACAATCTCAATGTAGGCAACAATGAGTAATCAAACTATGAATAGGAAAGCATAAACAGAAGGTTGTCTGTAGAACATGAACCTGCGGAGCCAACTATATAAATCATAGCAGACCCAAGAGTACCGCTGTAGAAGAACAGAGCAAACACAGTTCCAGAGGGCGGGTCCTGGACAGGTCTAGCAGGACTCAAGGAAAGGACATTATCTGGCAAGTAAAATGTCACCTTACATATTTCCCTGCTAGACCAGTCCAGAAAAGTAGGACGTACCAAAGCTATGACTCCACTGGGCGAGAAGATGACACAGCAGCTTGCTAAATCTTTTGAGCCAAAGGCCATGTCTGCCCAAGTGTGGACATCCAAGTGGAAGTGCTGGACCAAAAGGGAAAGTGCTTCCCATGTTGCCGCCTAACAAATGTCTGCAGGGGCTACCGCACACCTCTCCATCTATGGGGATGCTAAGGCTCGGGTAGAACAGGTGCACAAATCCTTCGGAACCGGCCAGATCCGCAACAAATCCACCAAGGCAACAACCTCCTCCACCCAGCACCCCAAAATAGACTTAGCCACTGCGCCACCTTGCGCGGAAAGAGAACAGCACAAAAGGTTGGTCCAGTGATCACCAGATGGTGTGTGGTTCAGTATCAGGACTAGGACTGATAAAGTACATTCAAAAGCGAAGGTCTTCGACTTTAGGAAAACTAACTTTGTCAAGATGGGACAATACCTCAAGGAGTTGTTAGCAGGATGGGATCAGCAGGGGGATGTAGAAAAGCAATGGGCAAAACTGAAAGAGGATATGTTAAGGGCAACAAACCTTTGTCAGAAAGGTAAATAAATGTAAAAGGAAAAGGAGGCCACTATGGTTCTCAAAAGTAGTAACTGAAAAGGTGAAGAAAAAGGAGCGTGGCCTTCAAAAAATACAAGAGATCACAGAGAGAGGAAAACAAGCATCTTTTTGGAAAAACTTAAAGAAATTAGGAAAGTAAACAGGAAAGCAAAAATACAAAAAGAAGAGCTAGCCAATGCAATAAAATGGGGGGACAAGACATTTTTCAGATATGTTAGCGAGAGGAGGTGCAAAAGTGGTATTGTCAGACTCAAGGGAGAAGGGGAGGAATATGCAGAAGCTGAGAAGGACAAAGCGGAATTGCTTAACAAATATTTGTGTTCTGTGTTCACAGATGAAGAGCCAGGGGCAGGACTTCAGAAAACACCCACAAATATGAGCAGTAGCGAAGGGGATCTTAAAAGATTTTCAGAAGACTGTGTTCGTGAGGAATTAGCTGAACTAAAAGTAGACAAACCAATGAGGCTAGATGGGATACATCTGAAAATATTGAAGGAACTTGGGGATGTTCTAGCAGCTCCACTGACTGACCTTTTCAACGCTTCTTTAGGGTTGAGAGTGGTACCAGAGGACTGGAGAAAGGCACATGCGAGTCCCTTTACACAAAAGTGGAAGTAAGGATGAGGCTGAGAACTGCAAGTCTGACCTCTGTGGTGAGTAAATTAATGGAAACACTACTAAAATAGACTAGTGAGGTTTTAGAGTCCAATAGATTGTAGGATCTGAGTCAGCAAGGGTTTACCAGAGGTAGGTCTTGTCTGACAAATCTGATTGATTTCTTTGACTGGGTGACCAGAGAGTTGGAACGAGGGACAGCCCTAGATGTGGTGTACTTGGATTTCATTAAAGCCTCTGTCACCGTTCCGCAGGCGACTTATAAATAAATTGAGCACCCAAAGGATGTACCCTAAAGTGAATGACTGGGTTAAAAATGGGATGAGTGGAAGGCGGCAAAGTGTACAGGTAAATGGAGCTCACTCTGAGGAGGACGACGTTACTAGTGGTATGCCGCAAGATTCTGTCCTGGATCCGATTCCTTTTAACATCTTTGTTAGTGTTATTGCAGAAGGGCTGTCATGTAAGTTTTGTCTCTTTGTGGATGATACCAAAATCTGCAATAGACACCCAGGAAGGAGTAGATAACATGAGGAGGGATCTAGCTAAGCTTGAAGAATCGTCAAGAATTTGGCAGCTGAGATTTAATGCTAAGATCTGCAGGGTCATGCATTTGGACTGCAAAAATCCAAGGGAGCAGTACCTTATAGAGGGCAAAGTAATTCTGTCCACAAAAGAAGAGCGTGATTGTTTCCAATGATCTTAAAGTGGCTAAAGTGGAAAAAGTGACGGCCAAAGCCAGAAGGATGCTTGGGTGCATAGGGAGAGGAATGGCCAACAGAAAAAAGAAGGTGACTGTGCCTCTGTATAAATCTCTGGTGACACCTCATTTGAAATATTGTGTGCAATTCTGGAGACCACACCTTCAAAAGGATATAAAAGAGGATATAGTCGGTACAGAGGGTAGCTAATAAAATGGTTAATGGTCTCCGTTATAAACCATAAGGGAACAAAGATCTTAATATGTATACATTAGAGGAAAGGCAGGATAGAGGAGATATGATAGAGACAATTAAATACCTCCATCGCATAAATGCACAATAAAAGTGCCTCTTTCGAATGAAAGTAAGCTCTGCCAATGAGAGGGCATAGGATGAGGGTGAAAGGGGATAGAGTCAGCAGTAATATGAAGAAATATTTCTTTATGGAAAGAGTGGTAGATGCATGGAATTGTCTCCCAGTGGAGGTAGCAGAGATGAGGATAGTATCTGAAATCAAGAAAGCATGGGACAAACAGATCTCTTAAGATTGTAGTTGCTATGGAAGGGCAGACTAGATAGGCCATATGGTCTTTTTCAACTGACATATTTTGATGTTTCTAAGAACCGGCAAGGTACTCTACAAACATCCACAAGGCGAAGATCCTGACCACTCCTCTGATCCTTCTCCTTAGAGAAGGGCAGGCAAACCTCTTACTTCACATGAAAGGGAGAAATCACTTCAGGGATGAAGGAAGGCACATGCTGAAGAAAACAGACTCCTCAGAAAAAAAACAGATAAGGATCTTGGCAAGATCGAGCCAGCAGCTCTGAATCCTCCTTGAGGAACAATTCACAACCAAGAAGTCCCCAAGAAGTTAGGAGGTGTTTCTACTGTTTCTTTGCTGCTGGGGTCACCCCAAGAGGAATTTAATGGCAACCTACTCAATATGGTCAAATCCTTTCAGAGTAGCGTGCTTCAACGGCTCTGACATCAGGGCCCCAAGCACCAGACACAGATCCCAGGAAGGGATCACCAATTGGAGAGGAAGATGCAGACGCTGAACCCCCTGACGAAGGCGAAAAACATCCGGGTATAAGGCTAGAGACTTATCAGCCAATGGACCTCTGAAACAGGCCAAAGCTATCACTTGAACCTTCAGGGCGCTATGAGAAAAGGCCAACAGAGATGGCACCAGCACTCAAAGCAGCAGACCCACACTTATGTCAGGTTGGTAGACCTCCTCCGGGCTATAAGCAGAGTGGAAAACTGCCAGAAAGTAGTCTGTATGCACAACCATCTCCTTACAGGGGAGAAGGGAGCTGGGTTCTCTATAACAAGCTGCCCCTGACACATTAGGCTGCAAGATAGAGGCAAACAAAGAGATAATGCTTGCAGGAGCTGTATCAGATATCTGAATCACACTCTCAATTGGCCAATCTAGCACTGCCAGAAAAATCCTTCTTGGATGGCATTCCATACACCAAATCACACCCTCCACCATAAGCCACAGAGGAAACATATACAGTATGTGTTGGCTTGGTCAAGGTTGAGCTAGAGCATCAATGCCCTCAGACACTGTTCTCCGTGCAGAAAATGAAGCAACAGCACATTTTGGTATTTGAGCGGGTCACCATTAGGGTGACCACAGCAGTGTAGAAACAATACAAACATCTCCTGACTCAACTCCCACTCTCCTGGATCAGAGAGTGCTGGCTGAGAAAATCCATTTCCACGGTAGCCACCCTGGCAATGTGCATAGTCGACAAACTAGGAGGTTCTTTGCTGCTGAGACAAACAGAAGAGCCGTCTCCGGGACTACCTCAGCACTCCTTGTGCTGCCTTGCCAACTGCCTTAATCTCCACCGTGGTATTCTACACTCGATCTGCCCGGTCCTCAAGTGGGGGCCAGAAACACAGAAGAGCCAATCTAATAGCCCTCGCCTCAAGGCAGCTGATGGACCATAACACTTCCCTGCAGTTTCAACGGCCCTGTGCCGTTCAGCCTTGGCTATGAGCTCCCCAGCCTGAGAGACTGGCATCCATCAAAAGATCCATGAGCAATCATCCAGCAGTATGCCCTTCCTCAGAAGACTGGGCTGCTGCCACCACTGTAGGCTGGCCATCACCATCATTGGGAGCAGCAGCCTGAGCTAGAACTAAGAACTCGGGGACCACCGAGTCAGCAAGGACCGCTGGAGCAGCCACAAAAGAGTACGTGCCCATGGCACCATCTAGATTGTTGCTGCCATCAATCTGAAGGGACAAAGATAATCCTGGACTCCGGAAGCCTGCTGTGAACAGACGAGCACTAGGCAATCCAACGGCCTTTGGCTTTTTTTTTCTTCCACTCTAGCAGGAAGACACTGCACACTCAAGTATCGAAATGTGCTCCCAGGAACTCCAGGGATTGGAACAACTGGTTATTTCCCCAATTAATCACCCAGCAGAGGCTTATCAAAAAGGACACACACTCAGGGAGCTACCCAAGATGCCTCTGAAAGAGAATGGACTAGAATGAGTCAGCAATTCAGATATGGGTGCACAAAAATCCCTTGGCGCTGTAGCACCACAGCCACTACCACCATGATCTTGGAGAACGTCCTTGGGGCAGTGGAAAGTCTGAATAGGAGGGGCAGCGAATTGAAGGTGAGACACAAGCATGGCAAAACACAGATACTTTGCTGATCTCCCAGATCAGGATATGAAAATACGTCTCAGCCAAATCCAGAGATACCAGAACTCCCCTCAGTGTACCGCATGTATCTAGGATCGCAAAGTTTTCAACCAGAAGCACAGACGCACAAGAGCTCATTGACACACAAAGTCCAGAATGGGCCAGAATGTTCCTTCCATGTTGGCACCACGAAACAGATGGAATACCTGCCTTTGCCCTGATCGCCAGAGTAAAGGGCACCATTGCCTTCAGGAGAGGCAACTTATCAAAGGCGATCCATACAGCGGCCCTGCTATTCGCAGACCCACAAAGGGAGAAGACGAAAGTGGCCAGGATCGGCTCTTGCATTCCAGAACATAGCCGTACTGAATGAGGACTAGCACCCAGTGATTCTTGGTGACCCAGGCCCATTCCTGAAGAAAGAGGCGAAGTCTGCCCTCAACCAGAGGAACCAGGGAATGGGCCCCCCAAACATTCGTTGCGCAGCCTTAGAGGATCCTCCTCTGGATGGGTCTGGGTCCCTGGGCCCAAGCATTCCAGAAAAGCACAGAGTGAGCGTGAGGTCCATCTTATCTTATCCCTCCATCAATACTAGAATTTGGCGACGTAAAAATTAAGGTCAACTCGGAGACAAAATATTTAGGCATAACAATAGATCAACAACTGACATTCCAATCTCACATAAAAAGAATAACCAATTCAGTCTACTACAAACTGAGGATACTGAGATGCCACCACCCACTACTCATTCCAGACCTCTTCAGAACCATGTGCCAGGCCATGATTACACCGATATTGGATTACTGTATCATTTACCAAGGCTTACCTAAACAAATGATCCACAAATGGCACAAAATACAATGGCCCGAATAATTGTCGGTGCCTCATACCTTTCACACATCACTGGAATGAGTACAGTATACTAATGCAGCTCTACTGGCTTTCCATCGCAGCCAGGATAAGGTAAAAAATCTTAATCACAAAGAAACTCCCACATGCCTCCAACCTCTAATCTCAAACACAAAAAATGACAGACTGTGAAGAAACTTGACCATCAACCTACTTACCATTCAACGACAAACGACAAAAAGCAATCAGTCAAACTGCAAAAGATCATTCACACTATATGCTCCATCCATATGGAATAATCTACTACCAACGCTAAGGGGACTATCAGTCCTATCAGCATTCAGGAAGAAACTTAAGAGAACATCTTTAAGGAAGAATACAAACTACCCACAAACCTGGAAATCCACCCACCATAAATCCCTTTTGAAGAATCCTAAACCCAGTTATGCAAACATTAATACAACAATGACTCAACAAGACACTCACAATCATACTACACTGTATATAGTTCATAGTTAGTATACCCAATGTTCATAGTTAAATGTTCTACTGTTAATCTGTTTCAGTTTCATGTAAAAGATTGTACTATATGGTCATGTTAACTTGTTGTTCAACTGTAAACCACTTCAAATAGTAGAAAGGCGGTGTTAAAATAAATAAGCAGAGGGGAAGAAAAACTTTCCAGGTCACCAACAATGGGAGTCCAGAGGCCCTCGGCAGTCCGACCAGCATGCCCGTGAGGAACGGGTAGAGGCTGATGGAAAAGGAACTCCTGCTGACTTCACAAGCCCCTTGGACCTGTCCTCTGGAAGGCGGCAAGATGTCATCTCACCCAGGTCTTTCACCAGCTTCTCCAAATTGGACCCAAGAGAAGAATCCCGCTAAGACAGATGGGAAACTGGGCTTTGGAAGATGAGTCCACTGCCCCATGTCACAGCCAAGCCAATGCCATGCCACCATTGACAGAGCACAATCCCTGGCCCCTAGACATACCAGGTCGTACATGGCATCAGAAAGGAAGGCCATAGCGGACTCCAAAATTAGGGTAGAATCATCTGGCGGAAGAGACTGAATCCACTGGAGCAGGGCTCGAGAAGTTAGACCTGCACATATTGCAATTGAAGAATAGCAGCCACTGCAGCAAACTGGCTCTTCAACACAAATCCACCTTTCAGTCCAAAGTATCCTTTAAGGCCAATCCGCCTTCCACAGGAATAGTGATCCAAATGGTAAACACTGTGATCTGCACACCCACCTGGGAAAAATCAAACCACACAATGCAATCCTTCTCCAGGAGAGCGTGCACCTTCTTAAACCTTTAGCCCCTTAGGCAGAGAGTCGGGGGAATCCCGCTCTGACCGGAACAGGCCCTTGAGCGCCTCCAGGAACAGGAAGACAGTAGTGGATTTCCGCACCCCTTGCAGGAGTGGATGCATCTTCGGTTCCTGATCCATGCCTGGAGCATCTGCAAAGCTCAAGGTGGATAAGACCTTGGGAATCAATGCCTCCAGTTCCTCCTTCTGGATCAGGCAGTATAGCATTGGCCTCCTCACAATCCTCTGAAGGGCGAGTACTTCTTCATTCACATCAGACATCTGAATCCAAGTCACAGTCCAAATCTCAGACAGAACCCGGCTGATTCCCATCTCCAGGGGGTACCCTTTGCCAGGGACTCAGCCACAGGCAATCGAACAGGGCTTCCACTCTAAGCCTTGACTACACTTGGGAGAACCCAAAGGCCACAGGGTCTGAATTTCCACACCAGAACCAGATTGACCAGGCCTGATGCAAAAGGAAAAGAATTCCAGAGAGGACACTCTGGACTCCGGAAGCTCTCCTCGCAGAAATGATCCCCATACACCAGGAGGCATAGTCACAGTCTATCCCCTAGAGGTCAGGGAGTGGCACACAGCAGTCATTGGAACCTCTGGCTGGTTGGATATTCTTACCCATAGTGCCATCTGCCACTCGTGCCCCTTACTACTACTACTACTACTTCTACTACTATTAATCATTTTTATAGTGCTACAAGGCCTTTGCAGTGCTGTACATATACATGTAGAAAGGCCCTGCTCTAAGAGCTTACAATATAAACAAGACAGACAAGATAATAGGAGAAAAGGGATACAAATGGGGAAGGGGAAGGAGACACATGGAGAACAAGGGATCAGGATCTAAAAGCAGTTTCAAAGAGGTAAGCTTTCAGAATGGCTATGAAAATGGGCAGAGATGGTGCCTAACATACAGACTTGGGTAGTTTGTCCAGGCATAAAGAGCAGCGAGGTGAAAAGATCAAAGTCTGGAGTTAGCAGTGGAAAAAAAAGGCCATAGAGAAAAGCAAGCCAATAGAAGAGCTGAGCTCATGAGGAGGAATGTAGGGAGAAAGGAGAGATGAAAATAGTAAGGAGCATCAGAATGAACACATTTGTAGGTCAAAAGAAGAAGTTTGAATAAGATACAGAAACAGAAGGGGAGCCAATGAAGTGGCTTGAGAAGAGGGGTTATATAAGTATAGCGAGGCTGGTGAAAGATTAGGTACACAGCAGAGTTCTGAACAGATCAAAGGGATGACAGAGGGAGACCAGCAAAGAGGAGGTTACAATAGCTGAGATGGGAGGTGAACAAAGAGTGGATAAGTGTTTTAGTAGTATGTTCAGAAAGGAAGGGGCACATTTTGTTAATGTTAAATAGAAAGAAATGACAGGTTTTAGCTATCTGCTGGATATACTGTTAAGGTTGTGGGCTGAGGAAACAGGCAGGCAAGGCCTGACTAACCACATCCCCCTGGGAGGAGCAATCCCTCCAGAACAACCCAGGAGGTGCCATGCTAGAAGAACAGTCCAGAAACCAGAGATGATGTAGCACGTTTTCCACAAACCAAATGACGATTCCTGGAAGAAGACGACATGAGAGAGTTAAGGCAAGTATCACAACAGCATGCGCTAAGGCCACGGTAGCCTAAAGGCTCGCGTTAACTGCGGTTTTATTGCAAGATGCGTTGCAGCTGCTTGGGCAGCAACACAAATACAGAGTGCATGACCCCCAGACATACAGCAGGAGAAAATGCTACTAGTGCATGCAGAAAACGGTGGGAAACCCCCACACTGTGCCAACAGTCACCAGCGGTCTACCCTGAATTGTGTCCCACACAGATGGAATTGGGAGCCCCCAACAAGCACAATGATGAGGACAAGTCTTAGTACTCACCCTCTGAGAGACCCAGGCAGAGGATCCGTGCCGGGCTCAGCTCTACTCCCCTGATACTGTTTTACTGGCTTTTGCAGCACTGCATTTAAGGTGGCTGGCAGGCAGATCCCTCTGAGAGCCTTCTGCAATCTTCAGGAGAGCGCAGAGGGGAACAGAGGAGAACATAAGAACATAAGAAATGCCTTACTGGGTCAGACCAAGGTCCATCAAGCCCAGTATCCTGTTTCCAACAGTAGCCAATCCAGGCCACTAGTACTTGGCAGATTTCCAAAGAGGCACTCAGGTTCCACATTGCTTGTCCCGGGGCAAGCAGTGGATTTCCCAGGTCCACTTTAATAATGGTTTATGGACCTTTACGCCAAACATTTTTAAACCCAGCTACATTAACAGCTTTTACTACATCCTCTGGTAACGAATTCCAGAGTTTGATTACGTGTGAAGTATTAAAATGTTTTCTCTTATTAGTCGTAAATGGGTTGCATTGTGGCTTCATTGCATGTCCTCTAGTCTTTCTACTGTTTGATAGCATAAACAACCAATCTACATTTACCTGTTCCACTTCTTTCTTTAATTTATAGGAGGGAGGGGGCGTTGAAGTTGTGTGAGGCTACTGCACTCTTCCAGATCCTTCCAATCTCTGGCTGCTCAACAGACTCATCATGATAAGCACGTGGAGCTGAACTAATTTTCCCTCCTCCTAAGGTTACCAAAAGACGAGTCTAGGGGAGCCTCTCACATCATGCTCAAGTGAGAGAGTCTCCCTCAAGGTGATCATTCAAGAGCATTTAATCAAACTTTTCCTCTCAGTCTTCAGAATTTTCTTCAAAGAGAAGAAAATCAATGTACTATCTGCAGGAGACAAAGAAATACTGAAGAGACCTCTGGTGGCTGAGGCAGATAAAGGCATGAAAGTGATGTCATTGAAACCTGGGCTTTTCACTGGTTCTTTGTCTCCACCAATCTGCTGGTAGGGGAACACAACCCACTTGTCTGGACTGGTCTAGCAGGACGATATGGAATAATCATTTGCCCATGCCACTTCAATGATATCCTGCAATAGCTTATCTGGGATCCCTAGTCCCCGGTGCAGTTTCTGGTGTGTCAGCCTCTATGGCAGCTTCTGGGTTTCTGCGCCAAACTCCTCTCCCTCCACCCCTGACAGTTTCTAAAGCATTTGCCATTCTGGTCACTTCTGAGTCTGCAAATTTGGACCCCTGTCCTCTAGGCAGTCTCTGGTAAGGTTATCAAACGTTCCCAGTTTTCAGAGATGGTTGCCAAATAGATAAAATTACATACCTGATAAATTTTCTTTCCTTGAATCCTGCTAGACCAGTCCAGATGAGTGGATTATGCAGCAAGGCTTCCAAATCTGTAGGAAGAGTTTTCTAGGGCTTGTCCTGGACTGATCTAGTAGGATTCGAGGAAAGAAAATCATCATCAGGTATATACATTTCTACTTCCTTATCCTTGACCAGTCCAGATGAGTGTTACATATCCAAGCAGTCAGGACTCAGGGTGGGAGTAAAACAATGCTCTGGATAGAACTGCCCTGCCTAAAGTATCATCTGCTCTGGTCCCGTGCAACCTAAAGTGCTTCACAAAGGTGTTCAGAGATGACCCAGTAGCCACCGTACAGATGTCCCCCAAGGCGATCTTCACCCAGGAAATGGCCTGTGCCCTAGCAAAGTGAACTCTGACCGACTCCTTCTGGCACCATTTTTCCAGCCAGAAGGTATGCTGAACTAATGAACTCCTTAATTCAGTGGATAATCGGGACTTGCCCATTGCCTGTCCTTTTCTCAGACCACTAAGGAAAACAAAAAGATGGTCCAACCAACGAAAAAAAGTTAGTAATTTCCAGATATCTGAGTAGTTAACTCCTTACATCCATAAGGAGAGTCCAGCTAAACAGCAAGGAGAAAAGAGGGACAGCAGATGTCTCTGCAGTTGGTATGTGTGCCCTGGTTCAAGGAACCAGCTCCAGGGTTGACACTATGGACTCGGGAGTTGAAAGTAGTCCCAGGGCTCAAGAAGCAGGCTGCACATGATAAACCATGAGTTAGTTCTGCAGCTTGAGCAGTCCAGCACGAGAAGAACCCAGCCCAGGAGAATAGTGAATCAAACTCCAAGATACTTCAAATCCTGGGAGGGATTCAGGCTGTTCTTGGAATAATTGATCCCAAAACCCAGCCATTCTAGCCACTGAATCACCAGGGCTGTGTTCTCTCTGGACTTCTCTAAAGAGTCTAACTGAATCAGTCAGCTATTCCTTGCTTGTGCAAGAACACTTCCGCTGCCACTACCACCACCACCATGACCTTTGAGAAGGTGTGAGAAGCCATAGCCAGGCCAAAGAGCAGAGCATGGAACTTGAAGTGGTAGCCCAGAAAGCAAAAGCAAAGAAATCCCTGCTGTTGTTCTTGGATGACTGGTAAGGGGGACTGTTGCTTCTGGAGGGAGATCTGCAACTGTGAGCATTTACGTCTGGTAATTTTCTAAAAGGAATTCTTTGTATTAAAGCTAATTAATCTGTGATCCACTATTTTTGTTAAATCAGTCAGGGCCTAGTAGCAGCAGTTTAAGTTTACATTTAAAACACAGAGGAGAACTCTCTGGTTACATTTCATACCCAGCAGAGAGCTTCTAGTTTACATTTAATAGTCACTCAGGGCCTAGCATCAGCAAAGTTCTTTTAGCTTAAATTTACAACACAGAAAAGAGCTTTCTGGTTAAATTTAGAACCCAGCAGAGAGCTTGTACTTTAAATTTCATAAGAAGTTAGAGCCTAGCAGCAGCTAAGAGCTATAATTTAAATCAAATCAGAATATAGCTTACCTCAGCAGCACAAGACGAGGGCTGCTACACAGTACCCTTTTTAATAAGTGTTAATTCCCTCCCACCCTCCCCACACCCACCCACCCCTGGGATAATCGTAGCTTTATAGGTACTTACACATCTTAAAAGACAGGAGGTGCTCTCAGGTGAAGCTCATTACCCAAATCAGTCATACACTAAGGACCTGAGATTAGTTAAGCTTCAGGTGAACAAGGTATATTACACGTATTAGGTTCAGTTTTATTAGTATAAATATCCATAGCAACCCTTAGTAAGTAAGGAACTTAGATCTAAACACAAACTTAAAACTAAGATGCAGACAGCAGTCCAGCAGCGGGATGGGGGCTTTCCAGTCTTTTGCATTGAGTGTCACATGTATGATTTTCTCCCAGTTGGTGAGAGTTCTTACGTGTGCACTAGGTGCAAGGAGCTCTTTGCTCTCAGGGAACGAGTCCGTTCTCTAGAGGCTAAAGTAACAGACTTGGAAAGCATAAGACAGACAGAGAGGTACATAGACGAGACCTACAGGGATACAGTCCTGAAGTCCCACCTCCAGTCTGGCAGCATCCCTGTTGCCATGGAGGAAAGAGGTCACGTGACAGGAGAGCATCACCTTGGTGTGGCAGGAAGTGATCCTCTAACTAGGACCTGTCCTCCAGGTGATGTAAAACCCTCTCGCACCGAGGGAGTTTCTCCAGGGCCATGTGCCCATGAGGGAAGGGTTAGGACAGCGGTTATAGTTGGTGATTCAATCATTAGGCATGTAGATAGCTGGGTGGCTGGTGGACGTGAGGATCGCCTGGTAACATGCCTGCCTGGTGCGAAGGTAGCGGACCTCATGCGCCACCTAGATAAGGTCTTAGATAGTGCTGGGGAGGAGTCTGCTGTCTTGGTACATGTTGGTACCAATGACATAGGAAAATTTGGTAGGGAGGTTCTGGAGGCTAAATTTAGGCTTTTAGGTAGGAAGTTGAAATCCAGAACTTCCAGGGTAGCATTCTCCGAAATGCTTCCTGTTCCACGCGCAGGACCCAAAAGGCAGACAGAGCTCCGGAGTCTCAATGTGTGGATGAGGCAATGGGGCAGAGATGAGGGGTTTGGATTTGTTAGGAACTGGGGAACATTCTGGGGAAAGAAGGGGCTCTTCCGAAGGGATGGGCTTCACCTTAACCGGGATGGAACCAGGCTGCTGGCATTAACCTTTATAAAGGAGATAGAACAGCTTTTAAACTAGATATTAGGGGAAAGCTGACAGTCGCCCAAGAGCAGATGGTTCGGAAGAATGTATCTTTGAAGGATACTACCAAAAGCAGAGAGGTTCCACAAAAGAGTAAAGTAGCCCAAATGCCCTCAAGTATGGAGCAGACAGAGCTTAAAGATCCCAAATTACTCATGTCTAACAGACAAATTAATATGGATAAAATACATTCTCTAAAATGCTTGTATGCAAATGCTAGAAGTCTAAAAAATAAGATGGGAGAGTTAGAATATATAGCACTAAATGAAAGGTTAGATATGATTGGAATATCAGAGACATGGTGGAAGGACGACAACCAGTGGGACACTGATACCTGGGTACAAACTATATCGTAATGATAGAGCTGATCAAATTGGTGGAGGGGTTGCTCTCTATGTTAGAGAGGGCATTGAGTCAGAAAGGATTAAAGTTTTGCAGGAAACAAAATCTGCTGTAGAATCTATATGGATTGAAATTCCATGTAAAAGGGGGAAGGCAATGGCAGTGGGGGTGTAGTATCGAGCGCCTGGCCAGAATGACCAAATGGATGATGAAATGCTCAAAGAAATCAAGGAAGCTAACAAAAGTTACAGCGCAGTAATAATAATGGGTGATTTCAACTACCCCGGTATCGACTGGGTCAGTGTCACGTCAGGACATGCTAGGGAGATAAAGTTCCTAGATGAAATAAATGACTGCTTCTTGGAGCAGTTGGTTCATGAACCGACCAGAGGGGAAGCCATATTAGACCTAATCCTTAGTGGAACACCAGATCTAGTGCAAGAGATAAGGTTGTTGGGGCCACTTGGCAATAGTGATCATAGCATGATCGCCTTTGATTTAATTAGTGGAGGAGGGATAGTAAGGAAATCCACAGTACTACCTTTTAACTTTCGAAAGGGAGACTATGATAAAATGAGGAAAACAGTCAAGAAAAAACTAAAAGGAGCAGTTGCAAAGGTTAAAGACGTACATCAGGCTTGGCTGTTGTTGAAAAATACTATCTTGGAAGCCCAGACCAGCTGTATTCCACGCTTTAAGAAAAGTGGAAAGAAGTCCAAAAAACTGCCAGCATGGTTTAAAGTTGAGGTCAGAGAGGCTGTTGTTGCCAAAAAAGCATCTTTCAGGAAATGGAAAAAAGAGCCAAACGACGAAACCTGGAAACAGCACAAGCACTGGCAAGTCAAATGCAAGGCATTGATAAGGCAGGCAAAGGGAGAATTTGAGAAGAAGCTTGCTGCAGAAGCAAAAACGCGAAGTAAAGACCTTTTCAAGTACATTCGTAGCAAAAAACCTGTGAGAGAGTCAGTTGGTCCATTAGATGATAAAGGGGTTAAAGGAGCACTAAGAGGCGACAAGGCGATAGCGGAGAGACTGAACGAATTCTTTGCTTCAGTCTTTACTGAGGAAGATGTAGGGATGTTACCCATGACTGAAGTGGTATTTAAAGGTGCAGAAGAATTGAAGGAAATATCGATACATCGAGAAGATGTATTACAACTATTAGATAAGCTGAAGAGTAGCAAATCACCTGGGCCGGATGGTATACATCCAAGGGTATTGAAAGAACTGAAATATGAGATTGCAGACCTGCTATTAGTAATCTGTGAACTATCATTAAAATCATCTCTAATACCTGAAGATTGGAGGATCGCCAATGTAACACCAATTTTTAAAAAGGGTTCCAGGGGTGATCCGGGAAACTACAGACCGGTGAGCCTGACGTCAATACCGGGAAAAATGATAGAAACCATCATAAAGAATAAAATTACTCAGCATGTAGATAGTCATGAACTAATGAGAGACAGCCAACATGGCTTTAGACAAGGAAGATCTTGTCTTACTAATCTGTTATGTTTTTTTGAAGGAGTGAATAATCAGGTGGACAAAGGTGAGTCGGTTGATATTGTGTATCTGGACTTTCAGAAAGCCTTTGACAAGGTCCCTCATGAGAGACTTTTGGCAAAACTAAAGAGTCATGGGATAGGAGCCAGTGTACTATTGTGGATCAGGAACTGGTTAAAAGATAGAAAGCAGAGGGTAGGGCTAAATGGCCAATTTTCCCAATGGAGAAAGGTGAATAGTGGTGTACCCCAGGGATCTGTGCTGGGTCCGCTGCTTTTTGACATATTCATAAATGACCTGGAAAGTGGAATAACGAGTGAGGTTATCAAATTTGCAGATGACACAAAACTATTTAAAGTTGTTAAAACCCAAGAGGATTGTGGAAAATTGCAAGAGGATCTTGATAAATTGGAAGACTGGGCATCAAAATGGCAGATGAAATTTAATGTGGACAAGTGCAAGGTTATGCACCTAGGGAAGAACAACCCAAACTATGGTTACACGATGCAAGAGAGAGCTGCATGGAGCCCGATGGAGTCCAGTCCCCCGATTGGGGCTCTCTCAGCTCTCCCTAATTGAGCTGCATTGGCTCCCCATCACGGCCCGCATTCAGTACAAATTACTAGTCACTACATTCAAACTTATCCATAATATAGCACCCTCTCACCTCAACAGCTTGATTTCCAATCCACCCAACAACAGAAGTAGGAGAGCAGCGAACCTCAACACCATCTGCCTCCCGAGATCATTCACAAAGGCTAATGCCTGTACCACTAACAGAGCTTTCTCGTTTACAGCTCCTACACTCTGGAATCGGTTACCAAGTGATCTGCGTGAAATCTATGATCTAAAGGACTTTAGAAAGGAGCTTAAGACACACCTTTTCAAGTCCCATTACAACCTAACATCATGAGCTACACGCAACCGCGTGTAAATATACATATACATATGCAGACCACTTTTAAAGTTTTACAGTTTAGTCAATTGTAAATATGTATATAACAATCATGTGTAAATATGTATATAGCAATCAACTGTAAGCCTGTAATCTGTATTCTGCTGTGCCCCCCCCCCCTCTAATCAGAGTGTTTTAATCTAATTCCTGGCCAGTACAGCCAGCATCACCATGTGTAACAACCGCTGCTGATCACTGGAAGCAGCGGGATATAAATGTACGCTAAATAAAACATTAGGAACCACCACCCAGGAAAAAGATTTAGGCGTCATTGTGGATACCATGTTAAAACCCTCGGCCCAGTGTGCAGCGGCGGCCAAGAGAGCAAATAGAATGCTAGGTATGATAAGGAAAGGAATGGAAAATAAAACAAAGGATATTATAATGCCTCTATATCGTTCCATGGTGAGACCGCACCTTGAATATTGTGTGCAATTCTGGTCGCCGTATCTTAAAAAGGATATAGAGTTATTAGAAAAGGTTCAGAGAAGAGCCACCAAAATGGTAAAGGGGATGGAAGGATACTCCTATGAAGAAAGGCTAAAAAGGTTAGGGCTCTTTAACCTGGAAAAGAGACGGCTGAGGGGAGATATGATAGAAGTCTATAAATTAATGAGCGGAGTGGAATGGGTAAACGTAGATCGATTGTTTACCTTATCAGAATATAGAAAGACTAGGGGACATGCAATGAAGCTACAGGGTAAACTATTTAAGACTAATAAAAGAAAATATTTTTTCACTCAACGTGTAATCAAACTCTGGAATTTGTTACCGGAGGATGTAGTAAAGGCTGTTAGTGTAGCTGGGTTTAAAAAAGGTTTGGACAAGTTCCTGGAGGAAAGGTCCATAAGCCATTATTAAGAAGGGACCCAGGATATCAATGCTTGAACCAATACAAGCATTGTGGAACCTGTGTCCCTTGGGGAAACTGCTAGGTACGTATGACCTAGATTGGCCACTGTTGGAAACAGAATACTGGGCTTGATGGACCTTGGTCTGACCCAGTATGGCATATCTTATGTTCTTATGTTCTTATGATGGAAATATGAAAGAACACTTTGGCAACATCTAGGGAGATGAGGAACTCCAATTCCTGAACAGATGCAATGACTGATCTCGTGGTCTCCATGAGGAAATGGGGGACTCAATTTGACATGAACTGCTTTCTAGTCCAGAGAAGGACAGAAGGAGCCTCCCTTCTTGGGCACCACAAAGTAGATGGAATAACATCCTTGACCTTGGTCTGTAGAAGGTATCAGTAGAAAGGCAAGGCGCAGTAGAGCTGCTTCAATTGCCACTCACTTGAGTGAGGAACTGCAAGAAAAAACTCCGTAAAAGCATCCTTTAAAGACTCTGCAAATTCCAGTGCATATCCCTGACTTAGAATCTCTTGGACCCATTGGTCTGATGTGATATGGGTCCGCTCAGAGAAACAGGCAAAGCCACCCTCAACCAGCTTTATCTCGGAAAGGACCCACCAAATCTCATTGCAGGACACTTCCGGCGACGGCGGCGGCAAATCTAATGGACATGGCTTGCTGAAACTCTGTCCTATCCTCACGTCCAAAGTGTAATAAAAGGCTCCTTTTGACACCCAAAGCCTGCAGATGTTGGTGAGAAAGAAGTTAGAGGCTTTTCAATCCAACTATGTACGGCGGGAGCAGCCGTGTGCAAGAAACATAGATCAATGCGAGCGATTAAGTAGATCTGATAATTCGGCGGAAGAGCAAGCAGATCTCGGGAGATCAGAGCAGGGCGACTCGCTGAAATGCTGGCTACAAGAATTCTGCCGTGAAATGCGAGAGGATATCAGCTCGCTGCGGGAGGATCTGAAGGAAATGTTGGCGGCTCTAGAACAGGACCTCGGTGAGCTGGGGACCGTATGGTCAAGGTGGTGGACCACGTGGAGCACCAAGCTGTGGCCATGGATGAGTTGGCTGCTGGCTAGGAGCAGATCAAGAAAGCGCAGGACTTAATAAAGCAGAAGCTGGAAGATACTGAGGATCGGGTCAGTCGCTGCTACCTTAGGTTGAGGGGATTGATGGAGAGTGAGACCTTCAAAGACTGTGACGGCAGTGCAAAGACTTCGCTCATATTCTGTAATTGGTGGCCGGCGCAAATGACATGGCTCCTGGCCATGGGGATCTAGCAGGCTCATTAGAGCTTTGATCGAGCTGACAGGGTAGAAGGAGATAAGGGAAGTGGAATTGCAATGGGCTAAACTAAAGGTTGTGCTTTATCGACTATAGCAAGGCTTTTGACTGTGTAAACCATGAGAAACTCTGGGCCACATTAAGAAGCATGGGTATACCAGAACACCTGATCGTTCTCTTGCGCAATCTGTACATTGATCAAGAAGCAACAGTTTGAACGGAACAAGGAGAAACAGAATGGTTTAAAATAAGCAAAGGTGTAAGACAAGGCTGCATACTTTCCCCCTACCTGTTTAATTTATATGCAGAACAAATCATCAGAGAAGCAGGATTATATGAAGACAACAGAGGTGTGAAGATTGGTGGAAGACTCATCAACAACCTTCGCTATGCTGATACTACATTACTGGCTGAAAGTGAAGATGATCTGAAACATTTGCTTCTCACAATCAAAGAACAGTCTCAAAATTGGCCTGCACCTTAATGTAAAGAAGACAAAGATCATGACAACTGGCATAAATCAACAGGTTCATCGTTGAAGGAGAAGAAATTGAAATTGTGAACAACTTTAACCTACTTGGATCAACTATCAATAAAGAAGCAACAAGCAGTCAAGAAATCAGACGCATTGCTCTTGGCAGAATGGCTATGAAAGACCTAAATAAGATTCTCAAGAGCAGAGATGTCTCTCTCCATACAACGATTCGACTTGTTCAAGCCATGGTATTTTCAATAACATCATATGGATGTGAAAGCTGGACAGTGAAAAAGACAGAAAGGAAGAAAATTGATGCCTTTGAATTATGGTGCTGGCGGCGAATACTGTGTATACCATGGACTGCCGGAAGAACAAACCAGTCGGTACTAGAGGAGATCAAACCTAAGCTTTCTTTAGAAGCTCAGATGACAAGACTTCGACTTTCATACTTAGGACACATCATGCGAAGAGAGAGATCATTGGAGAAAGACATCAAGTCAACGCAAAAGAGGAAGGCCAGCAATGAGATGGATCGATACAATAACAGCAGCTATGGGTACCAGTCTGTCAACAATGAGCCGCCTGACTGAAGACCGAACACAATTTAGGATAGCTATCCAGAGGGTCACCATGAGTCGACTCCGACTTGACGGCACTTAACAACAAACTAAAGGTGGCAATAAAAGGGGCAACAGATAATAAAAACAAGAGGAGGAAGAAACCTATTTGGTTTTCCAAAGAAGTGGCTGCTCAAATAAAGGCAAAAACCACAGCTTTCGCAAAATGCAAAAGCTTGCAAACAGAGGAACACAGAAATGAATACAGGATCTTAACTCAAAGAGACAAAAAGAGAAATAAGGATAGCAAAATCAAAGGCAGAGGAAAAGATGGCTAAAGATGTTAAGTGTGGAGACAAAACTTTCTTCAGGTATATTCGGGAAAGGAAGAAGATCAGAGGTGGAATTGCAGGACTCAGAAGTGCTGGAATCAGACTCGTGGAAAGTGACATTAAAAAAGCAAAATTGCTAAACAAATACTTCTGCTCTGTTTTTACTAAAGAAAATCCTGGAGAAGGACCACATGTGACTCCCAAATATAAAAATGGGAATGAAGTAGATACCACACCATTCACAGAAGATGAGGTGTTAGAACAACTTGCAAAACTGAAAGTGGACAAGGCCATGGGACCGGATGGGATACATCCCAGGATACTGAAAGAACTCAGAGAGGTTCTTGCAGGGCCTTTAAAGGATATTTTCAACAGACCCTTGGAAACAGGAGAGGTTCCTCAGGACCGGACAATGACTAATGTCGTACCTCTACACAAAAGTGGTGACAGGGAAGAAGTGTCAAACTACAGGCCCGTGAGCCTTACCTCGGTGGCGGGAAAGGTAATGGAGGCGCTCCTGAAAGAACGAATAGAGAACTTTCTTAAAACCAACAGGTTGCAAAATCCAAGGCAACATGGTTTTACCGAAGGACGATCTTGCCAAACAAATCTGATTGAGTTCTTTGACTGGGTGACCAGAGAACTAGATCAGGGTCATGCAATGGATGTCATCTACCTGGATTTCAGCAAAGCCTTTGATACTGTGCCTCATAGGAGGCTTATCAATAAACTCAGTAGTTTGGGGATGGGTCCCAAGGTGGTAAACTGGATCAGAAAGTGGTTGACTAACAGATGACAGGTAATGGTAAATGGAGCTCACTCGGATGAAAGGAAGGTGATTAGCGAGGTGCCCCAGGGTTCGGTCCTGGGCCCAGCACTGTTCAATGTATTTGTGAGTGATATTGCTGAAAGACTAAATGGAAAGGTCTGTCTTTTTGCAGATGACACGAAAATTTGCAACAGAGTGGACTCCCCTAAGGGAGTGATTAACATGAGGAAAGATCTACAAAAGCTGGAAGAATGGTCTAATGCTTGGCAATTAAGAGTTAGTGCAAAGTGCAGTGTCATGCACTTGAGTAGCAGAAATCCAAGGGAAATATACGCGATAGGGGGCGAGAGGTTGGTGTGCACGGATAAGGAGAAAGACCTTGGTGTGATTATTTCTGTAGATCTCAAGGTGGCAAAACAGTGCGACAAGGCGGTGGCAAAAGCCAGAAGGATGTTGGGCTGCATACGAAGAGGAATTACCAGCAGAAAGGAAGAGGTACTAATACCACTGTATAAGTCACTGGTGAGGCCTCACTTGGAATACTGTGTTCAGTTTTGGAAACCACACCTTGCAAAGGATATAAAAAGACTGGAAACTGTTCCAAGGAAAGCGACCAAAATGATTTGGAGCCTGCGTCAGAAGACTTATGAGAGGAGACTTGAAGAGCTAAATATGTACACTTTGGAGGAGAGAAGGGATAGGGGAGATATGATTCAAACCTTTAAATACTTAAAGAGAAATAATGAACAAACAAAACTCTTCCAAAGACGGGGAAGCTGTAAAACTAGAGGGCATAACATGAAGCTGCAAGGTGGTAAATTGAAAGGCATTGTCAGGAAATACTTTTTCACTGAAAGGGTAGTGGATGCTTGGAATGCCCTCCCGATGGAAGTGGTGGGGGCAAACACAGTGACGGAATTCAAAATGGCATGGGACAGACAAAGTGGATCCCTTTACAGCAACAGGATAAAATCATAATAAACTGAACAATCTAATTTCTCAACAAATAGGGGTGTCCTACATGGAGAGGTGGATTCACCCCTAAACAAAGACATGGTGAGGGGTGGCCTGCACAGAGCGGCAGGTGCACCTACTCTTGCCATCTTACTGGGCAGACTAGATGGACCATACTGGTCTTTATCTGCCGTCATTTACTATGCTACTATGTTACTATGATCCCCCGAGAGAAAACAGACCTCGTGATGTGGTGGTGTGCCTGAATTCCTATCCAATAAAAGAATGGCTGCTCAGCATCACCTGGAAATTTGGGTGGAACTTTATAATGACCTCTCACTGGGCACCCTGGGTGAGGTGACCATCTACTTGCAACAGGAAGGGTACAGGTACCGGTGGACATACCCATTTGGGATGCTGATAACAGTGAAGGGGGCAGCGAAGAGAGTGAAGAACGAGCATGAGACCTGGATAATGCTGAAAGAGCTGGGCTGAGAGGGCCTACCTGCAAAAGGCGTGCACCCTTTTGTAGAGAAGAGTGGTGTGTCTGGGAAGGTTGCATCAACACAGTGGCAACAGGTGGCAGCCAAGGGGAAGCTCCTTAAATGACCTCTCAGAGGAGAGAAGATCGGGAGCAGAAGCAGGAGAGACAGGAGTTTGAAACCACTACATCCGAGCTAAGGACGATGGGGTACCTAGGTTTCTAAGCTCCATTGGTGAATGGACACTGAACTGATAGGGCCTACATACATTGTACCAGTTTAATGCCTTTGGTCTGGGGGGAAGGGGGAAAGAGTGGGAGGCAAGGGATGGGGAGGAAATTGTGAGGGAGTGCTGCCTGTAATTATGTTGACTGGTTGACTGAATGGCTGTAAAGGGTGGGAGTATGAACGGGGATAGGAGGTGTCTGAAGGGAATGTGTATATTGGTGGCATGGGATACAGGAGCAACAAGGGGGGGGAGGAGGAAGGTGAGAGAGGGGTTCGCTGAGCATGACAGGAAGGATGGTGGTTCCGGAGGGAGGGAGCAATAATACAGGGGTGTGGAGAGTGGTGCGTATCGGTTCCATCAATGCTAAGGGCTTGAATTCACCAGCAAAAATGCCACATGCTGTTTCAGAATGCAAAGAGGGGAAATTGGGATATTTATTTATTTATTTTTATTTATTTATTTCAACTTCTTATATACCGCACTCTTTGACATCAGCGCGGTTTACAAATAACAGAAAGGAACCAGAACAACAGGCTGTTTGGTATTACATATAACAGGAGTATCAACTTGGATAACATGGGAGAACTATTTACATGGAGTATATAATCTATTAGCTAGATAGCATGCTCGAACTATTTACATAAAATTAGCAGTGATGCTTGGAAGAAGAGGGATATTGTGGATTATACTAGGGTGAGGATGTTATGTTACGGTTCATGTAGGGTAGTATTTGATGAAAAGGTGCAGTTTAAGGGCCTTTCTGAACTGGGTTAGGTCGGTTATGGCGCGGAGATCAGGTGGGAGAGCATTCCAGTATTTTGGTGCGCTAAACATGAAAGCTCTGTTTGATGTTGATAGGCTGCACGTTGTTATAGCCTTTGGGGTTGTTAGTGAGTTTAATGCTGCATGTCTCCTATTTCTATTTGATGGGACGGATTGAATGAGTTTGGTAAGTGATGTGGACGATAAACCATTTAAGGCCTTAAATGTGAGAAGGAGGGTTTTGAATGTAAGTCTTCCGTGTATAGGGAGCCAATGGAGCTCTTTGAGGATAGGTGTGATGTGTTCACTTCTGGCCGCTCCTAGAAGAACCCTGGCAGCGGTGTTCATTGCGAGTTGCAAGGAGCTTATTGTGGATTGTGGGAGTCCTTGTAGAATGGAATTGGCGAAGTCGAAGTGCGGCAGTATCAGTGCTTGGTAGATGGTTCTGAAGTCTTCGTGGTCTAGTAGGGGACGCAGGTGTCTAAGAGTGCGTATTTTGAAGTATACAGATTTTACAATATTGTTTATGTGTGATTTCATGTCGAGCCTATGGTCTAGTGTGACTCCGAGGTATTTTATTGTATCCTTGGTGCCTAGGTCAGCTCCCTTGACACTTATATGTGGTGGTGGGGTGAAGTTGGGGTCTCTTGTGATAAAGAGAACCTCAGTTTTCTTATGCTGAATGCGGAGGTTCTGTGACAGGAGCCATTGTGATACTGCATCGAAGCAGTTTGTTATAGGCAGTAAGTCCATTTGCATTGTGGAAAATGGCATGTAGAGTAGGATATCGTCGGCGTATATCATACATTTCACATTGAAGGACCTGATGATATCGCAGATAGGCTGCATATAGACGTTGAACAAGAGGGATGAGAGTGAGGACCCCTGCGGAACGCCTTGTCTTTGATGGAAGAGTTTTGATTCTCCTGTTGCGGATTTGACGTATTGCATTCTGGTGTCGAGGTATGATTTACACCATTCAAGTGCTGAGTTGCAGATGCCTTTTCCTTCCAGTCGACCGAGGAGAATCTCGTGATTTACCGAGTCAAACGCTGCTGCTATATCCAAGAAGATTAGCACGACGCCTTGTCGGATGTTGTCTATGGTATTGAGAATATCATTGAAGAGGGTGGTAAGCAGTGTCTCGACGCCGTGGAATTCTCTGAAACCGTGTTGAGAATAGTCTAGAGGGGCTGCGGAGTCGATGTGGTCTTGGATTTGGCGCTGTGCCTCTTTCTCAAAGATTTTTGCTAAGAGGGGGATACTGGCTATTGGCCTGTAGGAGTCTGGCCGTTTTGGATCCAGTTTAGCGTTTTTCAGTAGTGGCCTGATGGATGTGAGTTTTAATGCAGATGGGAAGGCGCCAGTAGTGAAAGAGAGGTTCATGATTCTTGCAATGAAGGTGCTAAAGTCACCCCGCAGGTCCTTTATCCAAAAGGCTGGGCAGGGATCGGTTTGCGCAGTGGTCGTGTTGAGTGAGGAGATGGTGTCTTCAATGTGTTTAGAAGAAGGCGTGTGAAGTGCGGATAGGGATGTTGGGCAGGTCGTTTCTTGTATATTGTTTTTTGAGAGTTCATCTGTCTGTAGGAGTTTTGATTGCAAGTAATCAGCGAATTATATCATTATTTTGTTCAGAAGATGGTTCCTTTGATAGTGACTTAACCAGGTTGAAATGGTCACGAGGTTTGTTCAATGATCTCTTGAGCATATCTGAGTGGTATTGCTTCTTTCTGGCTGCGATTGCCTCGCGGTGAGTTGAGAGGTGAAGAATGTAGGCTTCGTGGTCGTCGGTAGCTAGTGAGCGGCGCCAGCGTTTTTCTAGCCTTCGTAGGTGCGTAAGAGAGGCCCATAGTTCCGGGGAAAACCATGGTGCAGAGGTTCTTTTCCCTGATAAGGTCTTTTTGTTTGGTAGTTGAGCAACAGCGTTGAGGCTGTCGTTCCAGGCAGCGATTGACTCGTCGAGGTTGAGTGATGTGTTGTTGAGGATTGGTTGGGTACTTGACAGAATAAGTTCTCTGTTGAAAGGTCGAAAGCCCCGTGTTACTCTGGATGTATTGGCGAGTTTGCTGGTGTTCAAATTATGACTGTTGTTCAGAGGGATTTGTAGGTTTATGAGTTTATGGTCAGACCATGGGACATCGGTGACCGATGTTATAATGTTGCTGTTTTGCTCGGCGACATGGTGTGGGGCAAATACCATGTCAAGAATGTTTCCTTTGGAATGAGTGGGTTCAGTGATCATTTGTTTATAACCAAGATTTTCGATGGCATTGAGGAGTGAGGAGGATTGGTTTTGTTGTAGTGATGGGAGGTTCAAGTCTCCCATAATCCAGTTGGGAGTGTTGGGGTTGCTGGTGTCAGCGGCCAGATCCAATATAGTGGGCAGATCGTCTGGGGAGCTCGAGGGGGCTCTGTAGACCAGGTTTATGGAGCATTGTTTATTGGCTATGGTGATTATGTCCAGATTGTTTGTGCTATGGGAGTTAGTCATGTTGAAGAGGAGTTCAAACTTGGTGAGTATGAGTGCTCCTCCTCCTTTCTTGTTTTCTCTGTGGGTTGTGTGTATAGTGAAGTTTGGTGGAATGAGTTGGTTGATAAGGACATTGTCTTCTTTAGATAACCAGGTTTCGGTGATCATGAGAGCATCAAGATCATAGAGGGTAACTATGTCTAGGATTACAGGCCATTTTTTCGAATTGATCGAGCATTTATAAGGGCACATTTTAGGTTTTTTGAGGGCGATGGTTTGTGTTGCTTCAGGTTGCTGGATTGCTGTATTGCAATGTGGATCAGGTGGGAGTGTCGGATGTGCGCTTCCCTAGTCGGATACTGAAAAGGGTTGCCTGCCCATTGCTTTCCGTGGTTTTTGAGGATGGGGATAAGACTGTAGGTGGGGGAGTAGGCAATGGTGGCTCTGAGCCAATCTGTGAGGAGATAGAAACTGAGGAGAGTAATGAAGTGGAGAGACATTTTGGTTTCTGGGATATAGTATGAGGTGGTAATTGAGTTTTGGGTGGTAAGAATACACAATACAGTGGTAAGAATACACAATACAGTATACAGGTAATTTCACAGTACAGTATACAGACTATTAGGTGGTAACAAAGATATCACTGATTAAGGTGTATGTTACAAGGCTAGTAATGACTATAGCAAAATATAGGCTAGTAATGATTAGTAATGACTATAGCAAGGCTAGTAATGACTATAGCAAAATATAACAGATGACGTGTGTGTGCGTGTGTGAATGCTATACAGACAACTGTAAGAGTAAGACCAATGGAGAGAGTCAGGTGTGAGGGTATGAGAATGCAATACAGGCAACTGTAAGAGTTAGGCAAATATAACAGGTGTCAGGTGTGTGTGTGTGTGAATGCTATACAGATAACTGTAAGAGTAAGACCAATGAAGAGAGTCAGGTGTGAGGGTATGAGAATGCAATACAGGCAACTGTAAGAGTTAGGCAAATATAACAGGGTCAGGTGTTTGTGTGAATGCGATACAGACAACTGTAAGAGTCAGGCTGATGAAGACAGTGTTTGTGAGTGGTGTTGCTTGGTGAGGGTGAAGTGGGAGGTCAGTTGGGAGTGAGTGCTGACGACAGTATAAGACAGTATATGACAACATAAAACAGCAGAATCTTGATGGTTACTGACAACAGTATGGGACTAGTCAGGAGTATAGGCAGTTCGTTGGATCTTAGGGTGTATATTCAAGGGACAGTCATGAAATGCTATAAGTGGCAGTAAGTGAGATTGCTTTGAACTGCTGAGTGAAATTCTTGGTTAGAGAGCTGAAGTATACTTGCTGTGAGGTCGGACAGTACGCTGGAGACGACTGAGGGTTCAAGTTGGGGGTCGGGTGTGGTTGCAGACTTCTTGGCTTAGCTGTTACTCGGTGACATTTGAGAGTGCCTTTGCCTAAGGGCTCCGCCTCCCACAGCCCCGACTGGGCCGGAGGTCTCCTGAGCAGGCTAAGATGGTTGCTGCCTGCTCAGGCGTGCTCTACCCCGATCGGGGAGCACAGAGCCGGTGGGGAGCTGAAGAGGGATGATTTCCTGACGGCGGCTGCTTTTCTGAGGCAGGCTCCGCCTCCCACAGCCCCGACTGGGCCGGAGGTCTCCTGAGCAGGCTAAGATGGCTGCTGCCTGCTCAGGCGTGCTCTACCCCGATCGGGGAGCACAGAGCCGGTGGGGAGCTGAAGAGGGTTTGGCAAAGACAGTGCAGTCCTTCTAGAGGCCGTGTGCGTGGACTTCTAATCTTGTGTCATTTTGATGTGGTGGTGGTTGGCTTCGGAGCGCTGTTGCTTCCCTGTAGGTCCCCGCCTAAGGCGCGGGCCCGCAAGGCGCGGGTGCACCCGATGGCGCTCCTTTTAAACTGCAGCTGGTCTGCCCCGATTGGGTGGAGGAAGACTGGAGGGCGTCCTTCTCCTTGCCGGGTGCTCGATCCCTCCTGGGAGAGCCGCGGCCGGGCGGGAAGTGGTGGAGGCAGCAAGAGGGAGCCTGCGCCCGATGGCGCTCCTTTTAAACTGCAGCTGGTCTGCCCCGATTGGGTGGAGGAAGACTGGAGGGCGTCCTTCTCCTTGCCGGGTGCTCGATCCCTCCTGGGAGAGCCGCGGCCGGGCGGGAAGTGGTGGAGGCAGGAGATTCATCTCCGGGAGAATGGCAAGAGGCTCCTGAGGCATAAGAACTATCATGGGCAATTCTTCTCTGCTAAGGGGGGGGGGGGGAGGGAAGCAATTCTCATTAGGCAGTGATGCCACTTTCAGGTAAGGGATCATTTTCGAGATAGGAAGGGAGGGGTGGTGGGAATGAGCGGGGCTGTGGGGAGGAGGATGCTACGGTACTGTCTATCTATGGACCAAATGAGCAACAGCTTCGCTTCTAGAGGGCAATGTGCGGATTACTGGAGGCACAGGTGCAAGGGAAGCTGGTTATGGGGGGGGGGGGGATTTGAATGTAATATTGGATAAACAGAAAGATAGACAGGCAAAATCGAGGGATGGAGGAACGAAGGGTGTTGGGACAAATAATCCGTCAGTTTCACTTGGTCACCACCTGGAGGGATACCCATCTTAGGTGGTGGGAGTTTACATTTTACTCCACTCCTCATGATGGCTTCAGTAGAATTGATATGATCCTAGCGGATCAGCTATGGATGGCAGTGCTGAAAGAAGCAGCAGTGGGATCTTTAACATGGTCTGACCATGGCCTAGTCTGGATAGAATTAGGAGAGAGGTATTCAGGAGGGTATCAAGTTCTGGCAGTTGAACAAAAGCTTGTTGAGATACCCGGAGGTGATAGATGTGTGCGCTACTATTAAAGAATATATTCTGATGAATGATACAGGGGAAGTGGGGGATGGTACCCTGTAGGAGGGCCTTAAAGCGGTGGTGAGAGGTCATTTTATCATATGGACGGCACACCTTAAGAAGCGTCAACTACAGCGGGAAGAGCAGTTGACTGGGACATCCGGGATAGAGTATTGGAGTACCAGCGAAACAGGGCTAAGAGGTATGGCGGCAGGTTGGGCAGTTGGGGAACAAACTGCAGAGTTTGCAGGCGGAACAGATGACTTTCGCCCTGCAGCGGACCTGCCAGTTCGGAGATAGGGTGGGTCAACCTCTGGCTCAGAAGTTGAGGAAGCAGGGATTCAGTCTCCGATAAGCCAGATCCAGGTGCTGGGCGGAGTGTTGAGTCAGAGAAGCACATTAGGGCACAGTTTGTTCAATTCTACCAGGAGCTCTACAAGAGACAGGAGGACAGAGGATGAGCAGATCCATCAGTACTTGCAGAGGTTGCAATTGCCAAGGCTTTCGGAGGTGACAATCAATGCCTTAGAGCGGGACATCGAAGGGGAGGAGACTGGCCAGGCGGTAAAGGCCTTGTCGGTCAGGAAAGCTCCCTGGTTAGATGGCCTGCCAGGTATCTTTTATAGGATATACTTGGAGGTGGGTGGCTTGCTGAAATCGGGTATACAATGGAATATTGCTAGACGGTGGGGCTTTATCTAGGGACATATTCACAGTGGGTATCTCCATCTTACCTAAAAGGGGGGAAAGACCCCACAAAGTGCAGCTCATACCACCCCATCTCTCTCACTGATGTTGTCAAGATATTGGTGAAGCTATTGGCTACCCATATGGCTGCTTGGATGGGGGCCTTAGTGCAACCGCATCAAATGGGTCAACAGGCTCCCGATAATACTAAATGGATGATTGAGATTTTATAAGCAACCACTCTTACAAAGGCTGAGGTCACGTTCCTCTCAGTCGATGTGGAGAATGCCTTTGATAGAGTCCACTGGAGCTTCCTCTTTATGGTGATGGAGAGGACAGGTGTTGGGCATAAGTTCGGGAGCTGGGTGCGGGGACTCTGTGGGGCACAGAGGGCCAGAGATAAGGTAAATGGAAGGTACTCTGTGGCATTTGAGATGGGCAGGGGGACAAGACAGGGCTGCCCGCTGTGTCCCTTCTCTTGTTTGCTTTAGTGATGGAGTCCTGGTGCAAGCGGTCCGACAGAAAGAAAGCGTACGAGCGGTGGAGTTGGGGGATAGAGCCATAAAATTTGACGTTTTGCAGATGACATTTTGCTCCATTTGGCAGACTCGCAGCAGTCACTCCCGGAAGCGCTGGATGAATTACGGAGATATGGGAGGGTGTCGGGCTTTAAACTGAACACAGATAAAATGGAAGCGCTGAATATTTCAGTGCTCCTAGGAGTGGAGGCACAGTTGAGAGGACAGCTCCATATTAAGTGGGCCAGAGGATCGATCAAGTATCTGGGGGTGCAGATCCCTGCTACGTACAAGGATCTCTACCGGGTTAACTAAATACCGTTGCTTAAAACTCTCTCAACAGCATTAGAGAGGTGGATGCGAATTAAGATATCATGGCTGGGGAAAATCGCTGCAGTAAAGATGACTTCTCCCTATGGTACTTTACTTATTTCAGGCACTGCCAGTCCTGGTCCCGGCTTCTGCTTTACAGGTCCTTCAACGAAAAGTCTCTCATTACATTTGGAGGCGTAAGCCACTTCAGGTAGCGAGGGAGACAATGACACAGGAGCTCCTTATGGTCTTGGGCAAGCCACTTAACTCTTTTACAGGGATCATGGGCAATGGAGGGTTATCTCCAAGTTATAAATGCCCTGTTCAATGTAATTTCAGTTTGTTCAATGTAAACCGCCTTGATATCATGAAAGGCAGGAATATAAGAAATGTTAAATAAATAAATAAATAAATAGTTTTGTTCCAGGGAGGAGGGGTACTTGATGTACTGGATCTCAGAGCTTACTATTGGGTGGCACAGATTCAGCATTTGATAGGCTGGTGCCCAGGGGGAAAGGAGAAAAGGTTTGCGATGCTGGAACGAGCTGGGATCCACGAGGGGGCCTTGAGGACCCTACTGTGGGTCCCCCCAGGGATCAAAGTTACTGGGGACAGGGGAACCCGAGTATGTGCAGGGTTCTCCAGACCTGGGATGCAGTCCATAAGCAGGAGGGAAGGTTTCTCTGTTATGTCCTCCTTATGGGGTACAAAGGACTTTGCTCCGGGATGAGAGGGGGGGAGCCTATATTTGGTGGGGTAGGCATGGCTTGAGGTATTTTTACCAATTTATTAATGCAGTGGAAGTGGTAGCTTTTAAGGAGCTACAGAACGAATATGGTTTGAGGGAGGGGGATCAATTTTACTATGGGCAGGTGTGTCACTTTTTGCTGGGGAAGCTGAAGAAACAGGGCCTTAAACGGGAATACTCCAAATTGGAAATTGTAAGAAGGTATGGAAAGAGAAAGTCTAGGTGTTTGATGTCTGTGCTATATAAGGCGGTGCATGACACTGCATTCTCCTATATGAAGGAATGAGAGAGGGACCTTGGGAGGGAACTCACACTGAAGGATTGGAGAGAGATAGTGGACTCGATTCGATTAGCTTCTCTGTCTATAGCGATAAGGGAAAACTGCTATAAGGTATTAATGCGGTGGTACTATACGCCAGACTGATCACATCGGATGTTTCTGGTGATCTCACCAGCGTGCTGGTGGGGGTGTGGGGAACAAGGTTTCTTCTGGCACATATGGTGTGGGTGTCCTAAAATACAGGTCTTCTGGGTGAATGGGAAAGAGTGGATCAGGACATTACTCGGGGTGCAGATGGTGGTGGAGCCAGAGATGTTCCTACTCTGGTGGTGGTGGTGGTGGTGGTGGGGGGGGGGGGGGGGGTGGGACAGGGGAAAGAGGGCAAATATAAGGCGACTCTGACGTGCTTGTGTATAGCCGACTGGGCAATTGCCGCTAGCTAGAAACAACCTGAGGCACCAGCAATAGAATAGTGTGTGGGACGGGTGCGCCAAGTGGTATTAATGGAGCGCTTAACAACACTCCAAAGACAGCATATGGAACGATATGAAGCTGACTGGGCAGCTCGCAGCTGGGCTCTAGGGGAGGTGGTGAGAAGGGGGGGGCCCAAGGTAATGATAAAAATTAAGTATGAGTGGGGTATGTAAGGGTAGGTGGCCGCCACCTACCCTTACATACCCCACTCATACTTAATTTTTAATCTGAGTTCTCTATAGAGTTATAGAGAACTCAGATTACCATTGATGAATATGGTTGTTTGTCTGTAACTTGGATTCCATTTGGTATCAGTTCAGGAGAACTACTATGTTAACAATAAAGAACCATCACAAATATTTCTGGGGGAAGCTAATCACAAAACTTGAATAAAAACAATTCTACAAATAAAAAAAAAAATCACTGCAAATAAAAAAAAATACGAAGCCAGAACTATCACCTAGCTACAACTACTGCAGCTGTGGACTTGAAGGGGATCCTGATCAAGTCAGAGAGGGTATCTGCCATGTAAGTGGCTATAGACCCCAATCTGGCAGACTCCAGGCTATCTGGCAGCTGCTGAACCTAGCATAAGAGAGCATGGGCTACCAGACTCACACACAAAGAAACATGACGGCAGAAAATGACCACATGGCCTATCTAGTCTGCCCATCCATATCAACTACAATAGTCCCTTTTCTCCTTAAGAGATCTTCTGTGTTTGCCCCATGATTTTTTGAATTCAGATACTGTCCTTGTTTCTACTACCTCCATTGCATCTACCATTCTTTCCATAAAGAAATATTGCCATATATTACTCCTGAGTCTATCCCCTTTCACCCTCATCCTATGTCTCCTCGTAGCAGAATTTGCTTTCAATAGAAAGAAAGAGACTCTCCTCTTGAACATTTATGCCACGGAGGTATTTAAACATCTCTATTATATCTCCTCTATCCTTTCCTCTAACGAATACATATTACAATCCTTAAGTCTGTCCTCATATGCTTTATAACGAAAACCATTAACCATTTTAGTAGCCACCCTCTGCACTGACTCCATCCTGTTTATATCCTTTGGAAGGTGTGGTCTCCAGAACTGCACATTAATACTCCAAATGAGGTTGCACCAGCCACTTTAAGATCATCAGAAACAATCATGCCCAGGTCTCGCTTTTCTTTCATGAACAGAAATACTTCGCCCCAGCTACACTGTATTCACGCCCTTGAATTTTTTCAGCCCAAATGCATGACTCTGCATTTTTTAGCATTAAATCTCGGCTGACAAATTCTCAACCATTCTACAAGCTTCACTAGATCCCTCCTCATGTTATCTACTCCTTCCTGGATTTCTATTCTATTGCAGATTTTGGTATCATCTGCAAAGAGGCAAACCTTACCCGGCAGCCCTTCTGCAATATCACTAACAAAGATGTTAAAAAGAATCTGACCCAGGACAGATCCCTGCAACACACCTCTGGTAACATCCTTCTCAGAGTGAGCTCCATCTATCTGTACCCTTTGTTGCCTCCCACTCAACCAATTTTTAACCTAATCAGTCACTAAGGTCCATTCCTAGAGTGCTCAGTTTGTTTAAAAGTTACCTGTGCAGAACGGTGTCAAAGGTTTTACTGAAATTTAAGTACACTACATCTAGGGCTCTCCCTCGGTCCAACTCTCTAGTCACCCAGTCAAAGAAATTAATCAGATTTATCTGACAAGACCTGTCTCTGATAAACCCATGCTGCCTCAGATCCTGCAATCCACTGGACTCTAGAAACCTCACTATTCTCTCTTTCAGCAACATTTCCAATAATTTACTCACCACAGAGGTTAGACTAACCGGCCTGTAGCTTTTAACCTCACCCTTACATTCATTTTTGTGTAAAGGAATGACATGTGCCTTTCTCCAGTCCTCTGGGACCACTCCCAATTACAAAGAAGCATTGAAAAAGTCACTCAGTGGAGCTGCTAGAATGTTCCCAAGTTCCTTCAGTATTCTCAGATGTATCTCATCAGGTCCCATCACTTTGTCTACTTTTAGTTTAGCTAGTTGCTCAGGAACACGGTCTTCTGAAAGTATCCCCATCACTTCTGTTCCTATTTGTGGATGCTTTATTCTCATCAGCTTCTACATGTTCCTTCCCTATATCCTTGAGTCTGGCAATACCACTTTTGCCCTTCCTCCTCTCACTAGCATATCTGAAAAATGCCTTATCCCCCCATTTTATTGCACTGGCTATTTTTCTTCTTCTTTTTGTACCTTTGCTTTCCTGACTACTTTGCTAGCTTCTCTAAGTTTTTCCAAATATAGATGCCCATCCTTCCTCTCTGTGATGTCTTCCATTTTATGAAGGCCTCCCTCTTTCTTCACCTTTTCAGTTACTTTTTTTGAGAACCATAGTGGCCTCCTCTTCCTTTTACATTTATTTACCTTTCTACCAAAAGGTTTGTTGCCTTTAACATAACCCATTTCAGTTTTGCCTATTGCTTTTCTACATCCCCCAGCTGTGCGGGGGGATCTGTATATCACTCCAATGCAAATAGATTTCCCTTTCCCTCTTTCTAGTTTAACCCAAAGTGCCTCCTTGCTCCCTTTTAAGCCCTGTGATTCTATAGTTTTAATATTTTTTTACATATGGTCCACTTCTCCTCCCCTTCTCCCTACCCTGTCCTCCCCCATGCCACTGCCCAGGAGCCCAAGGCAGAAGTCAAAAGGAATTCTTAAAGAAGGTCTCTCTACCTTCCAATCATGAGACTCCCATGAGCACAGCACCCCCTTTTATTGGAATAGTCATGCACTTGGTCACTGCCATAATGAGGGCATCCAACTGAGAGAACCCAAAAAGCTGATCCAGGCTTGCCCTAGGACAGGGTATATAACAGAGGGAACTTTAGAGCCCTTAAGGCCCAGCTCCAGATTCTTTCACCAAGAGACCAGGAACTGCCGCATGGGTTCAGTCAAAGGAAAGAAGCCAGAAAAACACCTAATATGTTCCAAGATAGGGTCCATCTGCAATGCCATCACAGAGGCAGAAGCTCTGATGAGCAGGGACTGTCTCTTACATGTCTGTGCAGCTCCAAAATGTGTAAGGCCATTATAGTGTCCTGAATCAGCATCGAAAAGTCCTCCCTGTGAAAAAGGCGATCACAGAAGATTTACACCCTCTATAAAGGGAAAGCTCTCCTTCCTCCTCAGACTTACCTTCTAGAGGGGAAAGAATCCTCATCAGCATCCCAACCAACTTCCACAGAGGATAAGGCTACGGTCCCAGAGGAACACATGGGTGAAAGAGTACTTAACCCCCTTGCCAGCTGTGACAAAGAAAACCAAGGCCTGGCCCCTGGGCCCCTGCAAAGGAGGTTGCCAAGCAGCAAGAAAGGACTAAGAACAGCCTGTGAGCTATTTCAGTACCTACTGCTCAAAACCTGTAGAAGCAGCCCCGGAGTCCTGATTGGGGCTGCTGGCTAGAAACTGAGGCCTCCTCAACTTCTGTCACTCTGAATAGATACCTTGAGGGCCTCCAAGAAGGCCACCAGCATCACAGGCTGGAGTGGTGTGGAGGGCTCAGAGTAGGCACTAGGCCCCAGGACTAGACAATGCTGAAAAAATACAATAAAATAAAAATCAGGCTTTGGGCATCCCCATCACACAGGGGTCAGGAAAAGTCCACTGCGGCCCTGACCCACGAGTCACGCATGGCACAATTCCATGCACTGGGCATACTTGTGAAGGCTCCACACATCAAAGAAAAAAAAACATTAAAAAAAAAACAAAAAAAGAAAACTGCCAAAAAGAATAGCATAGCCTACAAAAAAAAAAAAAAAGAAATTGCCAAAAAAAAGTGGCATAGGCCCACGGTGAAAAGGGAGATCTGAAAAAAGAATACCAGCACCAGACAGGCTGGTCTGGGAAACCCAATTCAGAAAAATAGAAAAAAGTGCAGCAAGCAGATAGAGGACAGCATGAGGGAAAGGGGCTCGGGCCTATCCTATCAACTCCCTTAGGGGCCTCATAGGATCCTCCTGTCTGCTTTCCGGTCCATCCACGAGTAACAGTAACAACTACGAACTCAAGAAGAGCCACCAAATCCAGCCTCATCCCCACAATACATAAAATGGTACACAACTCGCTCACTCAAGGAATTATGCCAAAGCAACTAAAGCTTGCCTCAGTAAGACCTATCGCAAAGAAAACAACTCTCGACAAAAAAGATCCAGCAGCATACCGACCAATCTCCAGCATACCCTTCCTCGCAAAAATCATCGAAAAAACGGTTCAACTACAACTTCAGGAACACATCGACAAACACGAAACACTCGATGACAACCAACATGGATTCCGGCCCAACCATGGAGTCGAAACGCTACTGATCTACCTCTTCGACAGCATCCTAAGAACAATTGACAACACCAGGAATGGAATCATAATGATCTTCATTGACATCTCCTCAGCCTTCGACACAGTAGACCACAACACCCTCCTGGAAAGACTAAAGAACACTGGTATACATGGTATCACATTGAAATGGTTCCACTCATACCTAACCGAAAGACAACTACAACTACAGGTCAAGCTGGGACACAACACCTCCCGACCCATAAACGTCCAACAAGGAGTACCTCAAGGATCCGCACTCTCAGCACTCCTATTTAACATCTACATCCAACCAATATGCAACATCATGAAAGAGAACGACATTCAATACACAATATATGCAGACGACATCATGATATACACCCCGATATCAATCGACAACCCGGACTTCTCCAAGATAACAGACTGCCTCACCCAAATGGCGAGTTGGTGTCAAAACAACAACCTCGCAATAAACTACAACAAGACCGAAGCTTTAATCATCACTCGGAACCAAAGCTTCATACACCCACCAAATATAATGATACAAAGCACTACCATACCAATAAGATCAGAAGTGAGATACCTCGGAGTTACTCTGGACAACAAACTCAATCTCAAGCCTCACATAAACAAAACAATCCAAAAAGCCTACTACAAGATGCGAATCATCAGGAGACTAAAACCGCTCCTCGCCCCAGAACACTTCCGTACCGTCTGTCAAGCACTGATAACCCCACTACTGGACTTCTGCAATCCGATATACCTTGGACTACCGAAACAAACCCTCAAACCACTCCAACTGGCACAAAACACAGCAGCACGAATCATATCAGGAACCGCACGACAGGAGCACATCACACCCACCTTAAAGGACTTACACTGGCTTCCAATCCATGCACGAATCAGATACAAAACAATCATAAACCTATTTAAGATAAAACAGCACACATCAGCAAACAGCCTGCACACCCTCATACAACCAGACACCAGTTCACGTCCCAGAAGAAAACATACACACAACCGAGTCAGCACCCCAAGTGAATACAAACACACACGCAAGGACACAACACACTCACTTTACTCGATTGTTTGCTGTGATACCACCTTGATTATTAAGATAAGGCGGTTTAGAAATACTGTTAATTAAATTAAATTAATTAAGAAGACAGGAGCGTACCCAAACTCCGAACAATGCTGGGCCTACAAGTCTCAGTCACACAGGTCACGCCCGTTGGTTGGGCTACAAGAAGAAAACCTATGTGCATTGCTGCACCATTCCAAACATCTTGCCACCTACTGTTTGCAAATAGTGGCTTCTCTCAGTGCTGCACTAAAAGACATACAAAGTGATAACATCACTGAAAGTTGCTCAAGTCCATCTCCAGCTACTGGCAAGAGAACATAACCCACTCATCTGGACTGGTCTAGCAGGATGATAAGGAAATAGAAGTTTGTCCCTAGTAGCAATTATTTCCCTGACTGAGACCTTTATCCCAAAGGCAGAACTTATTGGTCTGTTTCTACTCTGCTCCTGGAATGGACCAAAGGAAAAAGTCACTGCCACTGGCCTTCCTCCGAAATGGCCTGAGCTGGGCCATAAAAGAGCTTCCGGCTGCTCCCTGTTCCCTTCCTCTCTACAGTCTATGTAAGACCAACTAGGAAGTCGGTGCTGCTACCCATCATCCTCTGATGTAGTATATGCTGAGAATGAAGGAATGCAGCCCCTTCCTACCCCAGCATCTAATGTAATCCTCTACTCCTGTTGCTGTTTCCTTTTCCTCCTGGGCGATTCAAATCAACTGTGTGATATGTATGGGAAGACGAGGAGCAGATGGCAGGAGGAGTGGGTTAGATTAGAAGCACCCCACCACAAACCCTGCTGGGCTTGAAAGAGAGGCCAGAAAGAGAACCAGAAGATGGAAGATAGGAGGAACAATATCCTTCATGTAGAGGAACGAGGGGAGAGAGGTGAGGAGAGGGAAGGAACCTGAAAGGAGGCCTGACTGTACAGGGGCTGTGTACACTGTGAGGGTACTCAATAACAGTATATAACTGAAAGCCCTCAGAAAGAGTTAACACCACCGATTCAGTAGCTCAGACATCCCAAAGCCTATTGCTAAGGTGATGTCCTTGAGGAAGCTCTTCTGAATACTCTACTCTGCAGAAAGTTCAGATAGCAGAGAAACTATAGGTCTGTTTATAGTACAGAAAGTTGCAGGGAAGAACTCTCTCTTCGGTCTTGAAACATACACTGTTAGAACTGCTTGAATTAGAATTATTGTTTAAGAAGTTATGTCTGGTAAAACATGTATGTCTCTTTCTGATGACCTATACTAATAAGATCTGACCTATGACGACATGGAGATGCACATTACAAATATGCAGTAGTAAAAGATGTAACATGATGCTTGACGTAGAATAATAGGGTGGAAATTATACTGTGAGATGGCATTTTAAACCAATAAAAGGTGGCTGAAGTAGGCAGAATTTAGAGAGCAATTGCAGACTTTGCTCACTCTCTTCCAAAGCGCTTTGATCCTGTGTATACCACAATTGTGTGTGTGAATTGTATTATTGTTTTCTTCTCATTGCTTTGAGTGGAGAGATTTGTTCCCAAGAGCCCAGGTTCTCTTGCCGGCGAGGGGTGGAAGAGTAAATTTAGAACCTATGACTATGAAGGGGAACTGGATTTAGCTCACACCTTTCTTAGAAGTACAAGACAAGTTACAACCAAGTACAGTAGGTATTTTTCTGCCCTCAGCTTTACAATATAAAATTTGTACCCGAGGCAATACGGGATGGAGAAATTTTACTTGATAGTACTCTTTCCTTGAATCCTGCTAGACCAGTCCAGACAAGTGGGTTATGCTCTCTTGCCAGCATTTAAAGGAAGATTTCAGCAACCTTTCAGTGATGTTATTGCTACATATACTGTATATGCTGGTGCAGCACCAAGAGAAGCCAGTAGGACACTTCCCATGCAGTAAACTGAAAAATTTAGAAAAAAAACTTATAATGCATAATGTTAATAACCAACAATTCAACTTTGCAACAAATATGAGCAAGTATATGGCTCTCTTACAAGACTTAACTCTGCATTAGGTACTGACACAAACAATGAAATCAAAAGGCAACAGGGCTTCCCAGTATGCAATAGGAATATTCCAGGCTGGGTCTTTGACTGGTTAGAGTAGTTACTCACCTGTAACAGGTGTTCTCCAGGAGCAGCAGGAATCAGTCCTCACATATGGGTGTCATCGGCGCCAATGAAGCCCCAGCGGAGCATTTCCCAAGCTTTCCATGAAAGCCTTTGGGAATGCTGGCACGCATGCGCGGTTCCCTTCCTGCCAAAAGATGCCATCTTACCTCAGTCAAACGACATAGCTAAGAACAGCACACAAAAATGAAAAATAAACTATGTACAACTGCAACTCCAAGGGGAGGAGGGAGGGTTGTGAGGACTGATTCCTGCTGATCCTGGAGAACACCTGTTACAGGTGAGTAACTACTCTTTCTCAAGGACCAAGCAGGAAATCAGTCCTCACATATGGGTGACTCCCTAGCTCTGGGCTACCAGGAACCCAGGCTGAACAAGAGAACTCCCTCTAGTCTCAGCAGCAAAGAAAGGCTTTCCAAGGACACAACCTCCACCGGTAGCCCAACAGAGGGCAGGAGGGTAGGAGTTGCCTAAACCTCAAAGAGATTCCGGAGTACTGCTTGGCCAAAAGCACTGTCCCTACGGGACTCCCTCTCCAGACAGTAATTGGTCGCAAACGTCTGGCTTGAAGACCAAGTTGCAGCCCTGCAGATGTCTACCAAGGGCACAGAGTGGAGATGAGCCACTGAGGCAGCCATTGCCCTGACACGATGGGCCGTGACCCGACCCTGCAAAGGAAGGTCAGCCGCCTTGTAAGCCCAGGTGATACAGTCAGCCACCCAGATGGACAAGGTACGCTTGGACACAGCCAACCCCAACTTATTGGGGTCAAAGGAGACGAAGAGCTGAGTAACCCTTTGATGCCCTTGCGTACGGTCAAGGTAGAAGGATAAGGCCCTCCTACAGTCCAGGGTATGCAGAACTGCTTCAGCCTGGCTTGCATGAGGCCTAGGGAAGAATGTTGGAAGAACCACCTCTTGATTGAGGGGTCCTCTGCCTACGGGGCCCATTACCCTGGCCCTTGGCTTGCTGACCCTGGGGGGCAGCTTTGACAGCCTGATACTGAGGGTACTGTTTGTAGGCAGTGCCCTTCCTCGGGTAAAAGGACTTTTTACCCGAGCCCTTCTTGTGTGAAGGGGCAGAGGTCTTCCTCGACAGCCTTGTCCGGGTAAGGTGCTCGGTCTCGAGCTGAGCGGCCTTCTCGTTCACGGGTTTGCCAAAAAGGTTCTCACCTCGGCAGGGGACATCGACCAACTTGTCCTGAACCCATGGCTCGAGGTCCGATGACTGCAGCCACGCCTAGCGTCGAGCCGCGATGCCGGCAGCCGCAACTCGGGCCGAAGCCTCGAAGCCATCGTAGGTGGCACGGGAAATGAACTTTGAGCATTCCCGAATCCCCAAGGACAAGGTCTTAAATCTCTGCAAGGGTTCCCCGGAGAGACCAGCAGAGAATCCGGACAATTCCTTGGCCAGGTCTCGCAAGTACATGCCCATGTACAGCTGGTAAGACTGGACAGGGCAAGCAAGCATAGACCCCTGGAAGCACTTTCTACCGACGCCATCGAGGTTGCGGGCCTCCCGGCCGGGGGGCACCACAGAGTGCATCTTCTGGTTCTTCAGACGATGCATGGCCGATTCCACAACCATGGAATGGTGTGGTAGCTGTGCTTTCTGGAAACCAGGGCTTTTGTGGAGTCGATAGATGGAATCGACTCGCTTGCTCAGAACCGGCGCCGAGGCCGGTGCCTCCCACATCCGGAAGAGGAGCCGTTCCAGCATCGGAGGAACCGGGACAGTAAAGGCCTCCTTCGGAGGAGAGTCGTACTGTAAAGCATATCCCGGACGAACTCCGAGAACCTAGTGTCCTCCAGAGGGGATCTACTCTGGGGCTCAGACTGCGGTGAGTCCGAAGGGACGCACCAAGTCTTAAAAGTATCGGGAGACTCCTCGTCCTCCATCTCCCAGGCGGACTCATCCGAGGAGGAGTCAGGGCCCGACCCCGCGGAGCCCCGAGGCACCCGCCCCGACGCCGGGGGCACCGGCGTCGACACCCTCGGTCCCGAACGGGAGGTCGAAGGAGAACTCGACCGAGGACGACTCCGAGCCACGAGGGTCTCGAGTATCGGCTCGGTCTCCGGGGTTGACTTCGAAGTCGACGTCCCGGTGGTCGGGGCAGATGCACCAGACAGGCTGGCCATCAGTGCCCGCTGCTGCTCCATGAAGGCAGACAATCTGCTCTCCAAGGCTGTCATCCTGAGACTCAGCTCGGGAGACGCAGCAGCCACCGACTCGGGCCCCGGCGGCACCGGGCCCGACGTCGGCTCTCTGGGAGGAGAGTCCACGAGGACTACGGGGCTTACGTGTCCAGCAGACTCTGGCTCCACGCGAAGAACTTTGGCAGGCTTGTGTTGGTCCACGGGCCCGGGACGGCGGTCGGGAGTCTTAGACCTGGCCCTCGAGGGACCAGGGACCTCCTCCAACGCCACCCTCATGAGCCGCTTCTTCCTCTTGCGTTCCCAGTCAGGGGACCCCCTGTCCGAGGAGCTTCGACGGTGCTCGGGATCGGAATCCCGAGATGTCGAGGCCTCAGACGAGGTCCAGGCCCGGCCGGAGGCTACGTCCGAGAAAAGCCTTTCCTTCTGATGCTGTCGACTTCTGAGTGCCTTGGAAGACATCTTCCCACATGGCGCACACGACTTGGGGTCGTGGTCAGGGCCGAGGCACCGAAGGCAGCAGTCGTGTGTGTCGTGAGAGACATAAAAGTTTTACACCGATCACACTTTTTGAAACCACTGGAAGCCATCGTGGGAAAAAAAGAGCCCCTGCGAGGTCAAAAGACCGGCCTTCCAGGGAAAAACGAAAAAAGGGCGCTAACGCCAGCCACAAAGGGCAAAAACCAAAAAAGAAGATAAACGGGCTCGATACTGGTGTACCGAACCCGGCGTGAGGGGAACCGGCGTCGAACCAGAGAAAAATAGCGAAAAATCACCAAAGAAAAAATCACTTTTATCCGGGAGAACAGGACACACGTCCGGTGGGCTTCTCGGAAAAAAAGAGAGACTGAGGTAAGATGGCACCTTTCGGCGGGAAGGGAACCGCGCATGCGTGCCAGCATTCCCAAAGGCTTTCATGGAAAGCTGGGGAAATGCTCCGTTGGGGCTTCATCGGCGCCGATGACACCCATATGTGAGGACTGACTTCCTGCTTGGTCCTGGAGAATAGTAGGATTCAAGGAAAGAAAATCAGGCAAAATTTCTCCTCTTATCTTGGTAGACCACTCCTGAAGAATGAGATATACCCAAGCAGCCAGGACCCTGGGTGGAAATAAAATGAGACTCTGGACAGGACTGCCCTACCTAAGGTGTCATACCTGTAGTACTTCACAAAGGTACTCAGAGATGATCAGGTCACCACTTTGCAGATGTCCTCCAAAGCCACCAAGGAGTACCCTTCCCAGAAAGAAGCTTGTGCCCCAGTGGAGCGAACTTTGATTCCCTCTAACACCCGCTTACCAGTCAGAAGCTACACTAATTGAACGGCCTACTTAATCCAGCAAGTGATAGAGGAATTGTCTGCTGCCAGCCCTTCCTCAGGCCATCAAGGAGGACAAAAAGACAACCCAACTGGTGGAAAGAATTGGAAATTTGCAGGTACCTGGCCAACACCCTCTGCATGTCCACTAGATAGAGCAAGAGGTAGCTCTGAAGAACCTCAGGAGGAAGACAGAATTTCAGTCTGGTTCAGCACCTTTGGGAGAAAGGATGGCACAAACCCCAAAGAGACAGAGGCCGCTGTAATGACCAAGAAAGGCTCTCTGGAGCACAAGGCCTACAGCTCTGTCACCCAATTAGCAGACACTGTGGTTACCAGGAACACTATCTTAATAGTCAAATTCTTGAGAGAAGCATTGCTAATAGGCTCAAATGGAGGCCTCTTCAGTGTCTTCAACACCAGAGAGGTTTGGCTTAGGAATAACTTAATGGCTGATCTATTTCACTCCCTTAAGGAATCAGGCAACATTGGGGTGCGCTGCCAAGGACATACCTTGGATGCGAGCCCTGTAGTATGCAAGCCCACCACCTGAACCTTGACAGAGTTCAAGGCTAAATCTTGATCCAGACCAGACTGTAAGAAGGACAACGGCGACAATGTTTGCCTTCCTGGCCTCCAGGGAATGAGAGGAACACCATCTCCTGAAAATTCTCCAGACTTTAACTTAAGTCAATAATGTAGAGGCCCTACAAGCAAAGCAGGGTGTCTACTACTGCTTCAGAGTAGCCATTCTTGAACAGCCTACCCTCTCAAGGGCCAGGCCATAAGCAAGAAGGGACCAGGAGACTCCATCATAAGAGATCCTTCTCCTGAGACAAAAAGAGGGAGAAGCCTACCAACAGATTTGAGAGATTCACATATCATGACCTGCGAGGCCAATCTGGAGCCACTAGAATCACTAGGCCCAAGAAGGTCCAAATACTGCAGAAGATGGCTCACCAAAGGCCACTGAAGGAAGACAAAGTAATCCTTCCTAGGGCCACTCACAAAGCAGGGCATCCAAACCCACCACCTGCAGGTCCTTCCTGTTGCTCAAAAAGCTGTCCACTTTGGCATTCTCTTGAGGGGCCATTAAGCCAAAATCTGGAAGGCCCCACCTCTGCACAAGGCTGAACGCATGAAGGCTGAGCTCCCACTAGCCTTAACTCTGGAAGTCAGCCTGCATGTTGTCTACTTCTATGTGCATTGTGGACAGGGCAATCAGATGCTCTACTGTCCAACAACCCAGCTCATCTCGAGAACCACTCTGGCATTACGAGTTCTGCTACATTTGTTGACATACACCACCACCGTGGCATTGTCCAAGAACCTCAGACACCAGAAGGATTGCTCTGCCTCCACATGTATAATCACCCAGGCCTCCTGAGTGGACCAATCCCCCTGGGCAAACTGGCCAAGCCAACATGCACTCCAGTCCATCAGGCTGGCATCCAAGATGATAGGCACCAAATCCAGCAATTTCAACAGTATCCTGGCCATTAGGTGATGGGACTGCAACCACTACTTCAACTGTTCTTTAATTTCTTGAGGGAGAGGAAAAGAACTAGCTCCAAGGTCGCTGCTATGGACTAGAGGAACTGGAAGTAGTCCCAGGCCCTAGGCACAAAAGCCTTGATATGGCTCTGAAACCTGAAGGATCTCCCTGCTGTGAGGAAAACTCAACCCAGGAGAGAGTGGAACTGATCCAAGTCCTGATACACTAGCAGGCTGTACTTGAGATAGATGGGTAATTGATCACCAACACCAGCCTTTCCAGACAGTAATCACTAGGTCTGTGTCATTTGTGGACTCTCCAATGAGTCTGACTGGATCAGCCAGATGTCCAGGTATGGGTTAACCCAGATTCCCTGCTTGCACAGAAATGCCACTACCATCATTAACTTGGAAAAGGTATGTGGAGCCCCGGCTAGGTCAAAAGACAGGGCCTGGAAATGGAAATGATGGCCCAAAACACAAAAGTGGAGAACCCGCTAAAACTGCTTCTCCATGGGAATGCGAAAATAAACCTTGATGAGGTCTATAAGGAAGTCCCTTGCCTGACCGATTCAATGACAGATATGATGGCTCTCAAATGGAAAAGAGGGATTCATTTAGCTACGACTGCCTGTAGGTCCAGGATATGCTGGAAGGAACCTCCCTCAGCTTGACACTCAGTAGATGACATAGCTAAAGCAAATAAAGAGCAGGGATGGAGGGTGGTATGATGTGGCTCTATTCCCATGCTGTCCACGGAGAACCCACATTACAGGTAAGCAACATCACTTTCTCTGTGGACAAGCAGGAGAAGAATAGAGCTACAGAAATGGGTGACTCCAGAGTTGAGGGTCGCAGAAGCTATTGTATGGCGACCCATAGAAAAAAAGATACATGTAGAGGAGTCTATGCAAAAAGGTGGGGGGTTTTTGTTTTTTTTTAAATGCAGATTGTTCAAAAACAATGTCCTTTCGGAAGGATACATCCAAGGCGCGATGCTTAGCCAAAAAGTGTGGATGGAAGACTAGGTTGCTGCTTTGCAAATATTAACAATATAAGTGTTCTTCAGATGAGCAACTGAGGGCAATTTAGAGGGGAGCTTGGGAATAGCTTGTCGATAACCAAAGTGAATACAGTCCACAATCCAATATGAGAGAGTCTGCTTCAAGACTGCAGGTCCCGCGTTGTTAGAATTCTAATTCACAAATAGGAAGTCTTACAGATTTGTTATGTAAATTTTGAGGTAGTAAAAGGAGCACCCTGCGACAGTCCAGAATGTGCAGGGTAGCTTCTGGTGGATGAGAATGACACTTCAGATGAAAAGAGGGCAAACAGTAGACTGGTTGAGGTGAAATTCACACACAACTTTAGGCAAAAAAGGAAGGGTGTGTGCGTAGCATATCACGATTAGCAATATACACAGTTTTTTCCTAATCAGATACTAGAACCTAAAGTTCACCCACTCATCTGACAGAAGTAATTAGCCATATTAAAAAGAACCTTCCAAGAGAGATGCTGTAGATTAGCCTGGCCCAGAGAATCAAATGGAACTGGGTGAGTTAAGCCAGGATAATATTTAAGCACCACGAGGGAAGTGGAAGCTGTATGCTTAGTCTGATATGCAAAAAAGCCTATAATGAAGCGAGATAGCAAAGGATGGATTGAAACTGGCCGCCCATCAGACCAATGGAATGCTGCTATTGCTGACAAGTGAAAACTTGCAGAGGTAGTTTGGAGGCCTGAACTGAAGAGCTCTACAAAGGTAGTCCAATAACCAAGGAATGGAACAGGTGAGAGGGTCGAAGCTATGACAAGTACACTAGATGGTAAAAAGCTTCCATTTGACACGACAGGACTTTTGTGCCAATAGATTTCTTGATGCCAAGAGAACTTCACAAACTGGTGAGGAGATTGGGAGACAAGACATTAGGAAGCTTTAAATAGCCACACTATTAGAGAAACGTACTTTAAGTTCAAGTGCTGCAGATTTGGTCCTGCTGAGTGAGAAACACCGGATGAGTCCCTAAGCTGATTGGTTGCTGGTGTGAGAGTTATTAGCTACGGAAACCACAAATAGTGAGGCCAAAACAGTGCAATTAGTATAACATGGACTTTGTACTGCAAGATCTTTGAAACAACCTGTGACAAAAAAGGAAAGGGGGGAAAGCAAAGGGAAGATCTAAAGTCCAAAGAATGCTGAAGTAAATCCTGAATTTGGCTGGCCATCTAGAACAGAACAGAGTGTACTTTTGATTGTGGCTAGAGGCGAAGAGGTTGATCGCAGGAGTACCCCAACAGTTGAAAAGAGTATGGAGTAAGTGAATGTCAAGAGATCACTCATGTGCATCTAAATGGTGACTCAGGGTATCCACCAGTTGATCATGGTTTCCAGGAGGTAAGCAGCCTGCAAAGTGGTTTGCATGGAGAAGGCCAGGTTCCAAATCTTAACTGCTTTGCAGCAATATGGGAGAGAGTTGACTCATCCCTGTTTGAGTAGAACATGGCTACTTGATTATATCAGTGTGGATGCACACAACCAACCCCACTTCATCCAGGGATGAAAAGCTAGGAGGCAGTTGAAGATGGCACGTAGTTTCAGGAGGTTGATGTGAACAAAACGCTCTGTGACAATCCAAAGATCTTGAGTACAAAGCATGGAAAGATGAGCACCCCAACCCATGGCAGAGGCATCAGTATGGAGCAGGGGTCCTCAAACTATGGCCCGCGGGCCACATGCGGCCCGCCGAGGACATTTATCCGGCCCGCCGGGTGTTTTTGCCACCGCTGCCTGTCCTCAGGGGCGGCTCTACCCAGGGCCGGCCCGTCCATTGAGCAAGAATGTTTTTTGCACAGGGCCCCGCGTTTCAGGGGGCCCCGCACAAAGAACATTCTGCTTTAAAAATTAAATTTAAAAAAATAAAGCTGGCTGCTGCCGCCGCAGCAGAATCGAGTGTCCCGCGGGGCCCCTTCTGCCCGGCTGAGCTCCTCTGCGACGGCTTTCAGATCCGCGAAGGGAGAGTGTCTCCCTCGCGTCTCTGTTAAGCCCGCAGGGGCTGATGGGAAATTTCCCATCTGCCCCTGCAGGCTTAACAGAGACGCGAGGGAGACACACTCCCTTCGCGGATCTGAATTTTTGAAAGCCGTCACAAAGGGCCTCAGCCCGGCAGGGAGAGCTCAGCTGGGCAGAGGGGGCCCCACGGGACACTTGATTCTGCTGCTGCCGCGGCAGCAGCAGCCAGCTTTTTTTTTTTTTTTTTTTTTAAAGTTTTCCCTGGGCCCATGTGGGGGGGTTAGGACTGGTAATGGGCTATGGAGGGGGTTAGGACTGGTAATGGGCTGATGGGGAGGGGTTAGGACGAGGTGGGCTGATGGGGTTAGGACTGGTAATGGGCTGTGAGCTGTTGGGGGGGTTAGGACTAGTAATGGGCTATGGGGGGGGGGTTAAGACTGGTAATGGGCTGTGGGCCGCTGGGGGCTGTCTGGAAATGGGGTGATGGGGGGTTAGGACTGGTAATGGGCTATGGGGGGGGCTAGAACAGGAAATGGGCTGATGGGGAGGGGTTAGGACTTGAGGTGGGCTGATGGGATTAGGACTGGTAATGGGCTGTGGGCTGATGGAGGGGGGGTTAGGACTGGCAATGGGCTATGGGGGGGCTGACTGGAAGTGGGCTGATGGGGGGTTAGGACTGTTAATGGGCTATAGGGGGGCTTAAACTGAAAATGGGGTGATGGGGTTAGGACTGGAAGTGGGTTGATGGGGGCTAGGACTGGTAATGGGTCGGGGGGTTGCTAGGACTGGAAATGGGCTGAGTGGAAGAGGAGGCTTGAACTGCAAATAGCTGATGGGGATGGGGACGGGGACTTGGAATGGAAATGGGCTGTGAGGGAAGGGAGCTAGGACTGGAAATGGGCTGATGGAGCAGCTAGGATAGGACTGGAAATGGGCTGTTAGGGGGAGCTAAGATTGGAAATGGGCTGTGGTGGGGCCTTGGATTGAAATGGACTCATGGAGGGGCTAGAACTTCCATGGAAGTAGGCTCATGGGGGGCTTGGACTGGAATTGGGCTGAGTGGAGGGGAGCTAGGATTTGACATGGGCTGATGGTGGGGCTAGGAAATGACTAGAAATGGGCTGATGGGGGGCTAGGATTGAAAATGAGCTGATGAAGGGACTCGGACTGGAAATGGATGGGGAGCTAGGACTGGAAATGGGCTGATGGGGGGGCTAGGACTGGATGCTGTGTGAGGCTGGAACTAGAAGGGAGCTGATGTTGGGGGAGGATTAGAATGGGATGGGGCTGGGAGAGTAAAATGGAGAGGGGAAAAATATTTTGTGTGGGAGGGATGAAAAGTCTACAATTGGCCGGGTATTGGGAGAGTAAGTGGGGATTGAGGATGGAGAGGTAAAATTTGAGTGGATGAAATAGGAATGAGGAAAGAGCAAAAGGAAAAAGATTAGTATGTTAAAGCAGATGCAGAGAGAGAGAATGGAAAAAAACTAGAAGAGAGAAGAAAGGACAAATGGACAGCAGACGATGGAGAGTTAGCAGAAAACACGAAGAAACCAGAAGAAAGTGGCTGGAGCAATTGCAACTGAAAAAAAATACACAAAAAGGTAGAAAGATCTCTTTATTTTGAATTTATTAACTGGAATAAGAAAGCTCTGGGAAATGTGCATCATTAACGTCTGCGCTTTGTTTGGTACAAGAGGAAATTTATTTATTTATTTACATTCTCTTATATACCGCACTATTCTGCATCAGTGCTGTTTACATTGAACAAACTGAAATTACATTGAACAGGGCATATAACTTGGAGATAACTATTTAACAGGGAACATTAATTTATAGTTTTATTTCTACAGTGTTGTTGTACATTCCAAGTTTGGCTTTTGGGGTTCTCAGTTTAATTATTGTCTTCCTGTTTCTAAACTGTGATTCCTTGTTTGGTGATGGTCTATGTTCTGCATGTGTAACTGAGCTGAGGTATTCTGTTTATTTAATTCCTATTTGACATTGCCACTTGTTCTCTTTCCCCAGTATTCTCTGAAATGTACTGGTTTAATATTTGCAGTGTTGCCTTTTGATAGGTAAGGTCTGGTGCTTTGTGAGCCCTGGTAGTGCTGTTACGATACGGCGGGTTTGCTATGAGTTCTAAATGGGCAGCGTTTGTAGTAGTTCCTAATGTGCCTGGCGGTTGGCACTGGATTATAGTAATCTAGAAATCTTTTAGTCTTTCTTTATCCATACACTCATTAAGAGGCATGTTTACTAAAAGTTAGTGTATGGTAACATTATGCAAATATTTATGCAAATGAGGTCCCGCACCTTGTCTCCGCACATGGTCCCACACCCCCTTGGGCCGCCCCTGGCTCTACCATGAGGCGAAGTGAGGCGGCTGCCTCAGGCGGAGAAATGTCAAAGGCGGCATTTTTGCCCCCAAAGTAGCCGCCTCACTTCAACTTCTAAAAAAAATAATCCAACTTAAACACAAAGTAAAACCGGTGCAGACTGCGGAGCCTTCATGTGCAGTGGCGTCCCGCCCCCAAAGGAAGTTGTATGCAAAGGAAGTTACTTCCTTTGGGGGCGGGACGCCGCTGCACGTGAAGGCTCCGCAGTCTGCACTGGTTTTACTTTGTATTTAAGTTGATGTCGCTAGGTGTTTAGGACTGGTAATGGACTGATACTGGAAAGTTAAATCAATAAACTTTACTTGTTCATCATTTTAAATATTGTATTTGTTCCCGTTTTGTTTTTTTACTTCAAAATAACATATGTGCAGTGTGCATAGGAATTTGTTCATAGGTTTTTTTTTAAACTATAGTCCGGCTCTCCAACGGTCTCAGGGACAGTGAACTGGCCCCCTGTTCAAAAGGTTTGAGGACCCCTGGTATGGAGGATAAGAATATAACATAAGATATGCCATACTGGGTCAGACCAAGGTCGATCAAGCACAGTATCCCGTTTCCAACAGTGGCCAATCTAGGTCATACGTACCTAGCAGTTTCCCCAAAAGACACAGGTTCCACAATGCTTGTATTTGGTCAAGCACTGATATCCTGGGTCCCTTCTTAATAATGGTTTATGGACCATTCCTCCAGGAACTTGTCCAAACCTTTTTTTAAACCCTGCTACACTAACAGCCTTTACTACATCCTTTGGTAACAAATTCCAGAGTTTGATTACACGTTGAGTGAAAAAATATTTTCTTTTATTAGTCTTAAATAGTTTACCCTGTAGCTTCATTGCATGTCCCCTAGTCTTTCTATATTCTGATAACGTAAACAATCGATCTACGTTTACCCGTTCCACTCCGTTCATTAATTTATAAACTTCTATTATATCTCCCCTCAGCCATCTCTTTTCCAGGTTAAAGAGCCCTAACCTTTTTAGCCTTTCTTCATAGGGGTATCTTTCCATCCCCTTTACCATTCTGGTGGCTCTTCTCTGAACCTTTTCTAATAACGCTATATCCTTTTTAAGATACGGCGACCAGAATTGCACACTATATTCAAGGTGTGGTCTCACCATGGAACGATATAGAGGCATTATAATATCCTTTGTTTTATTTTCCATTCCTTTCCTTATGATACCTAGCATTCTATTTGCTCTCTTGGCCGCCGCTGCACACTGGGCCGAGGGTTTTAACATGTTATACATAATGATGCCTAAATCTTTTTCCTGGGTGGTGGTTCCTAATGTGGAACCTTGCATCGTGTAACCATAGTTTGGGTTGTTCTTCCCTAGGTGCATAATTTTGCACATGTCCACATTAAATTTCATCTGCCATTTTGATGCCCAGTCTTCCAATTTATCAAGATCCTCTTGCAATTTTCCACAATCCTCTTGGGTTTTAACAACTTTAAATAGTTTTGTGTCATCTGCAAATTTTATAACCTCACTCGTTATTCCCTTTTCCAGGTCATTTATGAATATGTCAAAAAGCAGCGGACCCAGCACAGATCCCTGGGGTACACCACTATTTACCTTTCTCCATTGGGAAAATTGGCCATTTAGCCCTGCCCTCTGCTTTCTGTCTTTTAACCAGCTCCTGATCCACAATAGTACACTGCCTCCTATCCCATGACTCTTTAGTTTTGCCAAAAGTCTCTGATGAGGGTCCTTGTCAAAGGCTTTCTGAAAGTCCAAATACACTATAGCAACCGACTCACCTTTGTCTACCTGTTTGTTCACATCTTCAAAAAAACATAAAAGATTAGTAAGACAAGATCTTCCTTGTCTAAAGCCATGTTGGCTGTCTCCCATTAAGCCATGACTATCTACGTGTTCAGGAATTTTGTTCTTTATGATGGTTTCTACCATTTTTCCCGGTACTGACGTCAGGCTCACCGGTCTGTAGTTTCTTGGATCACCCCTGGAACCCTTTTTAAAAATTGGTGTTTCGTTCGCCATCTTCCAATCTTCAGGTATTACAGATGATTTTAATGATAGGTCACACATTACTAATAGCAGGTCTGAAATCTCACATTTCAGTTCTTTCAACACCCTTGGATGTATATCATCCGGCCCAGGTGATTTGCTACTCATCAGTTTATCTAATAGTTGTAATATATCTTCCCGATGTATCGATATTTCCTTCAATTCTTCCGCACCTTTAAATACCACTTCAGTCATGGGTAACATCCCTACATCTTCCTCAGTAAAGACTGAAGCAAAGAATTCATTCAGTCTCTCTGCTATCGCCTTGTCGCCTCTTAGTGCCCCTTTAACCCCTCTATCATCTAATGGACCAACTGACTCTCTCACAGGTTTTTTGCTACGAATGTACTTGAAAAAGTCTTTATTACGCGTTTTTGCTTCCACAGCAAGCTTCTTCTCAAATTCTCCCTTTGCCTGCCTTATCAATGCCTTGTATTTAACTTGCCAGTGCTTGTGCTATTTCCAGGTTTCGTCATTTGGCTCTTTTTTCCATTTCCTGAAAGATGCTTTTTTGGCATCATCAGCCTCTCTGACCTCACCTTTAAACCATGCTGGCAGTTTTTTGGACTTCCTTCCACTTTTCTTAAAGCGTGGAATACAGCTGGTCTGGGCTTCCAAGATAGTATTTTTCAACACCACCCAAGCTTGATGTAAGTCTTTAACCTTTGCAACTGCTCCTTTTAGTTTTTTCTTAACTATTTTCCTCATTTTATCATAGTCTCCCCTTTGAAAGTTAAAAGGTAGTACTGTGGATTTCCTTACTATCCCTCCTCCATTAATTAAATTAAATGCGATCATGCTATGATCACTATTGCGAAGTGGCCCCAACACCCTTATCTCTTGCACCAGATCTGATGTTCCACTAAGGACTAGGTCCAATATGGCTTCCCCTCTGGTTGGTTCATGAACCAGCTGCTCCAAGAAGCAGTCATTTATTTTGTCTAGGAACTTTATCTCCCTAGCATGTCTTGAGGCAGAGGAGGCTAGAATGGACAAACAGTCTTTTAGGTGGGAAGGGTGAGCCCACTACAAAGGGCAGTCCCTCCTTAGGGAAATACATACCTTTTTGGCCAAGGGTTGGCACAACAGATTCCACTGTAACTTTAAGTGTCAAGGAATACTGCACATAAAGAGTATTTTAAATGGAAGGACAGAGATGCTGCAATAGGGTCCAGAGCTCTGAGAATGGTACATGCAGGAACTCTTGCTCTCCTAGAAAACAGAAGACAAAGTGGACAGTGCAAGACTGTAGTCCTCTGGAAGAAATGCTATGGCTTGTTGAGTCCATAGATGCACCACTATGAAAAGAGGGGATAGAAACATAGAAACATGACGACAGAAAAAGACCACATGGCCTATCTAGTCTGTCCTTCCATATCAACAACTACAACAGTCCACTTTTTACCTTTAGAGATCCTCTGTGTTGGTCCCATGCTTTTTTTAATTCAGTTACTGTCCTCATCTCTACCACCTCCACTGGGAGACTATTCCATGGATCCACTACTCTTTCCGTAAAGAAATATTTCCGCATATCACTCCTGAATCTCTCTCCCTTCACCCTCATCCCATGTCCCCTCGTAGCAGAACTTGCTTTCAATTGAAAGAGGCTCTCTCCCTGAACATTTATGCCACTGAGGTATTTAAACATCTCAATCATATCACCTCTATCCCGCCTTTCCTCTAAGGTGTACATCCTGAGAAGGAATCAATGAAGACTTTTGAAATGGATGAGAACGCAATTCTTATTCTTCAAGAAGTAGGCTGACTGAATAGGGCCCTGGCTTTGTCTGGTGACCTCTCAGAGATTAGGATATCAACCAGGTAAGGGAAGAGACAGACTTTTCTGTCTCAAGTGGGCCAAGACTTGAGCAAGGGTGCTGAAGTGAGACCGAAAGGAAGAACCTTGTACCTAAAATACATAGTTACAAATACTGTTCCATGTAAAAGTATATAAAAATTGTTAAACTGTTCCCTGTAAACCGCCCTTGATCTCTGGAAGGGACGGTATAGAAGAAAAGAATAAATAAAATAAAATACTTGTTCTGAAAGGTGGCCTGGATGAATTGGAATGTGAGCATAAGTGTCTTTTAGTTTCAGAGGGATCAACAGTTGTCCCAATGAAGAAGAGTAAGAGTAGTGCCTAGGGAATGCATTTTGACCTTTGCTGTCTTCAAAAATCGATTAAGACATCAGAGGTCCAGAATAGGGCATAGGCCACCTAACCTTCTGGGGATGAGAAGTACCTGAATTACAGATCTTTGCAAGGAGGCAGTACCTCTCCGATGGGCTACACACAAAGCAAGATCAAATTTCAATATTCAGCAAAGTGAGCCATGGGATGACCGAAAAGGGGATAGCTGGTTGAAATTAAATGTGAGACATATTTCTGAGATCCCAATGGTTCATCATGATGGATTCCCAGCTTGCTTTAAAGTATTACAGTTAGCCTCCTATTGACAAACAGTCAAAAATTTGGCACTGGCTTTTGAGTGGAAGAGGCAGTAGTATTAGGTTGTTTTCTGTCTCTTTGATGTTGTCTCTGCCCATAGGCTTGCACCAGCTGCCACTATGGTTGTGGTGGAGTATACAGTTGATACCTTCTACGATGATACATAGGCTCAGCATAATGAAGTGGGTACTGTCTGCAATAAAATGGAAGCCAAGTTCTACGAGTCGAAGCACTCTGTGAACTCTCAGCACAGCCTGTTGAGCAAACTGTGGAAGAATCCTCCTTAATGGTGGAAAAAACGTATCTGACTTTCTCCAAAAAAGGTCGTTGCCTAGACATGGAGCATCCATAAGACAGTTTTCTCGAAGACTGGAAGCATGCAACCACCCTGTGCGTTGTGCCACGATGACCATAGCAGCGACTCTGGAAGCAATATAGTAGGCATCATGCATTGAATGGATTAGTTGGTACTGAGTCATCCAGCTAGAGAGAAGAGAGATCAATTTTGAGTATAGTCTTGCAGCAGACTTAGCCACATCAATGGACTGAAGCAAGAGAACATGTTGATAACATAGCATTTGCAAATGATGCGACTTAATGCAAAGACTGAGCATGAAACCTTTTTTTTTACCCATCAAGTCCAGAGTTCTGGAGTTCTTGCTCGGCAGGGCATTAGAAAGTCTTAGGCTTTTTAAGAATGGCTTCTACAATAACTGAGTGATGGGAGAATTGTGGTAACAAGTGTCCTGGAGCAGATTACATTTTATATTTAAAGTACCAACTTCTTAGACACAGCAGGAACATAAAGAGGAGTTTGCCAAATCTTGAATTGCATGTCTTGAAAGGAAACTCTCAGAAGTTGTTCTTAATGAGAGTCAAGACCAAGTGCATAACCATACATTACTATGGACAGGACTCCGTTATCCTCTGTAATCTGAGCCAAAGCCTAGGTGAACTCCTGTAGGCCCTCTACCTCATCAGGATTGCCTGAGCGAGGACTCCAACACCTTCATTGTGTGGTACCTGTTCGAGCCCCTTTCCTGAGCCTCAAAAAGACTGAACCCCTACTTTCCCTACTGAAAAAATGACTTCACCTAAATAGACAGGGGCTTCTGACCAAAGTGCAGTCCCTGTCCTCAGGGATGTGTTGTCTACTGTTCCCCAAGATCATTAGAAATTTTCTACAACTCTTTACCAAAGAGCATGCAACCCTTGAAAAGGAGTCTAAGGCATGCCTCTGACTTGCCATCTGCTGCCCAGTGCCTGAACCAGAAGCCCTTATGATTGACAGCACCATAACCACACACTTTGCTGTTGAACAGGAAAGACCATAAAGCATGTCTGCTTTTGGGAGCTAGTAATTTCCCTTCAATTTGTGCTGGTTGTCCCTGCCAAGGGGCAGCCAGTAGGGATGTATTGCCATCTTTTCCTTCTGAGCACATTCATAACATGTTAAACTAGCGAGTTTTGGGGCTCTTGGGCAAGATCAGAGTTTCTTAGATCCTTTGACAAGCCACCTGTCATCTATCCCTCAAGGTTCTGATAAAGGCCAGCCTGAGCTTCCAATATGCACTGATAGAACTACTCTAGTGTATGCAAAGTCTCCCAAGGGAGAGTTTCCTTGGGGCTCTCTGCTCAGGTGAGAGACATCTGTGAGTGCTCTTTAGCACTTCCAGCAATAACAGGTTGTTTTTCAGGGTCAGGGATGTTCCCCTGATGCATGCATATCCACGAAGGGAGGTCGCTTATAGCATATTCTAGACCTAGAGTTGGCTGTCTTCAGACTCTGTCTCATTTTCGTATGGGCTCCTTCAGAATTATCATTGTGGTGGTCAGATAGGAGGCACCACTTTATCTCCTGAACCTCAAAAGTATTTGTCACTTTCCCACTGTAACCAGCAATAGCTGTTTCTTCAGGATTGTGTTTTATGCCACCTCCTTGATTCAAGGTCTCACCTTGAGCCTAGACATGGTTCCCCATACCGTTACCAAGGTAACAGTGATGACAGCAGTGCCGCTCGGCATTTAGAGGGCCTGCTTGGTTGGACTAGCCTGGTTAGTGTCTTTGGTCAGGGCCAAAATACGACAAGCCTGGTAGGCTCTGGATGGAGTTGGGAAGAGTCTGTCTTAAGAGCAACCTATTTCTCTCCCAGCATTTTGAGTTCCTAAGCGTCTATTCCTTACTCTCCTGAGTTAAGTCTTCTCAAGATAGAGGGGTTCCTTCAAGCTTCAGTTGACTCGGAGCATGATTCTAGGTCAGCTGTATTCTCCTCCAGCCCTCTGATGCATGGCATTAATCTTAAGATCAAATCTTTGGTGTAAGGTCCCTACACACTTGATTTAGAGGCACTACCTCATTTCCTGGCCTCCATGTTCCCTATCGTTCAACCAGGCCCTTCCTCTCCCCGGGGAGATCAAGGAGCAGTAGAAGTAATGGGTGCAGTTCCACCACCCACTGGACACACCAGAGGGGATGCTTGGCATCTTGGCTAACAGGTGGAGGAGCTAAAAGGTATGAGGCAAGGTCCAGTGGGCCTGGGGACTGTCAACCTCAGAAGATCACTGGGGATCTTCCATCTAGAAGCCAGAGTGATCAGTCTAACCCTGGGGAGGCTCATACCTCCTCTAATGGAGGCAGTAGGCTGTATGTTCTTGGGCACTGCCCTGACAATCATGGACGTCTTCTACTGCAGCATATCTTGTGGGTCTCAAATAGTTCCCGTAGTCATTCAGCTGTGCAGTGGGGGGGGGGGGGGGGGAGAGCATCTGACTGCTCTTGCTGCTGTGCACATCACAAGCTTCAATAGTGTGCGATTCTTCTTTGTGTCCAAACTCTGAGTCTGGATGAAGTGAGAACTCAGCCTTCCCACATTTGATCTCACGGTATGAAGATGAGATTTTCCAATACTCCATCTGATGGCCACTCAAGACAATTGCTGGATTGGGGGCCATTTCAGATGCAGGAATATCTGCAGATGACGAGCTTGGTGGCCCTTCCCTAGGAATGGCCTAAGGAAGGGATGATGTATGTTTCTCTCTCTCTGCCCCAGGGTAAGCCATCTTCTGTTCAGGTTATGGGCCACTCTGGAACTTCTATTCCTAAGGGCAGAAGATTTACCTTGTACACTGTGCTATCAGTAATCTTGATCCAAGCACGGTGGCCTCTCTCTCGCTCTTCAAGATATGGGCCTATAAACAACAAACTCAGAGGGGGCTCCTGATAAGGCAGTTTCCTGGTGCCTTTTTGCATATGGCCTGCCCTTGTGGGCGCAAGCTAGTCATTAGGAGTTGCTTGGGACAAAGTGGGCCTCTGAAAGTTGTTCAGATCTGCCTCCACCTGGTGGCAAGGGGACATAATCCTGGTCTAACAGGATTCAAGGAAAGATTTGATTAAAATCTCTCCTTACTCCAGCTAGCCTAGGCCACCTGAATCATGTCTCTAATTGCCTCAAATTGGAAGAGTCTTTGATGGTCTATAAATCAAATAAAATACAGTCACCCACCATAGATGTCTCTTGCATCTAGTCCTCCATGATCCCTTGATGACCTAGTCAATAAGACCCAAAAGTAGTTCTTTCCTGAAGAGGTATTCCACAAAAACTCCTCCCTCCTCCCCCTGGTTGGAGCAATAGACTATAAGTGCCAATATAATATGGATCCTACCATGAGGTTGGGCTAAGAGTATGAGTGCCACCAACTACCCTCTAACCTTTGCTACTCTGGCCTCCAGCACCCCAAGCCCCTTCTGTCCCCAAAAACAATATGCCTAGTATATCCTCATTGTTTTCACTGCAATTGATAAACATCATTATGGAGGACTGAGCCTGGATGCAAGGCCCAGAAGAAACTTTGAGCAGCACCATAGATATCTTCATTTCCCAATGTCTCTCCTTTGGTTTTGGTCGCACTGTCTTCTATTCCCCCTAAGATTATGTAGCTGGGGATGTCCTCATTGTCCACCAAATTCTGTGGGGATGCCTCATGCCAGAGGTAAAATGAATCCGCCATAGGATTGTGCATCCTCTCCCTGTATTTCAAGCACCTCCTGCTCTTCTCCTGGGCCTTATTCATCCCTTGAAACTTACTACTGAAGCCATCCTGTGACAAACCTCTGCCCAAGAAATGCCAGCAGTATGGTACAGAAAGTTGCACAAAGGAACCAATTCCCAGGTACTGCCTCTATAACAAGTGCTTTGTTTTGTTGTGTTGCCATTTTTTAACTTTTAAAGAGTGGCAAAGTGCTGGGAATGCTGCTCTACAAGAGACTACAAAGCAATCTTCCTTTATTTTTAAATTGCGCTTCATGGCCTTTTCACCTCCCCTGTGCCCCAAGAAGGGGAGCCACCATTCAACCCGCCCCAAATGAAAACCCTTGCAAGAAGAGCAGACCAAAAGTGCTACTGCATGTGTCAGCCATCAGTTCAATACAGCAGCACGAGTCACTGCTGCCACTCCAAGTAACCTGTGCCTTTTTTGTACTCATTGCAGCCCAACGACTCTGTGGTATTTCAATGCCAGCCAACTCTGCATTTCATTGACTCAGTGTTCCTCCTCTGGGTTGCCTTCCCTGTGGCCTGACTGAGGTCCCCTTGTGCCTGCTGCAGCAAACAAAGTGCCTGCTGCCTTCCTTCCTGCTTTTGGGCTTTTCATTTTTTAATTCCTAGTAGTTTTATTTGATGCAGGCTGTTCTAGGACAAGAGCCCTCTGCTTGACTTTGAGGGGCAATGTAAGCCTAACCAGAATCTTAATTAAAAAGCATTTACGGTCTCAGGGAAATTTCCTCCCAGAAGCAGCTAGGAAGGCAGGGACCCAGAGACTAAGGTTACCAGATTTTGGCAGTCAAATCTGAGAGAGCTGTTCTCCCATCCAGGGATGATTCTCCACACTCCCTCCAAGTATTTCAGATAAGCTCCATCTAGCCCATAGCGGCCATATCACTTCCAAGCAGATAGTCTGACTCTTAAGTGGTATATCAAGTGCTCTAAATAAATAAATAAATAAATAAATAAATAAAATCAATCAAACATAGTCAACAGGTCAGACTGAAACATTGAATGAGTTATAGTTTGCCCACCTCTAATATAAGATAGCCAGGAAAGTTTTACCAACCAAATATCAATATATATAATTTTCCGACATCTAACAAACATGTTTCAAGTTTTCTGACCACAAAATACTGGTGATCTACTTTAACGGATCTGGGATATATGGATTTGGGATATATCCTGCACAGACAGGAAATAAAACATCTGAAGGAGACAAATCAGTCAGTCAAATAGAAGATTTTTCAGAACATAAGAATTTTCTCCTGTGAAGTATATATGCAGACCATAATACTTTTGGACCAGGTCTCAAGGGGCCACAACTGAGGCTCCAAAGGGGGGAGGGATGAAACAACTCACTGTTGGCTAAATGAAACACTTTGAACCCCTCTAAGGCCACAGGCTTCTGAAACTGCAGAGACATTTACACAAAGTTAGCCTGCCCTGCCAGAACCTTTTTGGAATTGCTGCACCAGTTACCATCTTCCACAGTTGAAGACGGAGCATACTGATCGGCTTCCCTGTTGCACTAATACATATGTATGGAAGACAAGCAGATCTGCTATTTCCATCTGCTGGAAAGGGAGCAAATTCCACTGGCATGAATGAAAGGAACAAGAACCTGCAAGGAAACTGATTCTGTAAGCAAGTGCTGTAGGTGACAAAGCAATGCAGAGGAATGGGTTTGATTACAGAGCCAGGACACTCCTTTCTAGGTTGGATGGGGATAAAAGTGCTGCAAAAGCAGCTGTCACAGCCCCTGACTGAAGTGAGTCTTAGTCATTGCTCAGCAAAGACAACTATGACTAGACTTATATATGCTGAATCACTAAGTTCACCCTAAAGATTTTTTGTATGCATGCATACAGTAAAAAAATTATAGATTTCACACTATTCATTTAGAGATAATGATATACAAAGAGAGAGAGTGTGCTTATAAAAAGGGAGTAGGGAAAATTTTTATAATATGCATGCTAAAGTTACTACTACAAGACAGTGAGAAATTTATAACTGAGCAGTAATACCAGATGTCAGGTGGCTATTTGCCATATGCCTTTCTCCCAGTTTCCCCCCTCTTTTCAGAGATACAAAAAAAAGCATAGTTACTCACCTGTAACAGGTGTTCTCCAGGGACAGCAGGAATCAGTCCTCACATATGGGTGACGTCGGTCGCAACGGAGACCTCAAAGAAGCATCCCCCCAGCTTTCAGAGAAAGCCTTTGGGAGATGCCACACGAGTGGTGTCCTTCCCGCCCAAGGGTGCCATCTTGCTCAGTCAGATGACATAGCTAAAAGACGGCAAAATAATTCAAAAGGACAGTAAAGAAGCAACTCCAAGGGGAGAAGGGAGGGTTGTGAGAACCAATTCCTGCTATCCATGGAGAAAACCTGTTATGGGTGAGTAATTACGCTTTCTCTGGGAACAAGCAGGAAGTCAGTCCTCACATATGGGACTCCCTAGCTACAGGCTACTACAAGCCCTTAGGGAAAAACCACGATCGCCCTCAAGGGGAACCATGAGCAGCAGCAAGTGAGTCCGCAGATACAGACTGCAGTAGGACCCATATGTCCGATTGAAACCAAAGCTCTGGTAGCCTGAACACAGAAGGGTCAGAAGGTAGGAGTTACCTAGACCCCGAGAGATTATGAAGCACGGCCTGGCCGAAGACACTGTCTCGTTAGGACTCCCTTTCCAGTCAGTAATGAGCTGCAAAGGTGTGAACCGAAGACCAGGTGGTGGCCCAGCAGATGTCCAACATCGGGACAGAGTGCAGGTTTGCCAGAGGCCGCCATGGCCCTGACACAGTGTGCAATGACCTGGCCATCCAGCGTGAACCCAGCCTGCTCATAGGCGAGGGTGATGCAGTCTGCCATCCAGTTGAATAGTGTCCGTTTGGTTACCGCTTCCCCCAGACGACTGGGGTCATAAGAAAAAAAAAAAAAAGCAGAGAAGCTTTTCGGTGGCCCTAGTTATGTTGAATGTAGAAAGACAGGACCCTCTTACAGTCCAAGGTATGAAGGACTGGCTCTGCCCTGCTGGAGTGAAACCTTGGGAAGAACGGTGGGCAGCACCATCTCCTGGTTCTGGTGGAAAAAAGATACCACCTTCGGAAGGAATTTAGAGTGTGTGCATAGCACAACCCTGTTCTTATAGAACCTGGTATACGGCGCCTCTGCCACTAGGGCTTGGAGCTCACTGACCCTGCGAGCGGAGGTGAGCACCACCAGGAATACGACCTTCCACGAGAGGTATCTCAGATGTCAGGTAGCCAGGAGCTCAAATGGTGGGTGAGTGAGCTGCACCAATACTATGTTGAGGTCCCATTCCATCGCCAGAGGGTAGAGAGGGGGTTTTGACAGCAGAAGTCCTTTCATGAAGCAGGTCAGCAGAGGCTGGACTGAGAGGGGTTTGCCTTCAACCAGATGGTGCGCCACCAGGGCACTGAACTGCCCTCTAACAGGAGTTTGATTTGAGCCTAGATTGCGAGAGATGAAGGTGGTACTGCAGCATCAAGCAGGAGAATGGGTTACCCTTTGCTCTGCACACCACACCGAGGACCTGCACCATTTGAAGGTATAAGCTTTCCTGGTGGAGGCCTTATGGGAGGCCAGTAGGATCACTTCTCCTGAAAGGTTGAAAGGGGCTAGGGTCACCCTTTCAGCAGCCATGCCATCAGTAATAAGGACCCCAGGTTGGGGTGCAGGAGGGAGCCCTCCTCTTGAGACATGAGCCCTGGGGAGCTCCCCAGTGGGATTGAAGTCTCTACTGAACATCGGAGGAGCAGCGGGAACCACAGCAAGAGTCTGGAGAGCCTTGAAGAGCATTTTGGCAATCAGCGGTGTGGGTGGGAAAGCATAAATGAGACCTTCCGACCATGGATTAAGAAACGCATATGCTGCCACCCGGGAGGGTTGGGGCTGCCAGGAACAGAAGCGGAGCAACCGATAGTTGTCCGGGCTGGCAAAGAGGTCTACCCATGGGTTCCCAGAGCCGGAAGAGCCAGTTGGCTACTTTGGGGGTCCAGCTGTCACTTGTGCAGCTGGAGGACCCTGCTCAGTTTGTCCGCCAGAGTGTTGTCCTGGCCTGGTAGTTATACCGCCTGTAGGCATATTCCCTGTTGAACTGCATAGGAGCAGAGTATCATTGCTTCATGGCAGAGGGTGCAAGACCCATGCTCCCCTGCTTGTTCACATAGAACATTGCCACCTGATTACCTGAGGCACCAACCCATGCTGATACAATAACAGAACGCTCGGAGGGCTAGATATATTGCCCGAAGCTCCAGGAGATTGATCTGCTGGTTGCTCTCGGCCTGCGACCAGCTGCCCTAGGTGCAAAATTTTTCACAGTGGGCTCCCCATCCCAGCAGGGAGGTGCCCGTAGTGAGGACCCTTAGAGGGCTGCTTGGGGTTTGAAAGGGCATGCCTGCCTGGAGGTGATGGGGATCTTGCCACCAAGTCAGAGATTCCGCCATCTGATGGGTCACTGAGACACTGTCCTGGAGACGGCCCATGGCCTGTGTCCACTGGTCTTTAAGGCACCACTGAACGGCCCTCTTGTATAGATGGGCGTCTGGGATGACATGTACGTGGGTAGTTTTGTAAGCACAGCAGAAGCTGAGCTGACACCGAGGGACGGTGTTGTACATCTACAGCCAGTGCCCCGAGACAGTCGGCTCGGTCCAAGGGGATGAAGACCTTTGCCTAAAGAGTGTCCAGCCTTAACTCCTATGAACTCCAGACAATGTGTCGGGCAGATGTGAGATTTATTTATTTACTTATTTTATTTGGTTTTCATTTGTATACCGCTACTTCCTGCGATCAGTAGCGGTTTACTTTGCACAGCAAAATTGGTTACATATGATAGGAATCAATATAATTTACATTGTGGGTAATTGTATATACATTTATACATTTAGTTTTTTGTTTTTCTTTTTTACATAGTTTGAGACATGTACAATTGCATTTATATGGCTGAAAATATATAAATTTATAGTAGCAACGAAATAGGTTCTTAAAGCTCTTGTTCATTTGGGTTACGAGGTGTGGTTCATTCTGCATTACCTAAGTTAAGCTATAATTTCCTGGAAGAGGTGGGTCTTTGTTTTTTTCCTAAAGTCCTGTAGGTCGCTGTTTGACCTCAGTTCGTCTGGTAACTGATTCCATAACGTGGGTGCTGAATATGTGAATGCTCTATTGCTTGTGCAAGCTTTGACAGTTCTGATGTTAGTCGAGACACAAAGAGTGTTTAAGTTGTGCGTTCTTCTGCTTCTGTTAGGGGGTTGTGTGGTGATGAGGTTGGAGAGGTAAGATGGTGCTACGTTGTGTATCAGTTTGAATGTTGTTACTAGTATTTTGTATCATATGCGGGCAGTAACGGAGAGCCAGTGTAATTCGATTAGTATAGGTGTAATATGCTTGGTGAGTCTTCTCTTCATGATAATCCTGGCTGTGACGTTTGCGCCATTTGCAGTATGTTGAGGGTTTTCTTTGGTAGACCTTGGAGAATGGCGTTGCAGTAGTCTAGGTGGGGAGTAATGAGTGCTTGTGTTACTGTTCTGAAATCGGAGTGTTCGATGATGTTACGTAGGGGTTGAGGACCCTTAGTTTATGGAATATTGCCTGGTTAAGCAGTCGAAGATGTTTTTCCATCTTTAGGTTACTGTCGAGAGTCACCCCTGGGTATTTTATCTCATTCTTTATGTTATAAGAGTTGTTGTTCATGGCGATTGTTGAGGGAGGGATTTGAGGTAGTTTATCACAAACCCCAGATGTTGCAGAACATGGATGGTGCGTGCAGTGGCCTGCTGCACTTCTGTGGCAGTGCCTGCTTTTATGAGCCAGTCATCCAGGTAGGGGAAGACAAATACCCCCTGGAGGCAGAGCAAGGTGGCCACTACCGCCAGGCATTTTGTGAAGACCCTAGGGGCGGAGGCCAGGCCGATGGGCAGTACCCTGTACTGGTAGTGGCCGCCCCCACCATGAAGTGAAGGTACTGCTTGTGGTTGGGATGGATGAGGAAGTGGGTATAAGCATCCTTCAGATCCAAGGAGCATAGCGAGTCTCCCTGCTGGAGGTAAGGCAGCAATGTTTCAAGGAAGAGCATCTTGAACTTCTCCCTCACCAGGAAGCTCTTCAGGTTGCATAAGTCCAGGAGAAGCCTTAGGCCCCCTGATCTTTTTAGCATGAGGAAATACCTGGAGTAGAACCCCTTGCCCCTGAGATGTTGGTGTACTAGTTCCCCCACCCTGTTCTTGAGAAGACCTGCGAGTTCCTTCAAAAGGAGGTCCTGGTGAAGGGGAGACCTGTGGGGCTCTTCTGGGAAGAAAGGAGGAGGTGCCTTAGCCAGATGGAGGAGCTATCCCTCCTTGACCACCTGGAGTGCCCAGGAATCGGTGGTAATGGCTGGCCATCATAGGGGATAGTGGATCAGATGTTCCCCCTGTGGGCTGCTGACCTCCTTGAGGTAGAGAGGCTATGCCCAAAAAGAGTCAAAAGCTTACCCCTGGGGCTTGGGAGCCCTCTGCTTACGAGGGCCTTGCCCATGTCCCTTGACCTGCTGACCCTGCTGAGAAGGCCTGAATGTGGGTAGTTTTTGTAAGCAGCCCCTTCCTTCAGGTCAAAGGGCTTTTTACCTGGGTCCTTCCATCGGGGAAGGGCAGCAGTCTTTTTAGAGAGCCTGGTCCTCATCATGAACTCGGTCTTCAACTCGGCAGCCTTTTCGGTCATGGGTTTGCCAAAGAGTTCTGCTCTTGGGATGGGAAATCAACCAATTTGTCCTGAACCCATTGCTCGAGGTTGGAAGACTGTAGCTAAGCCTGGCATCAGGCCCTGATGCCCGCTGCCGCTACTTGAGTCACAGACTCTAAGCCATCACAGGCTGCTCGAGAGATAAATTTGGAGCATTCACAAATGGCTTTGGCCAGGTTCTTGAACCACTGCAGGGGTTCCTCAGAAAGACCAGCTGAGAACCCGACAAGCTCCTTCGCCAGGTCTCTCAGGTACATGCCCATATACAGCAGGTATGCCTGGATCTGGCCGATGAGCATCGAACCCTGGTAGCACTTTCTGCGAGGGCATCCAAGGTACGGGCCTCCCAACCCGCGGGCAAGGAGGAGTGCGTCCGACTCTTTAGTCGACACATGGCCAACTCCACCATCATGGAGTTATGCAGCAGCCGCGCCTTCTGGAATCCAGGGCTCCAGCAGATCTGATACATCGAGTCAAGCCGCTTGTTCACAACCGGCACAGATGCCAGTGTCTCCCACATATGGAGCATTAGCCATTCCAGGATGGGTGGAATGGATACTATGAGCGACTCCATCGGGAATGCTAGGGCTTTCGACATATCCTGCACAAAGTTGAGGAATGCCATATCCTCGGGTGGGGACCAAAGCTGGGGCTCAGAAGGAGAGTCCAAAAGGGACACTGTGGTGGTAGTGGCGATGGGTGTCCAGCGACTCCTCGTCCTCTGTCTCCCATTCCGAGTAATCAATCGAAGACTCGAGGGAAGAGTGGCCTGCGGGCTCCGGGCCTGAGCCCCACCCGCATCCCTTGAAGGCCCCGCAGCTGGTGTCATGAGCGCTAGCCAGGAAGGACCGCAGTCCTGTAGAACAGGAGCTGGATCGAGACCTCGGCCGAGGATCGACTTGAGGCCAAAATGGTCTCGAGGATTGGCTCGGCCTCCGGGGTCGTCCTTGATGTCGATGGCCCAGTGGTCTGGGTGGAGGAACTGGTAGTACTAGACAACAGTGCCCACTGCTGTCCATGAAGGCAGACAGACTGCGCTCCAGGGCTGCCATTCTAGTTTAGAGGCCAGAAGGCTCTGCAGCCATCAGTGCGGGCAAAAAGGATCTCACGCCAGGTGCCGGTTCCCCCAAGGGAGAGTCCTCAATGAGGATAGATTCTGGCGTCCAAGGCCAATCTGTGGTCAATTCCTTCTGGGGGACCTCAGTAAGCTGCTACTGCTCCAATCCCTCAGACGAGTGTCTAAGACTGTGGGACCTGGCTCAGGGCTTATCCTTCCTGTTGGAACCACCCAGGATGCCACCTTCGAGGTTTTCTTCTTTTTCTTATGTTCCCCTCAAGGGAGGCCCACTTTCTGAGGAGCCATGGTGTCAATAGGGGTCCACAAGGGCATCCCGGGATTGTGTGGCTTCAGGGGAGGCCTTGGCCTTCGGAGGTACCAGGGACTCTGGGGAAAAAACATATCGTGCTGCTGCTGGCGGCTCTTGAGGGCCTTAGTGGCCTCATTTTACAAAGGCTGCATGCCGCGGGGCCATGGTCCAGCCCTAGGCTGTGTAGGCAGCAGTCGTGTGTGTCAGTAAGGGACATGATTTTGGCACACCGATCACACTTCTTGAATCCACTGGTAGCCATGGGGGTAAAATGTATCCCAGCAAGGTTGAAGACCAGTGGTGCTGCCAGTTGGAAAAAGGGCACGAAGGCGCCAAAAAAAAAAAGGAAGGAACAAGAGACTCAATGACGAAGACAGCAAGCTCGGGTGGTGGGAAAAGTACCGGTGCACAACCATAGAGAGCATGAAACTTACTGTAGGTCGAGGAAAAAAAATAAATCTACTTTTTGCGGGGGAAACCAGAAAGACAGCTGAAGGACTCCGCGGAAAAAAGGAGACTGAGCAAGATGGCACCCTTGGGCAGGAAGGGCACCACGCATGCATGGTAGCATCTCCTAAAGGCTTTCTTTGAAAGCTGGGGGGATGCTTCCTTGAGGGCTCTATCAGCGCCAACATTATCCATATGTGAGGACTGACTTCCTGCTTGTTCCCGGAGAAAAGTAAAGTAGTCTGACATCTGCTTTTTAATAGACCATCCTGAAAAAAAAGTACCTGAACAAAACAGTCCATAAAGACCGCACAATTTGTCTACAGATCTGCGGTATATCAAATAAAATATAACCATTTGCAAACTCAAATGCCAGTGTTGCTGAAGTTCATAAAAAACAAACAAAGGCAATATATGAATTGTCTAACTGGAAGACCTGTTCCATGGCCAAATAATGTAGCTCATTATGAAGATATAGATGAATAAAAACCATCATCTCCAACCTCAACCTAACTACACAGCAGAGCTTCAACACCATGCATGCAGCAACAATCTTTTCTAGAACTTTCTGTGAATTCACATCACTCAAATCCTGAAGGAGTCCTAAGTTGCCACTGAGCAATAGATCAGAGGCTGAAGGCCTAGAACTGGGTCATTTTCTCAACGAGGGCAAGAAGTCACTTACTGCACCTCATAGCCGAGGTACCAAAAGAGCATGAAAGTCTCCCATGATATTTTACTGCTTAAAGGACACATTTTCTTTTGCATCTTATGATTATCAGTGACTGGCAGGTCTCAACAATGGCCTACTATCCCTGAAGACAAATCTCCTATCACATAAGAGAATGATACAGTGCCTGTGACCAGAGACCATGGTTTGAATCCCACTGGCACTCCTTGTGGCTTTGGGCAAGTCACTCAAACCTCCACTGCCTCAGATACAAATTTAGAAAAGCCTCCAGGGACAGGGAAATATCTACTGTACGTGATTATAACTTGCCTTGAACTACTACTGGAAATGCGTGAGCTAAGTGCTACTAAATAAAGCGTAGTTACTCACCTGTAACAGGTGTTCTCCAGGGACAGCAGGAATCAGTCATCACATATGGGTGACATCAGCGCCAAAGACGACCTCACGGAACTATCTCCCCAGCTTTCAAAGAAAGCCTTTGGGAGATGCCACCATGCATGCATGATCCCCTTCCCACCCAAGAGTGCCATCTTGCTCAGTCAGATGACAAAGCTAGAGCTAGAGATGATGGCAAAACCAGTACAGCAATTCCAAGGGGAGGAGGGAGGGCTGTGAGGAATGATTCCTGCTGTCCCTGGAGAACACTTGTTACAGGTGAGTAACTACACTTTCTCCAGGAACAAGCAGGTGGTCAATCCTCAGATATGGGACTCCCTAGCTACAGGCTACCGAGAACCTGTAGGAAAAACACAGCCCAGCCATGAGCAGCTGCAAGCAAATCTGAGGACAGACTGAGGACCCCGGTGCCAGGGAGAACCATGGTTCTGGTAGCCTGAACAAGAAGGGTCGGAGGGCAAGAGTTGCCTAAACTCTGAACAAATTAGGGAGTATAGCCTAGCTAAAGGAACTGTCCTGTCGGGACTCCCTTTCCAGGCAGTAGTGAGCTGCAAAAGTATGAACGAAGACCAGATGGCAGCCTGGTAGATGTCCATCAAGGTGACAGAGCGTAGGCTTGCAACAGAAGTCGCCATAGCTCTGACATTGTGCCCCATGACTCAGTGCTCCAACTGCAGCCCAGCCCGGTCATGGGCAAAGGCAATGCAGTCCACCACCCAGATAGACAGCGTGCGCTTAGTGACAGCCTCCCCCAGACAACTGGGGTTGTAAGAAACAAAAAGCTGTGAGGCTTTGTGGTAGCCCCAAGTTCGTTGTAAGTAGAAGGACAGAGCCTTTTGTAGTCCAGAGTATGTAGAACGGCTGCCCTTTTGTAGGCATGGGGCCATAGGAAGGAGGAGAGCACCACCTCTTGGTTGAGGTGGAAGGCAGACACCACTTTTGGAAGAAATTTAGGGTGGGTGCGAAGCACGACCCTATTCGTGTAGAACCTGGTGTAGGGTGGTTTGGCCACCAAGGCTTGGAGTTCGGTGACTTTGCGGGCAGAGGTGAGCGCCACCAGGAAAACAACCTTCCAAGATAGGTACCGCAGATGGCAGGTAACCAAGGGTTCAAAAGGCAGCTGGGTAAGCTGCGTCAGAACCACACTGAGGTCCCATTCTGCTGGGGCGGCCAGATGGGAGGTTTAGCGAGCAGCAAGCCCTGCATGAGGCGGATGAGGAGGGCTGGACAGAAAGAGGCTTGCCCTCTATGGAGTGATAATACGTGGAGTGCGCGCTTAGGTGTACTTTAATGAGATTGGACTTAAGTCCGGTCTGTAAGAGGTGAAGCAAGTATTGTAGCATCGTGTGCACCTAGCAAGAGAATGGGTCAACATGTTGTTCTGTGCACCAGACCGAAAACCTGCGCCACTTGAAGGCGTAAGCTCATCTCGAAGAATCTTTATGAGAGGCTAGGACTTCCTCAACCTCTATGGGGATGTTGAAGGGCGCTTGGGCGACCTGTTCAGTCGCCATGCTGTCAGCAATAGGGACCCCAGGTTGGGGTGGAGAATCGAATCCTTCTCCTGGGTCAGTAGTCCTGGGTACTCCCCAGAGGGACTGGGAGCTCTGTCAAGAAGCAGAGCAGAGCAACAAAGGAAACCAGGGCTGTCTGGGTCATCATGGGATCACCAGGATCATGGAAGCCCTGTCCCGTTGGACCTTGAAGAGGGTCCGTCTGCCACTACCCAGCCTGGGTGCAGTTGGGGATAGCAGAAGCGGGGCAGCTGAGCATTGGCCAGGTTGGCAAAGAGGTCAAGACTTGGGGTTCCCCATAGTCAGAACAACCGCTGTGCCACCTTGGGGTCTAGGCACCACTCGTGCAGCTGGAGGACCCTGTTCAGTCTGTGAGGGCACTGTTCTGGCCCAGAAGGTAGACTGCTCTGAGGAGCATCCCTTGCCTGATTGCGTATGAGCAGACAGTCCCAGCCTCCTGGAAGTGGCGTTAAGACCTTGTGCCCCCTTGTTTGTTCAGATAGAACATCGTGACCTGGTTGTCCATCTGGACTAGCACTGACTGGTGCTGCTGGCTGTGTCGGAAAGCCCTGAGCATCAGAAAGATGGCTCTTAGTTTCAGCAAGTTGATCTGCTGCTGGCTTTCCTCGAGAGACCAGTTGCTCTGCATGTGCAGTTCTTTGCAATGAGCACCCCAGTCCTGCAGGGAGGGGTCTGTCATGAGGATCTTCTGGGAGTTTGGCTGTTGAAAGGGCATATGCCTGTGCAGATGGTGTTTATTCTGCCACCAACTGAGTGACTTTGCTAGTTGACGGGACACAGAGACCCTGTCCCAGAGCCTGCACATGGTCCGAGTCCACTGAGAGTGGAGGCACCACTGAGCTGGAGGCGGGTGTTGGAGACCACATGGACTGTGGAGGCCATGTGGCTGAGCAGGCGTAGCATGGACCACGCTGACAGAGTGTGACGGTGCTTCACCTTGGTTGCCAGGTCTCTAAGGCGATCCGCCCTATCCAAGGGGAAGGCGGCCTTGGCTTGGAGGGTGTCCAGGCGAGTCCCTATGAACTCCAGGTCCTGTGCTGGAGTATTTGGGATGGTTTATCATGAACCCCAGCTTTTGTAGCATCTGAATGGTGCGGGCCATGGCCTGCTGCACTTCTGAAGCAGTGTCTCCTTTTATGAGCCAATCGTCCAGGTATGCAAAGACGAAGGCCTCTTAGAGATGGAGATAAGCAGCTACCACTGCCAGGCATTTGGTGAAGATTCTGGGTGTGGAGGCTAGGCCGAAAGGAAGTACCCTGTACTGGTAGTGGTTGCCCCCGACCATGAACCACAGGTACTGTCTGTGACTGGGATGGATAAGGATGTGGGTATAGGCATACTTTAGGTCCAAGGAGCACAGCCAACCTCCCTGCTGGAGGTAGGGCAGCAAAGTTGCAAGGGAGAGCATTTTGAACTTTTCCCGCACCAGGAATTTGTTCTGGTTTCTCAGGTCCAGGATAGGCCTTAGGCCCCCGGCCCCCTGTTCATTCTGGGACCAGGAAGTACCTGGAGTAGAATCCCTTCCCCCTTGAGTGGGAAGGTACAGGCTCGACAGCCAGTCCCTAACAAGATCTGAGTTTCTGCAGGAGCAGGACCTGGTGAAGGGGAGTCCGAAGGGGCTCTCCTGAGAAAGGAGGAGGGGGCTTCTGGTCCAGGTGAAGGAGGTAACCCTTCCTGACCACTTGGAGTGCCCAGGAGTTGGTGGTTATCGTAGCCCATCGGTGGGCAAAAAGGGACAGGCGCCCTCCTGTTGGTAACTGATCCCCCATAGGTAGAGAGGCTGTGCCTTGGAAGTCAAAACCCCAACTCAGTCTGGGCTAGCGCTGGTGTTTGGGGCTTGGGTCCCTTGGGCTTACATGGACCTGGCCTGTTCCCTTGCCCTGGTGACCCCGAGGAGGGGTCTGGGTGGTTGGGTAAGGGGGATAGCCCCAGTAGGGCTGGCCCTTTCTGTGGAATGGAGGCCTCTTCCAGAGAGTTTTCTTTCTAGGAAGAGCAGAGTTCTGGTGACATACTCTCTCGATTTTGGCTGCCCTGTCCTCCATTGGCTTGCCGAAGAGATTTTCCCCGAGGCAAGGGACGTCAAGAAATTTCTCCTGGAACCATTACTCGAGATCCGATGCCTGCAGCCAGGTCTGGCGTTGGGTGCCGATGCCCCCGGTGGCCACCCTCGCACAGGACTCCAAGCTGTTATAGGCCTCTTGAGACAGGTACTTCGAACAGTCACTGATTGATCTCACGAGGATCTGGAAGTGCTGGATGTGCACCCCCTCAAGGCCCACCACAAAGCCTCAGAGTTCCTTCGTGAGGTCTCGGAAGAACATTCCCATATACAGTTGGTAGGTCTGTATGCGGCATGCTGGCATCGAGTCCTGGCAACATTTCCATCCGAGGGCATCGAGGGCTTGAAACTCCCTGCCCGAGGGCATTGATGAGTGGGTTTTCGAGTTCTTTTGTCAGCACATGGCCGACTCGACCACCATGGAGGTGCGAGGGAATTGCGCCTTTTGGAACCCTAGGCCTCGCTGGACCCGGTCCACAGTATCCAGGTGTCAGCTGATGATCGGCACAGATGCCAGCATCTCCCACATCCGGAGAAGGAGTTGACCGAAGATGGGTGGAACAGGGACCGTGAGGGCCTCCTTGGCTGGGGCTTCGTACTGGAGGATCTCAAGTTACTCCATGCAAGGATCCTCCTCTGCCTCCAGTTGTGAGGGAGAGAGCCTTTGCCATGTCCCAGACGAACTCGAGGAATGAGATGTCCTCAGGTGGGGACCGGCACCTCGAAGCTGGTAGAGACGAGTCCGAGGGGAGATCCCATTAGGCCTGTGTGTTTGGGGAGGTCTCGAGGTCGGACTCCCAGTCAGAGTATCCGTCGACGACTCGAGACCCGATGGCCGCAGTGGCACCAGAGGATCTGGTCTTCGATGCCTCAGGGCCAGTGCCTGGTCGGAGCCAGAGGCACTCGCCTGCGAGGATCTTGCTCCCGAGGACCTGGAGCGAGAACGAGACCCTTGCCAAGGATCCACATGAGGCATGTGGCTCTTAGGGATCGCTTCGGCAGCCCAGGGAATCCTCGGCATCGAGGTCCCTGCGGTCTCAAGGCATGTACCAGCAGAGCCAGGCAGTGACGTCTACTGTGAGGTGAGGAACACAGAAATGCTGCGTTCCAGCGCCAGCATTCTGGTTTCCCCACTCGGGGCCACAAGTTTGACACAGACACCGGGATGACCAGGTCGGGTGTCGAGGAGAAAGGGTCTTCAATGGGACAGGCCTTGGGAGTCCAGGATCTGTCGTCGGATGCCTCGACATCGGTTCTGGGTACCTTCGCTGGTTGCTCCCGCTCCGACACCTCAGATACCTGATGAGGACTGAGGGACTGTGCACGGGACTTGCTATGCTTGTCCACCCTCCCAGGACAAAGTCCTCAAGGGCTTCTTCTTCTTACGCTCTCGCTCCGGCAACCCTTGTTCGGAATGTCTGTGTGCCCGCTTGGGAACCGCAGGGGGCTTTATACAACTCCGAAGATCCATGTGGGGCCTTAGAGCGCGAGGCTACCGGGGATACTGGGGTCAAGTCTGCCCTATGGAAGATGTCGTCCTGCTTCTGCCAGCGACTTGGGATGGCTTTTGCGAACATCTTTTTACATAGGGAGCATTCCTCTGGGTCATGGTTTGCACCCAGACAGCGGAGGCAACAATCGTGTGTGTTGGTGAGAGACATTTTTTGGAGCATCGACCACACTTCTTGAGTCCAGTGGTCATTGGGGCAAAAAGGATCCCAGTGAGGTGGAAGACCCTCGACATGGCCAGCAGGTGAAAAAGGCCCGAAAGGCGCTGGATGGAAAGGAACCCAACAACAAGGTTTTGAGGCCCAATGCCAGGGCAGCAGGGCTCAAAGGCGGGAAAGGAACCGGTTCTAACCAGAAAAAAGCACAAAGTGCATGAAGAAATCAACGTTTTTCCAGGGGGGACAAGATGAACATCTGTAGGGCTCCAGAGAAAAGAGAGTCTGAACAAGATGGCACCCTGTGATGAAGAAGTTCCATTTCCTACCTTAAAAACACAGGATTCACTGAGTTCTAGTCTTGAAGCTGACAAGCAGGCAGGCCATGTGAGCAGCAGTTGTCAAAGGCGACATAAACAAACCCAGCCACGGGGTTTGCAAATAAGCCCAGCTGAGAAACATTCCCCAATTCCTAATAGCGTGCACCTGGAAAGGGGAAGAGCTTATAGCCACTATAAGAGCTATGCAGGAAATATAGAGTTAGACGGAGTGGAACGAGGAGAAAGAGGAGAACTAGGAGAACTAGCTGAACCAGCTGACCTAGAGGAAGGAGGAGGAGTTTCAGACTCTGACCCAGGACGTGAGTCAGAGCCAGAACCAGGAAGGGTTCACCACAGAAACTACCCAGAGCACTGCAGGAGAAAGCAGCCAGTGAGGTCAGAGAACAGTTGCAAGTGTTCTGCTGATTGCAAGCTGTTGGGAGCTCAGAGGCAACGTTCCAACTGGAGTGATTGGAAGCCTAAAAACAAACAGTATGTATTTGAGAGCTGTAGCCTGGAGAATGTCTCTGATAGGAAGTTAAAGTTTACTGATAAAAGGAATACCTACAGGGTTAACGCTGAGAAGCCTCGTGTGATAAATCCCAGGTGGGGGCAGGACAGTAACACCCAGCCAAGGGATTTGAGCACCGAGCTGAAGAGAGAGCAGTTAACACCCCCAGAGAGAGAAAGGTATTTCCCTGAAGATGTGTGCATGTCTGAGGAAGATATATTAGCAGTTCCTAAGCCTCAGAGAAAACCCCGCAGGCTTAAACCTGGTGTTAACAGGTGAGAAGAATATTCTTTTGCAAAGCCTGAAGCCAGAGCTTATAAGCGTTCCAAGGGTAGAACCTGCCAGAAGGAATTAAACTTTAAGAACCCTGAATGGTGGCTTCCCTCTCTCCCAAACACCGAGGAATACGGTAGCTGTTATTCCAGCCCTAGAGGAAGTTGTGCAGAGAGACTCTGTGACGGCACGTTACAGGGGAACTTGCAGAAGTATTGTGGCAAGGAGAACTCGGACAATTCTGAATGTATGCAGGAGCCTATGGTCATTGATACAGTCAGTGAATGTTCATTTGATAGTGACCCAATGGACTGCACATTGATTTTCTCCAGAAGTGACGTCTTTTCGCTAGTCAAAAGGTTGTATAGAGTGGAGGGAAAACACTATCAGTGAAGAGTGCTGTTTTGCACATATGAAAGCTATGTGCTGAGTTTTGCCTGTTTAACGTTTACTCTTTACTTTAAGAAGCAAGAAAAAGCTGTTATAATTTCCTTTGTGTTTTGTCAGAAAGTATGGCTTATTTGTTTTGAGTATTGTGTTATATTACCTGAAGAATCCGACCCTGGGAGGGGAAATAAATCCTTTTACCTTAAACCATTCGTGTTCACAACTACTTAATCACCATCAGACACAGATCTGCAACCCTAGGCGGCAGCCTGCCCACCTGGTGGTGACAACCCTTGGGCAGGAAGGGGACCACGCATATGTGGTGGCATCTTCCAAAGGCTTTCTTTCAAAGCTGGAGAGATGCTTCCGCAAGGGCTCCATCGGCACAGACGTCACCCATATGGGAGGGCTGACTTCCTGCTTGTTCCTGGAGAAATAAATAAATACTCTACCTCTTTACTGTTGCATTTTATGCTCTGTAAACCCTTGAAACAGTGTTGCTACATGTTTTCTCAATAGATGTGTGTTTTCAATTCAACTATATACTTGTTTTAAATGGGTGGGTTTAAATGTTAGGGGAAGGACATGTTCTTAAACAAAACACCCTCTCTTACAAGAGACGAGGGTGGATAAAAGAAGAGGATGCAAAATCTGGAGATATATAAAGGAGGGAAGACTGCCTCATCTCTCCTGCAATTGAATCACCTCTCTCATGCTCCCGAGATATTAAGGAACCTTCCATCTGCAGCCCACACTGTCAACTCTTTCCATCCTCTTAAGTGAATAATGGCCTCTCCTACTTCCACCCAAAACCTAACCTTTAACTCCTTCCATCCACCCCATATGAGGTATTAGAAAGGGTCAATGCAAACGATTAACACCAGGACTGGCATCTGACAGACAGCCAAGTTGCACTATTACCGGAAGTGGGTTGTCCTGGGCCAGAAAATCCAAAAGTATGGCTACCTTGTTGCTCTTCTCTCTCCCATCCTCCTCCTCCTCTATTTTCCCTTCTGAATTTCTCCTGCTCCTCTGCTCTCAATGTTTTCCTAGTTTGCTGTAGCATTTCCTGTTGCAGCAGCCAAAACATTTCCCCTTTTCACCTCAAACTGGCTTCACCAGCAGGTAGTTTTTATAGAATGTATAATGAGGCCTAATGTATAAATCAGGGCTAGGCGATAAATTTTGTCCATAGCATGAACTAATTAGGTCATGGTTCAGTAACAAGATGATAATGTGTGCGGTTCATAATGTATTTATCTGCATCTCATTTATGCTCATCAGCATGAAAAGCTATGGTTTAATGTCTACTTGCTAAAACATTAGTGGTAAATCTTTATTTCTTCTGCATGGTAAACTGATTTAGCAGGTATGATAACTGTTAACCATCTTTGGTGAATTGGTCCATGTCAGATAGGTTTTGGAAGGAGCAACGATTGGGGACCCTGGCCAAAGATTGTCACTTCAAAGGCTGGACAAAGTAAGTCTGTTTGTTTATTTATTTATATAGTTTTATTTTCTGAACCTGCTACTATCTTAGTAATTCTCATGTATCTTACCAATGATTTTAAATAAATAAGTATTTAAATTTATATGCTGCTTATCCAGCACAAGAGGGCTCCAGGCAGCGACTGAAGTCCCTATGAAAAAGAAAAAAAAAAAAAAGACAGGCTTAAAATTCCCAGTTAGTTGTGAATGAAGACTCAAAATGCCATATTTCAGTGCAGGCAGGTTCTATTTGAGTTAGAAGGCCAAGAAAGTAACACGAGAACATTACAAACTCAAAGATAAAAAAGAGCATGAAAACAGAATACTGGAAGCTGTAAATCTTGATTTCAAAACAGCAACTATTTCTATTTTCCCATCCAACCCAATGCAGTAAGGATGCTGCAACATGTAGGAATGACAGAATCCAATATGAGAGAGAAGAAACAAACAAAACTGCTTCCCCACAGACATGCTCATCATCTACCTGAATGGGACCATTGGAACCAGGTAGTATAATCTTCTGTCTGCACTGCTGCATCAGTCTTATTCTTTTCTCTTTGCTTCCTTTCATGGGTTTCCCTGCTTAGATTTTCCACCTGCAAGATATAACATACCATGCAATATGTAGCAAAGCATTCTAGTAGACATACCGGTCTTGCATAAAACTAAATTTTGTCATACCTTTTGTTGGGCTAACAAAGGAGAAATTAGACCTTACTTGCTAATTGTCTTTCCTTGAGTTTTCTCCAGGCCAGTCCAGGCACCATAGGGTAGTCAGCCTCCTCCAGCAGCCGAGGACTGAAAAACAGTCTTCCTGACCCTGTATCTAGTTCCCCCTAGCTTTCTCACCTCCGTCTTCTATTGACAAAGCTGCTAAAATTACAAACTGAACCTTACTATCTCATGCAACTACAGCAGTCTAAGAGGGACCTCGAACAAGCCCTACTTAAATTCTGCTGAACTCTATTGGAAAATCTTTCCATACCTCTTAATCTTCTTTTTTTTTCCCCACTAACTCTGAACGAGCCCCACTTCTCCCCTAATGCAGGGAGCACAGACAAGCAGAGCCATCCCAAGGTACTAGCTGCCAGCTCACATGCCCTGCCTCCAACCACAATAAGCCACAACAACGATTGGGTGGGCCCTGGAATGGCCTGGAGAAAACTCAAGGAAAGACAAATTAGCAGATAAGGTCTAATTTCTCCTTCCTCTTTGTTTCTCCAGGCCAGTCCAGGCACCATAGGAACGTACCAAAGCAGTACCTAAACACAGGAGGGACCCAAAAGCCCGGCCACAATAGCTGAAGCCCCTACATTGGCATCCCCCCTAGCCTGAACATCCAGGAGATAATGCTTCGAAAAAGTATGAAGCGACGACCACATGGCCGTTAGACAGATATCCACCAGAGGAACCAAGGAATTCTCCGCCCAGGAAGTTGCCTGCCCTCGAGTGGAATGGGCTCGCAGACCCCCACAGGAGGAGGCCTTCCACATACCTTGTAAGCTGCCCCAATGGCTTGTTTCACCCATCGTGCAATCGAGACCTTGGAAGCCGCTTCTCCTTTACGGGCACCTCCAAAACAAAACAAACAACCGATCCATCTTATGAAAAGATTGTGTCCTCTTGAGGTATCTGCGAAGCAACCTTCTGAGATCAAGCCACCGCAGCTTACGATCCAGCTCGTCTCCTCCAAGGTTCGAAAAAAAATAGGAAGCAAAATCGATTGATTTAGATGAAAACGTGAGACCACCTTCGGCAGGAAGGACAGCACCGTACACAAAACCACCTTCGCCGCCGTAAACTGCAGGAACGGCTCCCTGCACGAGAACACTTGCAAATCCAAAATACGTCTGGCCAAACACAAAGCCACCAGGAAAACTGTTCTCCACGAAATGTTAAAGCTTGCCGTCCCCGCAGGCTCAAACGGCGCTCCAACAGCGCCTCCAGCACCAAATTCAGATCCCCACGGAGGCACTACCGGCCGAACAAATCTGTTTCACAGCCCGAAGAAAACGAACCACATCCTGGTGCGAAGCCAACAAGAGACCCTGAACTCGTCCTCTATAACAAGTCAGCGCCGCCACTTGCACCTTTAACGAACTCAGAGCTAGCCCTTTCTCCAGACCACCCTGTAGAAAAAGCAAAATATGCAGCAGCGTGGCCCTGAACGGCTGAACGCCCCGCTCAACGCACCACTTCTCAAATATACGCCATATCCGGATATAAGCCAACGAGGTGGAATGCCTTCTGGATCTCAACATGGTATTTATTACCGCTGCCAAGTATCCCCGGCGTCACAAGCTCTGCCTCAAGAGCCAAGCCGTAAGCAAGAACCAATCCACTTGCGGCATCAAGACCGGTCCTTGGTTCAACAAATTGCTCCGATTCGGAAGCCTCCACGGCTGATCCACCAAAAGTCGAACTAGACCCGCATACCAAGGTCTCCGTGGCCAATCCGGTGCCACAAGAATCACCGGGCCATCGTGCACTGCTACCCTTTGCAGTAGCCAACCGATCATCGGCCACGGTGGAAAAGCATACAGCAACCCCTGCATCGGCCAGGGCTGCGCCAGCGCATCCAGTCCCTCCAACATATGCTCTCTGTGTCTGCAGAAAAATCACGCGGCATCGGCAAACATTACCATCAGATCCATGATCGGCTGCCACCAACGCACCACGATGTCATGAAATACTGCTGCGTTCACTTCCCATTCGCCGGGATCCAGAGCATGCAGACTGAGATAGTTGGCCTGCACATTGTCCTTTCCTGCTACATGAGCTGCCGACAAGGCCGAAAGACGGTTCTCCGCCCATTGCAACAGCAGTTGGCTCTCCTCTTCTAGGGCTGCACTGCCCGTGCCTCCTTGTCAGTTGATATATGACACCGTCACCGCATTGTCGGAGAAAACGCGATCCGTTTTTCCTTCCACCAAGTTCTCGAAATGCTGCAACGCCAATCTCATTGCTCGCATTTCCAGGCGATTTATTGACCACTCGGCTTCTCCTGACAACCAGCAGTCCTACACCACCAGGAAGAGACAATGCGCCCCCCAGCCATAGAGACTTGCGTCTGTGATGACCAAAACCCAATCAGGCTGCTCCAAAGCCATGCCTACTCGAAGATGATCGCTCACCGTCCACCACTGTAAGCTGTCCTTTATCGTGTTTGGGCACACCAACTTGAGAGACAGCAGGTGCTCCTGAGGCGACCACCTCGAGAGCAGAGACCGTTGCAGCGGACGCATATGCGCTCTGGCCCACAGAACGAGGTCCAACGAGGCCGCCATAGAGCCTAGGAGCTGCGTGTAATGCCATGCTGTTGGCGCTTTCATTCGTAAAAAGCGATGCACCTGCTCGCGAATCTTCCTCACTCTGACCTCTGGCAGCGACACCAAACCAACCTGTATCGAACAGGGCTCTGAGAAATACCAACTGATGCACTGGGTTCATTTGGCTCTTGGCCCGGTTGACCACCCAACCAAGCTGATCCAGAAGCGCCACCACTCGACCGGTAGCCTGTACCGACTCCTCCTCGGACCCTGCCCGAATAAGCCAATTGTCCAGATAAGGATGTACCCGAATACCTTCGTGTCTTAAGGCCGCCGTGACCACCACCATCACCTTGGTGAATGTGCACGGCGCTGTGGCCAGCCCGAATGGCATCGTTTTGAATTGAAAATGACCCTCGTGAACCGCGAATCGCAGGTACTTCTGATTCTCTGGTCTGATCGGAATGTGCAGATAAGCCTCCGTGAGATCTAATCGATGAAAGCACCTTGCCCGGCTTTACTGCTAAAATTACGGACCATAGCGTTTCCATTCAGAAATGCGGTACCCTTAAACTGCTGTTGACATGCTCGAGATCAAGAATGGGTCAACAGGAACCCTCCTTCTTGGGTACTACAAAATAAATGGCGTATCGACCTAAGTCGCACTGGTCTCGGGGCACCAGCACCACTGCGTGCAGGTGTAGCAGCTGCTGCAGCGTCTCATGCACTGCCTCTCGTTTTCCTGGTGCCTTGCATGGAGACGCTACAAAGGTGTCCCCCAGAGGCCTGCAAAACTCCAGCGCGTAAACCTCGCGGACAATCTCCAACACCCACTGGTCTGTCGTGATTGCGGCCCAGGCAGAGTAGAAACTCTGTAGGCGACCCCCTACAGGCACCTCCGGCTGAGCCTTCCTGACTTCATTGTGACTTTTTGGATTGAGTCTGCTGGGAATTGAAATACCCACGACCCAATCCTCGCACACCTCGAAAGGGCTGCCCTCTTGACATAAATCGACCCCTTTGGTATGGCCCATACCGCGGAGATCTGAATCTTCAGAAATCTCTCGCCTGACCTTTCTGCAGCCCTCCTAGTCTTTGACCTCTAGGTTTATCCTCAGGGAGCCGACCCCTTTTAGAATCCCCCAAATCCTTCACAATCTTCTCCAAGGCTTCCCCAAAGAGAAGCTTACCCTTATAGGGTAGTTCACTCAGGCACGCCTTCGTAGAAGTGTCCGCCGCCCAGTTTCTCAGGCAAAGAAAATGCTGGGCCGCCACCAATGATGCCATAGTCTTCGCCGAAATTCTTACCAAATCATAATAGGCATCTGCTAAATAAGCCACCGCTGACTCCAACTTGGCCCCATCCGTGGGAGAACAATCTTCTCCCTCCGAACTTTCCCCTTGGAGCCACCTGATGGAGACCCTGGAAACATAAGCCCCACAAATTGAAGCCTGCAGCACCAGAGCACTCGCATCAAAAGCCTGTTTCAGTATAGACTCCAACTTCCGGTCCTGAAGATCCTTGAGGGCCGCACCCCCCTCCACCAGAATAGTGGTCTTCTTGGTCACCGCCGAGACCAAGGCATCCACCTTAGGCATTCGCATTAGGTCTTTTTCGTCCTGCGGTAATGGATATAAACGCCCCATTGATTGGCCACCTCTTAGCATAGCTTCCGGGCACTCCCATTCCGATTCTATCTGCTTTATCACCCTATGAACCAGAAAGCACTTTTGTTCCGCTTTAAACCCCTGGAGAAGGGGATCCCTCCAGTGGTTCCTCTTGAACCACCAAGTAAGGCCAAATTTGGCGCAGTCAGCGACTGCGCAATGAGAGCTCCCAGCTCCTCCCTACGAAAGACCCTAAACACATTAGGATCATCGTTTGGGACAATTTCCCCCTCTTCCAGCTCGATGGCCCACGGATCCAGCCCCGATTCTAGAGATTTCCCCATCCTCTGTGGGCTGGTGCACCGGGACCTGTGGACCTAACCATTCCGAGCCCGCTTCCACTGGCAAACCTCTCTGGGAAGACTCTTCCCCCGGGTCTTCTACCAATGTTTTCTCTGCTCCTGATCTGGCTGCTACCTTAGGATCAGGCCCCTGATCCTGAGCCTGTTTCCTTTTTAAAAACAGTAGGCCTTGTGCATGGCCAAAATAAAATCTACTGAAAACAAGGAGTCTAATCCTTCCTGCAGTCCCAAAGTACCAAGCTGCAGCTCCTGCCGAGTCTGAGCCAGCTTCTTAGATTTTGATTTAATTTTACCTTGACTTTTCTGCAGCGCGGGAGAAACCTCTGCCTCGGCAAAATGGCCGACTTTCCCGCCTTCTCCGGAGCTCCTAACGACCTGCCTCCTTCGCTTTGCCCCGCTGCATCTTCCATCGTGTCGGCAAAACTCCTCTCAATCCTGCTGCAACTTCACACACGTACAGCACAGCCCCGGTCCCGATAGCCCCCGGCTGCTGCCGCACTGAAAACAAACCACCAAACCTGACTGCATGCAACAGGAAAAAGCCCCCCCAAAGAGCACCTAGGTCGCGAAGCCTACTACTGCCGCACACCGAACGCGACTGCGGTCGCTCTCCCCGGGTCTTCCTACCTGCTGCACTGTCAGTGGTACTTTTCTCCCGCGTTCCGCTGCTAGCGGAACTGAATGTTTGGCTGTGGAGGCAGGAAGTAGTGCTCTGGGGCTCCCAGGTACTTTTTCCCTCTTCGAGACAAGCTCTGCCTCTCTGCCCTCCCAATCGGCTGTCAGCACATCAGCGCCCAACACTCTGGGTTTACTGCTCTGCTAGAGCAGTGTTTCCCAACCCAGTCCTATGGGGCACACCGGCCAGTCAGGTTTTCGGGATATCCCTAATGACTATGCATGAGATATATATGCATTAGAGATATCCTGCCAACCTGACTGGTTTGTGGCCCTCCAGGGCTGGATTTGGAGACCCCTGCCTTACACCTCTGTCATTTAAGATTGTGAGTGGGCAAGGTGCAGATGTCCTAGACATCAAAAGGGTATATAGAATGTGACACATTCCTCCTCGATTCTCACCACCACCAAAATGTTGTCTAATAGACAATATTTTGGTGGTGGTGAGAAGTGAGGAGGAATGTGACACATTCTATATACCTTTTTGATGTCTTGGACATCTGCACCTTGCCCACTCACAATCTTAGATGACAGAGGTGTTAGGCAGGGGTCTCCAAATCCAGCCCTGGAGGGCCACAAACCAGTCAGGTTGGCAGGATATCTCTAATGCATATATATCTCATGCATAGTCATTAGGGATATCCCGAAAACCTGACTGGCCGGTGTGCCCCATAGGACTGGGTTGGGAAACACTGTGCTAGAGCAAGCCCCAAAAACCTCCCTGCTGCCAATTTCACTCTGCCGGAACTCTTCTCCTCTTTTCTCCTTTCTCTTTTCCAATGCCTAATCTCCTAACACCCGGGAGCCTAACTAACCTCATTCCTTCCAAGCTGCTGAGGACTGAAAGACTGAGGTGAGAAGGCTAGGGGGAGCTAGATATAGGGTCAGGAAGACTCTGTTTTTCAGTCCTCAGCTGCTGGAGGAGGCTGACTACCCTATGGTGTCTGGACTGGCCTGGAGAAACGAAGAGGAAAGAGACATTATAGCACCTATTATTTAAAAATGGTTATATTCCATTTATATGACAATTGTCATTCAAAACGAATAACAAATCAATAAAAGACAGACAATCAGAGATGGAACATGAAGGATAACAGTCAGAAATAAAGAGAAAAAAAAAGACTATTTCATTCTTAAGTTAACATGGTCCATTACAGTTACACCTTTCCTAAAACTTAAGGAATTAAACTAATTGGTAAAAACACATACTAAAGGCTTTTGATCTCCAAGTTACTTTGTGAATAAAGGCTACATCAGGGACCTCTAAAAGGTTACTTTCAGACAACCATAACTCTCTCAGACACAACAAGGTCATAGTCTTTTTTTTTTTTTTTTTTTTTTAAAGTACAACGGTTTCTCATTCTTTATGACCTTAAAATGTCAACACAAATACTTTGAGACAGCTATATGGTTACACTTTAAAGGACAGGCATTTCTTTTATTTTCTCTCTCAACAGAAATTTAGCTACTGTATTTTGTGCGATCTGTACCTTTTTAAGCAGTTTACCTTTTAACCCTAAATACCTGAACTTTTAAAATCATGTAGGTTTCTTCTTCAGATATGACTTCAAGGAAAAAAAGGCAGCAAAAAAAAACTTTGCAGGGTAACAGTTCCCAAAGTACAGATCTTCAGAATATGTCAAGTGGAGACAGGAGTGAACTGAATCAACACACTGAATTCATAAAGAGTATGTTGGGTTATTTTGCACTCAGTCCTAATATGTTTACCTTAACAACCTTTTTATAATATAGGAGCCAAATTCACTTTTTAGGATTTGGCTAGATATAAGCAATACTTGCAGGCCAACTGACAGTGTCATTGAAGTCACTGATAAAGGCCCCTCTGCAAATATTTCAGAGACCATAACCCAGGGCTCAACAAAAGCCAGGTACCAGGTCATCATGGTACCTGGGGCCCAGAGCATCTAGCAGTAGCATGGAGACCCCAAATTGATGACAAATCACCATGGACACCAATCCTGTCTGCCCACGGGTATCCCATTCTGCGCAGGCAGAAATGCTGAAGATCGCGGCAGACACCAATGCTGATGGGCAGAACTGCTGAGAGAGGACAGATCGCAGCCATTGACGATGTTGGCTGCCCATGGGGACCCCATCCTCGCAGTCAGTATTGCTGAGAGAGACCACATCATGGCAGACACAGACACTGGCTGCTCATGGAGATCCTATCCCCAGGCAGGAGTGCTGACAAAAGCCATAATTGAATCTGCGCTGGCTGTGATATGGTCTCTATCAGCAGTTCTGCCCATGGGGGATGGGATCCCTGTGGCAAAAGAGCTGCAACAGCTGCAGCCTGCAAAAAAAAAAAAAAAAAAAAAAAGGGAGGTTAGTGTGCACAGCAGCTTAAGAAATTTAAGGGCAGCAGGATGATTTAGTAAAGAATGGAGAGCAGGGTAATCAGTATAAGGGGGGAGAAAGAAGTGGAGAGAGTATGGCAAGGGAATAAGAATTGGGGAAGAGACAGCAGAGAGGGTTGGGGGGGTGGGAGTGCAGGCGGTTCGAGCGTGAAGAGATGAATGCATGCATGGTAAAGGGCACAGTGTTATGTGCAAAACATGCAGCCCTCTCCCACCCCAGCCCAGCACCATACACATCACAGCCCAGCACCATACACGGGCATCCCATCTCAGCACCATACATGCAGGAACCCCTCCTACAGCTTCAAGGGTCAGCAGATGTGGTGGGAGAGGGAGGAGGAAGAGTGAGGCTACTACCTTCTGTTGGCACTGTGCAGTGGCTCATTAAGAGCCAAATTTATTAAGCTTTTTCCCATAGAAAACGGGAAAAAATTCTTAGTAAATCATGCCCTAAAACCTAAAATAGTATCTACGATACACATTTTGAGGGAGGACAGGGCCATACACTGTGACTACAGTAGGTTTCGGTGGCTGGCTCCTAGATTCAAAGAAAATTTGTCAAAGGCTGCCATAACCCCAGTCTTCTCTTTAATATCCCTTTTCCTGATACCCAGTGCTCCCCACTAGCTCCCTGAATGCGTCCTTTCCCAATCTCACCCCTAAAATCCTGGTTTCCAGGTTACATAGTAACATAGGAACATAGTAAATGATGTCAGATAAAGACCAGTATGGTCCATCTAGTCTGCCCAGTAAGATGGCAGGAGTAGGTGCACCCCTCCCCATGCCTTTGTTGAGGTGTGAACCTACCAGGAGTAGGTGCACCCCTCCCCATGTCTTTGTTCAGGGCGTACACCTGCCACTCTGTGCAGGCCACCCCTCCCCATGTCATTGATTAGGGGTGAACCCACCGCCCCATGTAGGACACCCCTATTTGTTGAGAAATTAGATGGTTCAGTTTATTTTGATTTTATCCTGTTGCTGTAAAGGGATCCACAGTGTCTGTCCCATGCCATTTTGAATTCTGTCACTGTTTGCCCCCACCACTTACATCGGGAGGGTATTCCAAGCATCCACCACCCTTTCAGTGAAGTAGTATTTCCTGACATTGCCTTTCAATTTACCACCTTGCAGCTTCATGTTATGCCCTCTAGTTCTACAGCTTCCCCGTCTTTGGAAGAGGTTTCTTTGTTCATTATTTCTCTTTAAGTATTTAAAGGTCTGAATCATATCTCCCCTATCCCTCCTCTCCTCCAAAGTGTACATATTTAGGTCTTCAAGTCTCTTCTCATAAGGCTTCTGACGCAGGCTCCAAATTATTTTGGTCGCCTTCCTCTGAACAGTTCCCATTCTTTTTACATCCTTTGCAAGATATGGTCTCCAAAACTGAACACAGTATTCCAAGTGATGCCTCACCAGTGACTTATACAGTGACATTAGTACCTCTTCCTTTCTGCTGGTAATTCCTCTTCTTATGCAGCCCAACATCCTCCTGGCTTTTGCCACCGCCTTGTCGCACTGCTTTGCCTCCTTGAGATCTACAGAAATAATCACACCAAGGTCTTTCTCCTGATCCGTGCACACCAACCTCTCACCCCCTATCCCGTACATTTCCCTTGGATTTCTGCTACCCAAGTGCATGACACTGCACTTCTTTGCATTAAATCTTAATTGCCAAGCATTAGACCATTCTTCCAGCTTTTGTAGATCTTTCCTCATGTTAATCACTCCCTCGGGGAGTCCACTCTCTTGCAAATTTTCGTGTCATCTGCAAAAAGACAGACCTTTCCATTCAGTCTTTCACCAATATCACTCACAAATACACTGAACAGTGCCGGGCCCAGGACCGAACCCTGGGGCACTCCGCTAATCACCTTCCTTTCATCCGAGTGAGCTCCATTTACCATCACCTTCTGTCGTCTGTCAGTCAACCAATTTCTGATCCAGTTTACCACCTTGGGACCCATCCCCAAACTACCGAGTTTATTGATAAGCCTCCTATAATGGACAGTATCAAAGGCTTTGCTGAAATCCAGGTAGATAACATTCATTGCATGCCCCTGATCTAGTTCTCTGGTCACCCAGTCAAAGACCTCAATCAGATTTGTTTGGCAAGATCGTCCTTAGGTAAAACCATGTTGCCTCGGATCTTGAAACCTGTTGGTTTTGAGAAAGCTTGCTATTCGCTCTTTCAGGAGCGCCTCCATTACTTTTCCCGCCACCGAAGTAAGGCTCATGGGCCTGAAGTTTGACACTTCTTCCCTGTCACCACTTGTGTAGAGGTACGACATCAGCCATTCTCCAGTCCTGAGGAACTTCTCTTGTTTCCAAGGATCTGTTGAAAACATCCTTTAACAGCCCTGCAAGAACCTCTCTGAGCTCTTTCAGTATCCTGGGATGTATCCCATCCGGTCCCATGGCCTTGTCCTCTTTCAGTTTTGCAAGTTGTTCTAACACCTCATCTTCTGTGAATGGTGTGGTATCTACTTCATTCCCATTTTTATATTTGGGAGTCACAGGTGGTCCTTCTCCAGGATTTTCTTTAGTAAAGACAGAGCAGAAGTATTTGTTTAGCAATTTCGTTTTTTCAATGTCACTTTCCACGAGTCCGTTCCCAGCATGTCTGAGTCCTTCAATTCCACCTCTGGTCTTCTTCCTTTCCCAAATACCTGAAGAAATTTTGTCGCCACACTTAACATCTTTGGCCATCTCTTCCTCTGCCCTTGATTTTGCTATCCTTATTTCTCTTTTTGTCTTCGAGTTTGATCCTGTAATCATTTCTGTGTTCCTCTGTTTGCAAGCTTTTGAATTTTGCTAAAGCTGTGGTTTTTGCCTTTATTTGAGCAGCCACATCTTTCTCAGATGCAATCCCAGGCTTACCGATTTGCACATATGGGAAGTCACAATCCGTAAATACCCATCGCCAAATTATTGTTTTCACTGGAATATTTTGTCCTAAATGAGAAAAAAAATATGAAAAACATTCTCCTCCTCTAGCACTAGTGTCTTGGATATTTCATGCCACGGCTTGTTCTGCTTGCTCTTGGTTTGTTTATGCCCCTGTAGCTGCTTCAGTTTAGCATGATCCCTACCCTGCCACCCTTATTACCACTGGGATGTTTTGCTCATTCTAAGAAGGGTGCTGTTGGGGTGTTTATTAGGATTATTCTCTTTAAATATTAAAATTCTCAGTTCAGGGGGTTAGAGACCTGAAAGTGAATTGAAGGAGCCACAAAACCAAAGGGCGACTACTACTCTTACATTAGCCATACTTAAATGGCTAATGCAAAAAATAGAAATTACACTTTACCTGGTAATTGTCGTTCCTTGATTGACGACAGTTTAATCCTCCACCTCTGGGTTGTGCACCTCCTCCTGCAGCTTGGAGACTGGGCATGTCAAAGTCGTGACATCACTGGATATAGCCTGCTGGTATCTCCCATCAGCCCCCAGTGTACTACTGACAAAGCAAACTCAAAAGGAACAACAAATAAGTAACTACACCATAACTTTAAATAACTCTCCATTCCTCAACCTGAGGAATCTTTTTAACCTTATCAGTCTTATATATATATATTTTTTTTAACTTTACATTCACGTCCCCCCTATGCAAACACATTTCCTATACCATCCCCTCGTTTAAATAAGAGAGAAGGAAGAAACAACAGAGATGGATACTCACTGCGATCTAGAATCTGAAAGGATCTGTCTACTCCTTGAGATTGATGCTCCACTCCGCCTGAAAATAAACTCTGAAGAAATCACACCCCTGGGCGGGAATGAGGACTAAACTGTCGTCACTCAAGAAATGACAATTACCAGGTAAGTGTAATTTCTATTTCCTTATCGTTCCTCCAGTTTAGTCCTCCACCTCTGGGATGTAACAGAGCAGTAATCATTGGGAGGGACCTATCCAGCCAACTCACCACACCGTCGACCCAGAACAGGCATCCTTTACTGCCAGAACATTTAGGCAGTAGTGGTTACTGAGGGAATGAAGAGATGACCTGGAAGCTGCTCTAACAATCACCCCTGGTGGAATGACACAGTGATCCACTCATGAAGCTGCTTACGCCCTGGTAGCAAGAGTCAGAAAGCCCCCCGGAATCATACAACCTCGCCACCAGAATGCTGAGGCAACCACCGCCTTAACCCAGTGCGAAATGGCCACCTTCGCTGCTGCTTCCCCTTCGCGGGGACCTCCAACAAACACACAAAAACAAAGAAACGAACACCGCACCCTGCATTTTATGTTTCCTATCGGCGTAAGCTACGAATAAAAACCTCCCCTTCCAGAAAAACCGAGGACTGGAAGAGAAACCAATAGGCTCAGGAGAAAAATCAGATAGATACCACCTTTTGGAAGGACGACGGGACTGGTCGCAAACACCACCCTCTATCCAGAAAGGGTGAAAACGGCTCATTACATGACAACGCCTGAAACTCTGAAACTCGTCGCACCGAAGAAAGAGCTATCAAAGCCACTGTCTATAACAGCAAATCCTTTACCGACACCTGGAGTAAAGAATCAAAGGGCTCTTTAGTTAACGCCTCTAAGGCCCAATCGGGATCCCACAGCGGCACCCGAACTCTCCTTGAGGAGCGCAGTCGAGTCCCAACTTAAGGAAACGCCACACATCGATCCGAACACCTAGCGCTATTCCCTCCACGGAACCTCTACAGCCAGAAACAGTCGCCAGCTGGACCCTCTAAGGAACTGGCCGCTAGTTCCTTCAGACAGACACTGTCCTAAAGAGAACTCAGACCAAGGATACAGACACTTTTGTCGCCCGGACTTGCCGCCGTGAACAGCAGCCTTCAAAAAGGCGCTAAGCACGGACCTATGTACCAGAGGCAGCCTGCCTCCTTGCTCTCAACAAGGTGGTGAAGACTGCCGCAGAATAACCCTTCTGCTTCAGCCCCGCCCGTTCAAAGGCCAAACCGTAGGCGGGCACCGATCCACCTGAGACATTCGTCATGGACCTAGCCACAGCAGAACGTCCGCTACCGGCAACTTCTAGGAAATGCCCGTGAAGTAGGCAAATGAGATCAGCCTAGTACGGCCGTCTCGTCCAACCGGGCGCTACCAAGAGTACCTTTCCCCGAAAGCCTCGATACACTAACTACTTGCCCTATGAGAGCCCACGGGGAAAGGACAAGACAAAGACTTAACTGGGAGCTTACTGAGCCTCGACTTGGACGAACCATCAGCCGCCCCATTCCTCCACCAGAGACCTCCAGGTGAACCCCAAGCAAGCCAATATTAGCTAGCGCTCGAATTAAACCATAATGCACATTTGCCACATAAAGCAAATCAGGCTCTAGTCGATTCAACTCCCTGATCCTTTCCTGTTCCAGGCGAGTAGACTGCCGTAAACACTGCGACCACCTGAAGCATGCTCTCGTCCCCCCAGGCTCCACAAATGGGAGCTTGTAAGGACAGAGCATTGCCCCCAACGATCGCTTCAGTGAACCATCTACTTCCCTATCTTGCGCTAAAGAAGATTGCTAGGGCTCTCTTCCATACAGTGAGTCCACACCCCCTGGTAGTGTAAGGTGTGCACCCACCCACGTAGTACCCAGGCCTGCCCCTGCTTAGCCTCAAAACATCAATCAAGAACAGGCAAATTCAGGACAGCTGAATACTTTTTTTTTTTTTTCCACAAAGACATCTCTTAACCAAAAATTCCTTCAGCATATGTTGAGAAGCTTTCCATGCCAACAATATGAAGTAGAAAGAACTCCCAATCACAGGCATACTAATCCACGGCCTTCCTGCTCAAGTAACACCCCATTCCGTCTGTCTGCACAAAGATGGACTTTAGGTTCAACTAGCACCTGGTGTTAGGAAATACAGCTTTCTCATTCCGCAGTGGCAATTGAGTCAGCAATGAAGAAGCTGAGAAACTGCAGACAAGTTCCCATTATACCACCTGGTAAAGACTCCACTTTTAGACCACTGAAGCAAAAAAAGCATGCGAGAGTGCATTGTGTCCTGCCAGTAGCTGATCGAATTTAAATGATTCAGTGTATGCAGGGCATTTTCCAGAGAACGCAAGGTCCCTCATCCAGGCTGCCTCCACATTCACAGTCTAAACCGGCAGCCATCTTGGCTGATGCCGATCAGCGTGGAAGCCATCTTGTAGCCACATGATGTACGCCTACTAGAATCTGAGCTGCTGCTATTGCTGCTAGAGAACTAGCCTGGCTGCGTGCTTCTGGCCCCCATTAAGGCATTCGCTGAACACTAGCAGATACTCTCCGTACTGGAGAACCTCTGATAAATGGAATGGGAGCATAGATAGCTTCAAAGGCCAGAGTTCTATTTTGCAACCTCTCTCCGCTGAGCTGCCTTTTCCATATGTAAAATTAAACCACATATAGCCAAAATTAAGCAATTACAAATCTACCGTAAAATCTTATAATTTGGGCAAAGCCAAACAAAACGGGAATATTTTCCATTAAGAAACCACACAACTATAAAACCCCTCTCATGACATAATGCTTATGGCAGAGCATTCCACATCTGTGGACTGGCCATGGCGCTCACCCAAGCACCTGTCACAACTGTCCAAGAGAGTTATCACCATAATTCCTTTTGACTTGAATATGTTTACAGCGGATCATAGCGCTATATCACAGCAGCTAAGCCAAAATATTACCCTGCCATATAAACCGACTAACGCTTTATAGGACCTTCTATGGATACGGAAGGAGATTCTTGTAAATCAACATAGCTATGCCCTTAGGACTCCAAAAACCAAGTTTCCGCCAACTCCAATGAAATCAAAGCAGATCAGCTAAAATTACCCAAACTGCTCCTATAGCTTTGCAAGAAGCTACCAGCCCCCGCTGCACCCAGCTTTCCTTCCCTCCTTATCCTGAGGGATTCAGCATTGCAGGACGCACTGCGCATCCCCTGCCAGCTTGCTGAGTCTGCCAGGGAGCTGAAGAGCGAAATAGAGAGTAGAACCCCTGGAAGCAAACAGTGTCCCGACCTTGGGGTTCAGGGCGCAAAAGGCCACTGAATAAATCAACAGTGTTAGCTAAAAATGAACAAGGCTCTCTCTCACTAAAGAGAGTTTCTTTTTCTTTTTGAAATCCCACCGAAGTCCGTGGGACCCAAGCCTTCGAACACAGCCCCTTAACGCTGTGCATTAACCATAACCAGAGAAATGAAATGAAGTGAAATGAAATCCTGCTCTAGAAATAGATGAGAATTTCCTGGGAAGGGCATGCTAAGTGGAGCTATGAAACACACAGGCACCCTCCCCCCCCCCCCCGGCCTTCCTGCAGTCAGAGAAATAGTAGTGGGATACACCGACAACCTTGCAAATGGAGGTCTTAGAGGTTGCTGCCTATGTGAACCTGATGAGTAATACGATTTTGTATTTTACCACCACCATCCCCCCAGGGATGGGGGCACTGAATATTATATGTGATTCATGAGCAGCGCTGCCATCCGGTGGCCTTTAGAGCACCAGAGCCCAACAAACGATACAGAAGTTAAGAGCTTTAAATCTTGGTCATATAATCTTGATTTGCAGAACATTACAGTTGCTTGTTTAGTCACTAACCCTGAGAGCCCATGGAGGTGGCCCTGTGGTTATTTCTTCCCTGACTTGCAGAGAATGATCAATCTGATATGGCTGCATACACACGGTCACAGAAAGGCACTATTCAGTGTACCAGCTGCCCTCTGGTGGCCATAGACCATAGCACAGGCACTTCTTGGTTGACAGTTAACTGTTATATACTTTTTTTATATCCTAAGGTTTCCTAAACCTATGCCTGTGAAACCACAGGCATCTGGGCAACTTTCACTATAGAATACACAAAGGCACACTTCCAGCCTGTCCCTCCTTCCAACTACAAGTTAGGGCTCTGCTCTTGAACCTAAAAGCTGGCAATTTGCCTAATATCCCGGGACTTAACAGATCCTCCTCAGAGACATGATTAGGAGGGAAAGAGCATGTGGTATCAGAGATCAATGCCAAAACTGCTGTCCTATAAAACTAAGAATAAACTTAAAAATAAAGAGGACTGACAACAGCCCCCTTAAGGCTGAGGAACCCCCTGAGCCTCAAAAAAAGACAAACAAAAGAAAGAAACACTAGGCCCAAAAATCTAGCTATTCTGCCTGTTGTCTTCCTCACACAGGCAACTCCCTGCAACTCTCGCCATGCGGTCCAAATATCTAGAGAGAAAATGGCCATCCCTTCGCCAATGAATTTTGGCGCCAAGAACAACAGCCACTGCAAAAAGGAGGCCTCAGCAGACCGACCGAGCCCGAAGGCCTTACCTGCAGGGCCGAAAGCCACGCAGCCTGCTCCTACCGCCTTGAATTCCTCTGATCCTCAAGCCGTGCTGATACGCTTGGCAGCCATGGCGAGGACCGCTCAGCCGGTTCCACAGAGTAAAACTGAAATCCCGCAGCAACGGAGAGGCTCCATCTCACACAGCTTCAGTGTGGCTGTACGGGTCCCAGAGCTCTCTCCCGTACCGTCTAGGGAGAGAGATCCGCACCGGCGAATGCCTGCAGCAAGTGAAAATAACTGACAAGGAGGGAAGGCGAGAGCTGCTACTAATTTAAAGAGCCAGGCTCAAATTTAAAATTACTGTAAATAAGGAAATTTGTTCCTAATAACTAAAGGGAACTAATCCCTGATTGCCAATTAACCAAAGGTAACTGAATTAAAAGTAAAATTAAAAGTAAAAATCAAAAGTAAAATCAGAATAGAATTTGTCACACTAAATGCTCCTTATCTGTTCCCCCTAAGTGAGTCCAGAAGCTAGGCTCACTATGTCCTCCTGCTCAATGGAGACTGGACACACTGGGGGCTGATGGGAGATACCAGCAGGCTATATCTAGTGATGTTACGACTTTGACATGCCCAGTCTCCAAGCTGCAGGAGGAGGTGCACAACCCAGAGGTGGAGGACTAAATTGGAGGAACGATAAGGAAATTATGGATCACTGTAAGAAAAGGTCTAACCATATAAGCACAACACACTGGCCTGCTTTAACTAAGAATTCTCAAGTTTGGTACTAGTACGTAGCTATAGAGTAACTGCTTTTGATACCAAAAATGATGAAGACAATTCTTCATTTATGTATGCAAGTTACTAAATGTGTTTTGACTTATATTCCTGTCGAAGGTACAATAGTAATTAAAAGTGGTTCAAAATGGATATCATGGACAAACCTTTATACTTATTTTTTTATTAGCGTTTACAAAAGCAAAATACATTAAACAAATAGCTCATAACACATAAGCATACTCCAAAAGATAAAGAAAACATATAAGAAGAAAATATGAGCCATACATTGAACAAATGAAAACATATCAATCCTCAATTATGCCCAATATCAGCCCAGAAATAAGTGCAGAACAAAAGAAAAAATATAATCAAAAAATTAAATATACCAGAGGGAACAACGGGTCCTCTCTCCACAATCACACTACCCCAAAAAAGGTTTTCCCCCATAAGACCTATGGATTACAAAAGGGAGAATAGGAGAAAATCGAACTATTAATCAAGTGGAGTGGAGGAGTGGCCTAGTGGTTGGGGCAAGGTACTTCAGGCCGGAAGGTCGGGGGTTCAAATCCCACTAGAGGACAGCAACCTTGGGCCGGAAGGACTGGGGTTTCTAGTCCCACAGGTGCTCCTTGTGGTCTTGGGCAAGCCACTTAACCCTCCATAGCCCATGCTCCCTGTAAAATAGTTATCTCCAAGTTATAATGCCCTGTTCAATGTAATTTCAGTTTGTTCAATGTAAACCGCACTGATGCAGAATAGCGCGGTATATAAGAGAATGTAAATAAATAAACCATTACTGGCATCTTTATGAGCCTGGCTTAGCTCCTGCAATTGTGAAGGGTTAAAAAATACATAATCTTTACCTAAATATTTAACTAAACACTTCCGAGGAAACTTTGAGAAGAAGATCATACCGAGCAACAAAGCCCTAGGCTTGGTCTAGACTAGAGAAACCCTCTCCGAATTTGTTGCGTCTTAAAAGAAACACATGAATGACATGGCATGACCATGGAAAGGAGTTCATCTCTCTTTGAAGAAAAGAGAAAAAACTCATTCCTTATCGGAGAGACTCAGGGAGACTCTGCTCCAAGGTCTCCAAAAGGGTGTCAAATCCCCATCTGAAAGCTGAACTAAGCTAACACCCACAACTTTCTGTAAAGAGGAAAGTACATAATAAGCATTTGAAACAGTGGGAAGCTGGTCAGCCTTCAGATGCAGCACATTTAAAAATAATCTTAACATTTCTAAAGCAGAAATCATATTACAAAAAGGAAAATTAACAAAACAAAAAAGATTACAAGCCTTCAAGAAGTTTTCCAACCTTTCCACTTTATTTTCCAACACTAAGTTGCCCTTCACAAGAGTGCTATTCTTTTCCCCCAATGCCAAATGTTTACTGGAATTACCCCCTATTAAGGCAACCTGAGACCTTAACTCCCCCTCCAAAGATGACAACTTATGAACGGTTTCACCAGAAACTTTACAAAGCTGTAAGAAGCAGCCAGAGACAGAAGCCTCCATGTAGTCATCACTCGCCAGATTTCCAAATTAGTAACCTCTTTCAGGGGAGTCACAGGCAGTGGATTCATTTATCAAGCAGCCAGCAAAAAACACTGGCTTAGGAGAGGGAGCTAAGCTAGAAATAGCTCCTCCATCCCCAACATTCTCAGAGGCCACTAAAGGAACAGAACCTCCCGTCAACCCAGTAAACAGATTTACAGTACTTTCCCTATGGGAAGAGTTCATCCCTACCTGACCCTTCTCCTACATCTCCAGGGTAGAGACAGCATTGGCTGAACCCGTGCTCAATGCTGGAATAAGAGGCGATGAGTGGGGAGCCGGACTTAAGGAGAGAAACTCTGGACTCAGTGGACTCAATATAAAAAAAGATTTCCCGGAGTCCAACACAACCTTGCCCTGAGACAGGACAACAGGGTTCATAGGTCCCTGAACCGAAACCTGAGATCCAGGTATACTATCTTTCAATTTCACCTTCCTCTTCCCCGTAACAGAAATTGTCCACATCATATTTTGATGTGAAAGAGTCTCCTTGGACCACTTCACCTTCCGTAGGGCTCCTCAGATGACTCTGAAGGTGCTCCAAAGGGGAATGCTCCCCTTTGGTCATGCCCATGGCACTAGATGGAATTTATATCTGTGGGACTGGAAGCAACATCACCAGGGTCCTCTGGAGTCAGTGGAATCCACAGTAACTGAACAGGAACCAGAGGAGTTACCCCCAAGTGCCTTCGCCTCTAAGTTCGCAAGTAGCAAAAATGCCTGCTTCCCCAGTGAACCACAGCATTCGATGGAATTTATATCCATGGGACTGAAAGTGACATCAACAGGGTCTTCCAAGGTCAGCGAGTTGGAATCCACAGGAACAGAGCAGGAACTAGCCAGAGGAATTACCCCAAGCGCTTTTGCCTCCAAGCTTGCAAGTAGTAAAAATGCCTTTGGACAAACCTTTAAAGATAATAGTAAGTATGCTTTTACTTTTACTTTTTACACTGCCTCATGCTGATGCTACTCTTGAGGTTCCTGGCATAAAAAAAGCTCTAGTGCACCCTCTAACATAGTCACTTCTTCCTAATATTGTTTATGCATGATCAAAATAATCGTACCAACCATTCCATCAGTTTACATCCTCTGCAATCAGTGTTTTTCTTTATAGATGCTAGCCTTCATTCCCTCCCTCTCTCCCCCCATTCCCACCAATCCCTGGGATAATCGTAGCTTTATAGGCTCTTAAACCTCTTAAAGGGAAGGAGGTGCCCATATTAATGTCTCAGGTGTAGCTGTTTATCCTCATCAAGCATACATTAAGGACCTGAGATTAATTAATCATGAGATGAACAAAGTCCATTAAACATATTAGATATAGTTTTATTAGTATAAGTATCCCCAGCAAATCTATATAAGTAAACAACTTAAATACATAAACACAACCTTAAAACTAAGATGAAGACTGCAGTCCAACAGTGAGATGGGTTTTTTTTCAGTCTTTTGCATTGAGTGTCACATGTATGATTTTCTCCCAGTTGGTGAGGGGTACCTAGTGTACACGTAAGACAAGGAGCTCTTTGCTCTCAGGGAATGAGTCCAATCTCTGGAGGCTAGAGTAGTAGAGTTGGAGAAAGAGAGAGGTACATAGACAAGACCTACAGGAATGTAGTACTGAAGTCTCACCTCCAGTCTTGCAACAGGCTGCCATGGAGGAGAGAGATGACGTGACAGGAGAGCATCACCCTGGTGTGGCAGAAAGTGATCCTGTAGCTAGGACCTGTCCTCCAGGTGATGCAAAACCCTCTCACAGAGGCGTTTTCTCCAAGATCACGTGTCCATGAGGGAAGGGTTGTTATTGTTTTTGTTAAGTGCCGTCAAGTCGGTGTCGACACCTGGCAACCCTCTGGATAGCTGACCTAAACTTTGTTCGGTCTTCAGCCAAGCGGCTCATTGTTGATACAGTAGTATCAAGGTTGCATTTCTTCAGGAGAGGTCTTACAAAGGCTTGCTTGAGTGCAGATGGGAGGTAAGCTTGGGTGAGTGAAGCATGAAATATGGTAGAGATAAATAGTAACATTAATGTCTTTGTTAACTTGATCCAAGTTACTGGACAGGGATCAAGGGAAGAAGTGGTGGCATTGATGTGAGAGATGATGCTCATAGGTTCTTCAGGGGGAACACCCCTGAATGCAGTCCATATAAAGTGAGGAATAGGTTGGGGTGGAAGGAGGAGGAATGATGGAGGTAGAAGAATCGGGGAGCTTGTGTTTAGATATGAGGAAGTCTGCCATTACTTGAGGGTGAATGATGTTGTTTTGGTGGGGTTGGGATGGGTCACTTGTGAAAGTTCTGACAAGGTTAAATAGTTCCCTTGGTTTGTGTATGGCACAGAGGAAGATATTGTTGTGGTGTTCTTGCTTGGTATTGAGGGTGTTGGTGAAGTAGGCTGCAGGTTGATCTAGGTAGGTGTCTCGAAGCTGCGGGTTCTTGGATTTCCTCCATTTTCGCTCAAGTCTCCTGAGGGAGCATTCTGATTTCTGAGGAGGACTGAGTACCAAGGAGCACGCGTCAGGTGATTTTTTGGAGGGGGCACGAGATGGAGCCTTGGAGGCTTCAGCGATTCCAGGATTGTACCAACATGTCGAGGTCTAAGTGGCAGAAAGCTTTCTTCAAGGTGGGGATGGTCTGTTGAATGAAGGAGGCTTCGTTAAATGCTGTGAATCTTCTTGTTGAAGGGGGCTTGGGAAGAGGGGAATGTTTAAGCAGGAGAGTTGAAAGGGTGAAAGTTATCAGGTGGTGGTCAGACCACAGGACTGGGGTAGATGAGGAGGAGAAGGGGTGAGAGGAGGTAAGTAGGTCAGTGGGGAGGAAGAATAGATCCAATGCACCTCCTTTCAGGTGAGCTGAGGTATTGGTAAGTTGTGTGAACTGCAGATCATTCATAGCTTGAAGGCAGGTGTTGCTTTGGTTAATGTCAGCTGACGGGGATGTTGAAATCACCAAAGAGAATGAGATGTTGTTCGAGAGGTATGAGCGCATACCATTTCAAGGAATGAGTCAAGTTGGTCTGCGTTGTGCTGAGGTGCCCTGTAAACCAGGCAAATGGTGAGTGAGAGGCAGACATAGGGGCTGTTGTGCTATCTGATCACTTCCCAGTGACAAAAACATAGAAATATGACAGAAAGAGACCACATGGCCTATCTAGTCTGTCCTTCCATATCAACAACTACAACAGTCCCCCTTTTTCCTTTAGAGATCCTCTGTATTTGTCCCATGCTTTTTTGAATTCAGTTACTGTCCTCATCTCTACCACCTCCACTGGGAGACTATTCCAAGGATCCACCACTCTCTCCGTAAAGAAATATTTCCGCATATCACTCCTGAATCTATCCCCCTTCACCCTCATCCCATGTCCCCTCGTAGTAGAACTTGCTTTCAATTGAAAGAGGCTCTCTCCCTGAACATTTATGCCATGGAGGTATTTAAACATCTCAATCATATCACCTCTATCCCGCCCTTCCTCTAAGGTGTACATATTAAGAGTCTTAAGTCTGTCCTCATATGCTTTATAATGAAGACCACTAACCATTTTAGTAGTCACCCTCTGCACCGACTCCATCCTGTTCACATCCTTTTGAAGGTGCAGTCTCCAGAATTGCACACTATACTCCAAATGAGGTCGCACCAAAGACTTTATACAGAGGCACTATCACCTCCTTTTTTCTACTAGCCATTCCTCTCCTTATGCACCCAAGTATCCTTCTAGCTTTTGCCGTCACCTTTTCTACCTGTTTAGCTACTTTAAGATCATAAGACAACCACGCCTAGGTCCCGCTCTTCTTTAGTGGACAAAAGTACTTCACCCCTATACTATATTGCTCCCTTGGATTGCTGCAGCCCAAATGCATGACCTTACCTTTAACATTAAATCCCAGCTGCCAAATTCTAGATCATTCTTCAAGCTTAGCTAGATCCCTCCTCATGTTATCTACATCTTCCTGGGTGTCTACTCTATTGCAGATTTTGGTATCATCCGCGAAGAGGCAAACCTTACCAGACAGCCCTTCCGCTATATCACTAACAAAGATGTTAAAAAGAATCGGACCAAGGACAGATCCCTGGGGCACACCACTGGTAACATCCTTCTCCTCAAAGTGAGCTCCATTTACCTGTCCTCTTTGTCGCCTCCCACTCAACCAATTTCTAACCCAAGCAGTAACTTTAGGGTCCTTCCCTAGGGTGCTCAGTTTGTTTATAAGTCGCCTGTGAGGAACAGTGTCAAAGGCTTCACTGAAATCCAAATATACCACATCTAGGGCTCTCCCACGGTCCAACTCCCTGGTCACCCAGTCAAAGAAATCAGATTTGTCTGACAAGACATGCCTCTGGTGAATCCATGCTGCCTCGGATCCTGTAATCCGCTGGACTCCAGAAACCTCACTATTTTCTCTTTCAGCAGCGTTTCCAATAATTTACTCACCACCAAAGTTAAACTAAACCAGCCTGTGAACACAGAACAGAAATGATAATGGAGCTGAAGAATCTCTCACAAGAGGGGGATGTTTGGTGGATGAACTCCACCTTCTATAAAGACAAATGATTTTCATGGGTACTTGACGAAGGCATCACAAGAGTATATACTGGATAACACTAACAGGGAAGTCACTCACAAAACACTGTGTGAGGCAGCCAAAGCGATTTTATGGGAAAGATTATGGCCTATGTAGTTGGGGCGCAGAGAAGGGATAAGGAAATCTTAGCCTCATCCAAAGAGCTCCAAAATAATAGATGCATACTGTGATAAGGAAGCTTATCATAGCTCAGGAAGGAGCTATAGAAAAGGTGAAGTGACTCTGAACAAGCAACCTGTCAGTTCTGGTAGAAATAAGAAAACAGAATTTTGCCATAAAAGACTATCAGTCCCAGAATGCACCAGGTTTCCAACAGCCATTAGAGGAGCTGAAGTGGGGAAACGTGTGTTCAATCAGGAGGGCTATGAGGTAATCCCTAAGCACTCATCTCAAAGGGCAGGGCCTGATTCAGCACAGCTGCGCTGTATTAGGGGGGAGCACTCATCTGGGCAGAATAAAGGTGGAGTTTATTCTACAGAGAATTATCCTCATTATCCTGAGAATCAGCTTGAGCTTGATCATCTTCATCATCTGAAGGATCATCAGAAGCAGAAGCCAAACCGGACGGACAGAGAAGGAAAGAAACCCTTTGGAAGAAGGAAGAGAAAAGCCTTTGAGAGATCTAGAAGAGTCCAGAGCAGTACGTATACTGGGAGGCATACCAAGGGCCAGCATACACCATTGGACTGGGGAAAGCCAGAGGAATGGTGCTGCAGAGCTAGGAATCTCCAGACGGTACCTGTGAGAGAGACAGCTGCACGTGGAAGGGACCCTAAGACCCGTGCCAGAAGGTATGTGAAGAGAGATCCAGTGTCCAGGGATCTGGATTGGAAGGCTGGACATAAGAACTGGACTACATACTGGCCAGGCTATATAGAGAGGAACTCTAACAGCAATGGAAGCTCAGGTATGAACACTGATCTATGCCCTAGCTATAACCTTGAAAGACAGCAGGGAAACAAGTATTCTCCTGAAAGTGCTCCATTGAGAGATTCATCTATGCCAATCCATGATATTGAACCCATGCTTGTTGAAGAAGGGGGAATGATTGCAGATGAAGAATGTGTTTATATGGACTGCTCTCTGTCCAAACTCCTTTGGTGATTTTCTGTTATAAAGTACAGCAACCATCACAAAGAAATACAAACTTGTTCTTTAATCTACTCAGAAAAGCTCCTGAAGCAGGATTTGACCCACACAGTAGAAAGCAAGCCAGCTAAAGGGTTTCAGCTGGATAACTGCTAGCAATTGAGCCTTACCTAATTGCTTGTGAGCTAGGAGAGAATCACTTCTGAATCTATGTGGGAAGTTATCAGAAATTAACCTGAAAAGAACAGTTTTTTTTCTTTCTTTGTGGCTTTTCGTTTGTTGTTTGATATATGCTAAGAAAACATTAGCTAATGCCTGACAAGTTTGAATGTTGTTTTCCTGATTTTGATTTTGTTTTTCCAAGTTAAACACTGGAAGCAAGTAACCTGATTTATGTGCTACCAAGCATATCTGTGTTGGGAGAAATAACCCCATAAATATCTTATTGGCTTTACCCAAAAGCACAACTAATTATTGTGAGCAGCTGTGTCTGGTGTGAATGAACTGCATTGCCCACAATCCCTTGCAAATCATATAGATATATGCACTTGCCAAGACTGTGAAGATTCTCACCCAGGCAGCCGTCTGACAATACACAAAGAATCTTTGTGATCAAGACAGGGAAACACACTTTGCAATAAAGAGATGCCTGAATGATTTGTTGACGCAGAGGGCAGAGAACAATATTAAACTTTATACAACACAATCTGCACAGATGAGAGAATAAGATCGAGCCACTTTTAGCACATTTGAATAGGCCAAAAGCCAAAAATCAATTGGTAACCCAAATAAAAGAGGGGTGAGGGGAGAGTATATACACTACAGAGGATGACATTCTACACCAGTTAGTGAATTTCTATAAACAGTTATACAACACAGGTCCAGGAGACAAGACAGATAGGGCATTTTTGTTTAAGAGATTTGAAGTTGCCCAGGGTGCCAGACGAGCAGTTGCATATCTTAAATGTGCCCCTTACCAAACCAGAGGTCTTAAAAGGTGATCAAGAACTTGAAGTTGGCCAAGGCACCAGGCCCAGATGGGCTAGGACTATAATTTTACAAACACAGAGTGATTTAATTGCAGACTCATTTGTATCCATGTGCCAGGAGGTGTAAGATGAGATGTTACTGGGCAAATCAATAAGCCATGCCCATGGAGCTCTCATGGGAAGGGGGTGCCATCTTAGCTAGCATAGATGCAGAAAAAGTATTTGATAAGATTTCAAAGCAGTATCTTTTTTGGGTGGTAGAGCAAAATAGCATAGATGATCCTTTCTGGAATGCAGGAAAGTGTTGTATAGGTCCCCAATGGCACAGTTACTAATCAATAGCAGATTGACAGAAGCCTTCCCCTTGAAGAGAGGCACCAGGCAGGACTGCCTCCTATCCTTGCTGCCCTTCCTGCTATCCTTGAAGCTTCTAGCAGTGAAGATTAGACAAAATGGGAGAATGGAGGGGATTAGAATAGGTCCCCGAAAATATAGATTGAATAGGTTTGTGGATGACATGTTAATTTTCTTGAACAATTGTCAGCCAGAGCCTACCCCCACTTAACAGAGATGATACAGATGTTTGGCTCTTTTTCAGGGCTGCAGATCATTTCCAGCAAAATCAGAGGTGCTGATGGCCTCCAGCAATTATCCCAATAAAATGGACACCCTTCAGCGTCTGATGCTTATGAGGAGCTACTTACAAATTTCCTGTTGCACCTGAAGCAGAGCCAGGAGGGGGCTCGAAATGTGCATGTTATGTGCAGATGTTCCTTTTAATTTTGGATGCCGACGCTGTGCCATTGTGAGTGGGGCTTCTGCCATATAAGTTTATGTTTAAGCTTTTAGAACCATAAAATGAATAAAATGGACATGACTTTCATTCGAGAGTAAAAGTATCCTCTTCTGACCGTTTGTCCATCATGTAAATATTTGGGGTGTTTCTGCATGGTGAGGTGATCTTTGGATTTTTTGATAATTGTGTGATTGCCTTTTTTTTTTTCCTGGCCAGTAAAAGGAATAGCAGCTTACCCCTGAACCGAGCAGGAGATGCTTAGAAATACCTGGGAATTTATCTTAGCCCAAATCCACATGCAATATACATAAAGAACATAATAGATAAACTGGAGCAGGCAAAGGCCTTGTGTGGTCGATGGAAGGAAGAATCTCCCGCCATCACTTATGGGCAGGATAGCACTCCTGAAAATGGTAATACTTCCAAGGCTTATATACCCCTTACAGATGCTGCCCTTATGGGTAAAGAGCAAAAGAGCCAACTGTATCTAGGCATGGTGTGGTCCTTTATTTGGAGGGATAAAACAGCCAGAATAATCTACCAAAAATAAGTAGAAAGTTTGGAGACTGGAGGGTTGGGACTATCTGACCTACGCGGGTATAAGGCGATGGGTGCATAAATCTGTTATGCGGCAATGGCAATACACACCAGGAAGGCTTGAGGGCAGTTTAATGGCTCTGCATGGGTTACTGGGGCTGCTCCAGGACTCATATATTGGAAGAAACCGAGCTGGAGGAGACAGCTGCTGTTATCAATAATTAATATTACAGCTTGTAAGCTCATACTGGATAAGGTTTTTGTTACTATTTAATATTAAAGTTATTATACATTGTGGTTGTATTACAAAAGCTGTTGGTTAATAGCAAGAAACGCTGTACCAATGAAGAGATGGATATGGTCTGTCACTGTTTATTACTGGTATTGAATAAAAAATACTTACAAAAGGAAAAAAAAAAAAGTTGGTATACTGTGCTTCCATACTCTGTGCATATATGTCATGGCTGAAGCTCCAATAACCTACTGACAAAGCAAACTTAACGAAGCGACAATTAAGCAAAACCACAACTAACTATATTTAACCTGAAAAACTCTAGTGTAGCACCTCCCACCTCATCCGGAAGGGACTCTCCCCCCCCCCCCCCCCCCGAAGAGGAGGCTTACCTGATACAGCAGTTGCCCTTACCCACCAAGCCAGCAGGGTACTTAATCTGTTCATACCACCCCGTCATCGGAACCTCTCCGCGAGAGCCTGCAGCACCTTTCTCTGCTCTTGTCCACTTAAAGCTTCAGGCCGGCGACGTCTCATCCACCTCGAAAACCGAAATCTGGCCGGGATCAGGGACTGGACTGGAGTTCCTTCAGGAACGCTAATTAGCAGGTAAGGACTAATTACGCTTTCCTAAGCATCCCTCCAGTCCAGTCCCTTTCCTCTGGGATGTAACAGAGCAGTTCAAGCATGGGAGTGGTCTGCAAGACAGGATCAAAGCACTGTTCCCCCAAACCCAGCATCTCCCGCTGCCTGAACATCCAAACGGTAAATGCTTGGCAAAAGTATGCAGGGAAGACCAAGTAGCCGCTCTACAAATATCCAGTGGCGGAACCAAACTAGATTCCGCCCACAAGGCCACTTGGGCTCGTGTAGAGAGTGTGCCCGGAGCATCAGTGGAACCGGACTTCCCTTCTGGATGTATGCCGAAGCAATGGCCTCCCTGATCCACCTTGAAATGGAAGCCTTGGCCGCTGCCTCTCCTCTACGCGGTCCCCCAAATAAGACAAATAATCATTCCGATTTGCAGAACGCCGCTATGCGATCCAGGTAATGCTTCAGAATCCTGCGCATGTCTAGACAGCGCAGCCGCGTATCGTCAGCCCCCTGCCCCACCTTGGAAAAGGAAGGGAGAGATACCGACTGATTCACATGAAAAGGCGAAACCACCTTGGGCAGAAAGGAAGGTATGGTCCGCAAGACTACCTTTTCCTTGAAGGAGAGGAATGGCAGACAACACGACAGAGCCTGAAGCTCCAAAATGCGCCTAGCCGAACAGAAAGCAACCTGAAAAACTGCCTTGAGAGTCAAGTCCTTCAAGGAGGCTCGCCCCACCGGCTCATAAGGTTCCCTCACTAGAGTGTCCAGAACTAGATTAAGGTCCCAGGGAGGAACCGACGACTTCTGCTGAGGCCGCAGATACCGACTTACATCCGGATGTTCTCCTAACGTCTTACCTTGAATCTTGCCCCTGTAACAGGAAATAGCCGCCAACTGCACCCACAAGGAGCTGGCAGCGAGACCTTTTTCAAAACTTGCCTGTAAGTCGTCCAGCACTGTCCTGAGCATCCTTAAGGGCCGCGCTACCCTCAACAGGTATGGTTGTCTTTTTGGTAACTGCTGACACGGCCATATCCACTCTAGGAGACCGGTATAACTGTGCCATAGACTGAACACTCCTTAAACCGGACTCCGGCTGATCCCATTCTTCTTGAATCATCTGTCGAACCACCCGGTGGACTGGGAAAACCTTCTGTGACTTCCTAACCGCCTGAATGAGCGGGTCCTCCAAGGCCTCCTCCTCCGCTGGGACGCCTGCGGCGATATTGAGGACCTGCAAGGACTTGCCGATCAACGCCTGTAACTCCTCTCGGCGGAAGACCCGGACATTGCTGGCCTGCTCCTCCTCTGGAATCTCACCCTTTGAGTTCCTCCTCGTCTTCCCCCAACTCCCGGTCTGAGGACGCCCGTTCCAGAGCCTCTGAGAAGAGGGGAGTGGAGGGCTTCCTCATTCGCCAGCCTAGCCCACTTAGGTGGAACCCCTGCAACTTCTGGCTCCTTGGACTCTGAAGCCTGCATAGCCACGTGCCCCTGTGCTGCTGTCTGTCCGAGCATTCCCTGCTGATGCAGACAGAATGCCCTATGCAGCAGTAATACAAATTCTGGGGAGAAGCCCCCAAGGCCTCCCCCTTCTTGCACTCCCGAAGAAGTGGAGGCCTGGGCTGAGGAAGGGCTGGCTGTTACAAGGCTGAGGGCAGAGGAGACCCCGAACGGAGCATTGCTTCCAGAGGCTCTCCTGACGCCTCCCCTGCCAAAAGTTCCTTCAGGCCTGGATCTATAAAGGTGCGCGAAAAACGTGCGAAAACAATTGTACCTGACTCCGATGTAGAGCACTGCTCCCCGGAGGCAGCAGGCCTTGCTGCAACACGTGGCCAGTGACTGCGTGGTTGACTCAACACCAAGCGGTTCACCACCGTGCTCGCCGCTGTCCAACGCTCCTGTGACCACCGCTGAAAGCGTCTCTCCCTGCATGCTCTTTCCGTGTGCCGGCGTCTTCCCATCCTCGTGCTCAGATGCCTTAGGGGCTTTGGCAGTGAGGCGGGACAGAAAGTAAAGGCATGTCCTGCAGGCAGCAAATGAGCCAGCGGCTCCTCACCCTGGCTGGGTTCAGGAACTGCAATTTTTTTTTTGCTGTTGCTGTCTGCCGAAGCCTCCTCCTGTACCCCGCAGCTACCGGTTGGGGTGGAAGGAGGGGGGTGGATCTCTCCCCAGACCCAAGGACTGCCTAAACAGAAAACCAGAAATCAATGAAAATAAAATGAAAATAGATGGCACAAAGAAACAAAACCCACTAGCACCTAAGTATCTCTCCAGTAAGCCCTTTCCCCTGGCTTACTGAGTCCCTCCAGCTGCTTGGAGACTGAGCATACTGGAGCTGGTGGGAGGTGCCAGTGGTACTTATATCCTAGTGTCATCAAAATGTTGACGTGCTCAGTCTCCAAGCTGCTGGAAGGGGAGCACAACCCAGAGGAAAGGGACTGGAGGGACGCTTAGGAACACTGGTAACTATGTACTGACAACATTTCAACCACAGGTAACATATCTACATGGCAGTTTGGTATTTCAGGTGAGGGTTCTGGGGCGTTGTGTGGTGGGGCCATAGTGCTCAGTGAACAGGAAAGTCTTCAGGTGTTTCGGAAGGAGTGGAGGTCAGTGATATTTCTTATGGGGTTTGGGAGAGTGTTCCAGATGGTTGGTGCAAAGAATTCAAAAGGCTCTATGGCAGGCTTGTTGGTTGGTCTTTGTCTTAAATTGGAGTATGGTAAGTATGTTAGTTGTGGATGATCTTCAAGGTCTGTTAGGGTTGACAACTTGTAGGAGAGGCTGGAGCTCAGTAGGAGGTGGCAGTGCAGCACCTTGTGTGTCAGGAGTAGGGTTCTCTATTTTACCCTGCTGGAGAGTGGGAGCCAGTGTAGTTGTTTTGAGGATGGGGGTGACGCTATCTTGTCTGGATGCTCCTTGGATTGTGCGAGCAACAGTTGGAGGGCAGTTTGTAATAGAAGGGTGGACTGTGGGAGACCTTGATATATTATATTGCAGTAGTCGATGTATGGTAGTATTATTGCTTGTAGTGCTGACTGGAAATCTGCTGGTTCTAGGAGGGGGCATAGATGCTGCAGGGTTTTGGTTTTGAAATATACTGGTTTTGGTTGTAGTCATTATATGAGTCTGGGAGGAGAGGTGCTGGTCTAAGGTGATGCCTAGGTATCTCAATTCTGGTTGCATGTTGATTTGAATGTTGTTTAAGGTTATGGAAGTTGGGAGGGTGAACAAGTACTCCTCAGCTTCCCTATGCTAGTGACCATGAGAGGCTTTAACCTACCTGCCACCAGACACTGCCACCATTGTTTTCCTTGGCAGCATTAGGATTCGCACAGTTGATGAAATCTCCAATCCATGAAAAAGGTACACATGCTAGACATTAGTGTCCCTCAAAGGGACAGACATTTTGAGCATAAGGCTGGAATCTGATGACTCACGCATGTGATTTGTATCAAAATAATTACTTATTGAAAGTTCAAAGGATGAAGAGTGTCTGGAATATCTTGTTAGCATGCTAAACGGTGAGTACATAGGTAGTAATACTGCTATGGCCAAAATTGCACTCCACAGGTAGAGCACAGAGTAGAAAGTGAGGAGGCCACTGGTTTGCACTAGGATTCACACAGGTGATCACATCTCAAACACATGAAAAGGTATACATGTTAAACTTGGAGTTCTGCAAAGGGCTAGACATTTTCAAGCATGAGGCTGGAATCTGATGAATCGCATGTGGGATTAGCATCAAATTCAAAATCAAATTAGTACTGCTACCCATTGATTGCATACTGTTGCCAGCCATTGTTGCATAGTACCATCACCCATTGTTTTCCTGAATTGTTATCCACTGCTTATCCTCTGCTTACTACCCATTGCTTGCATTGAACTGCTACCCACTGCCTGCTTGTCTGCCTATCAAGTGCTACCTGTTTGCCTAGAACTTGCTACCCACTGCTTGCTCAGACCTTGCTGCCCACAACCATGGCCCCACATTTCATTGTTCTCCTCTTCATTATCCTCCCCAACTGCCTCCCCTCCTACCAACACATACGAACACCCACCAACACCCTTCCTCCTCTTCCCCCTACCTTTCTCACTTCCCCCTCCACTCTGCCCCCTAGCCTAGCACCTGCCCTCGAGCTTCCATCTCCCACATTCAACCAGCCCCCCTCTCTACCTTCCTCACTTCTGCCTCCATCCTGCCTCCTAGCCTTGCACTGGCTCTTGAGCTTCTTCACACCATCCCCCCTCTCTTTAAGGCAACGCCACCCTCGCTTCCGCCGTACTATCTTCACTATACCTCGCTCTCTAATACTCCTTCTCTCATCTGGTAACATCAATCCCAACCCTGCCCCCCCCCCCCCCCCGATTTCTCTCTCACACTAGAAAAAGTTCCTCACGTACCCTATCTAATCTCATCCACATCCAGCTCCTCCCTCCTTCCACCCTCCCGCATTCATCCCACAAACAATTATCCATAGATATCAACTCCAACCCTACCCCCAAAAATAATCCCTCACATAACCTACCCGATACCATCAATTTACCCCTCATTTACCCTCCCTTATGTCCCTCTTGGAGAGCACACTCACCTAGACACCCACACCCACACCCTGCTCCCTCTAAATCTTGGCATTACCCTAGAAATAGACCCCCATGCTACTCTGATAAGAAATATGCACGTAACTTAACCAACCTTATCAATATCCCTATCCTCCCCCCCTCCGCTCTCCCGTTTTCATGTGCCCTATGGAATGCATGCTCAGTCATCAAAAAAAAAAAAGAACCCTTTTATTCATGACCTTTTCATCTTTAATGCCCTACACCTTCTTGCCTTGACGGAGACCTGGCTCCCCCCAGACGACACTGCATCCATTGCCTCTCTCTGCTATGGGGGCTACCAGTTCTCCCATACACTCCGACTTACTGGTCATGGTGGTGGTGTTGGCCAATTCCAACCCCTTCTGCCACCCCATGGAGACTCCTTCGAAGTCCACTCCATTCACCTCCTCTCACCACTTCCCCTCCGAATAACTTATCTATCACCCACCGGAGAAATCCAAATCAACCTTCCTCACCGACTTCGACTCCTGGCTTTCTGCCTTTATGGATCCCTCCTCCCCCACTCTTATTCTTGGCGATTTCAACATTCACATCGACAACCTCTCCGACCCCCATGCCTCAAAGTTCCTCGCTCTTACCTCCTCGTTCGACCTCCAACTTTGCTCCACTGCCCCCACACATCTATACGGACACTGCCTTGACCTAATACTATTCTCCAACTCCTCTCCTTCAAACTTCCGCAAATCAATTCTTCCCTCATCTGACCATCACCTCTTAATACTTACTCTTTAACTTCCGCCGTCCCAACCTCGTCCTGTCTCCTCCGTCCTATTTAGAAACCTTCATAATATTGATCCCCTGACTTTCTCCATCTCTCTCCACCATTTTATCCTCCAGGTCCGTCGACGAGGCATTATCTTCATACAATGCTACATTATCCTCAGCCTTTGACACTCTTGCCCCTCCAACCCCACGTCCTGTCAAACGATCTACTCCCCAACCCTGGCTTTCACCCACAATCCGTTCTGCCGAACGAGCTTGCTCCAAATCCCGCTCCCCGGAATACTTTCTACACTTCAAATTCATTCTTGGCTCCTTCCAGTCAGCCTTAGCACTTGCCAAACAAGATTACTACATCCATCTGACCAACTCCCTTGCCTCTGATCCTCGCCGTCTCTTTATTATCCTCAACTCTCTCCTCAAGGTCCCCCTGCCCCCAATCCTGCCCTCCCTTACTGCCCAAACCCAAGCCAACTACTTCCATGACAAAATCCACAAGATTGCCCTCCAATTCCCTACCCCCCCCCCCATCTACCTCCCCCATCCATACTCCCTCTGCCATCCTCTCCTCCTTCCCTCCGATCTCTGAGGAAGAAACTGCACTCCTTCTGTCCTCCTCCAAACCCACCATCTGTTCATCAGACCGTATCCCCACCCATCTCCTACGTTCCATCCCACTCACCATTGCCCCCTCCATCACTCATATCCTCAACCTTTCACTCTCCACTGCAACTGTCCCCGTTGACTTCAAACATGCTGTTGTCACACCCCTCCTCAAGAAACCCTCATTTGATCCCACATGCCCTTCTAATTATTGACCCATCTCCCTCCTTCCCTTCATATCCAAACTACTAGAACGAACAGTCCACCGTCGCTGCCTCGACTTCCCCACTTCCCAAGCCCTCCTCGAACCACTTCAATCTGGCTTCCGTCCTCTACACTTCATTGAAACGGCACTCACAAAAGTCACAAACGACCTGTTCCTGGCTAAATCCAAGGGCCTCTTTTCCATCCTCATCCTTCTTGCCCTTTCTGCTGCCTTTGACACCGTTGATCACGACCTTCTCCTCACCACCCTCTCCTCGCTTGGCTTCAAGGACTCCGTACTATCCTGGTTCTCCTCCTACATCTCCCATCGCTCATTCAGTGTATGCTCTGGTGGCTCCTCCTCCTCCCCTACCCCGCTCCATGTAGGTGTACCCCAGGGATCTGTCTTAGGCCCCCTCCTCTTCTCTCTCTATACCCAAGGCCTTGGAGTGCTTATCTCCTCCCATGGCTTTCAGTACCATCTCTATGCCAATGACTCTCAAATCTACCTCTCTACACCTAATATTTCTCCGGCAACCCAGTCCAAGATCTCTGCCTGTCTTTCGAACATCGCTGCCTGGATGTCTCATCGACGACTGAAATTGAACATGACCAAGACTGAACTCCTTGTCTTTCCACCTTCCTCCCCCACCCACTTCCTCCTCTCTCAATCCGTGTAGATGGATCTACTATCCTTCCTGTTCCCTTGGCCCGTAATCTAGGGGTTATCTTTGACACCTCTCTCTCCTTCTCCGCTCATATCCAGCTTGTAGCCAAGACCTGCCACTTCTTTCTCTACAATAATCAGCAAAATCCTCCCCCTCCTCTCTGAGCACACTACCAAAATGCTTATCCGCTCCTTAATCTCCTCCCGCCTCGATTACTGCAACCTATTCCTTGCTGGTCTTCCTGTGAGCCACCTCCTTCCCCTTCAATCTATACAAAATCACGCTGCTCGACTAATCTTCTGCCAGCCTCGCCATGCCCATATTACTCCTCTTTTCAAATCACTTCACTGGCTCCCTGTCCAGTTCCGCATCCAATTCAAGCTTCTCCTGCTGACCTATAAATGCATTCACTCTATGGCCCCTCAATACCTCTTATCTCTCCCTACGTCCCCTCTCGAAATTTGCGTTCTGCTAACAAAATTACTTCTATCAATGCCTTTCACCCACACCGCAAACTCCCGACTACGTTCCTTTCACCTTGCTGCACCTCACGCCTGGAACAACCTACCTGCGTCTGTGCGCCAGGCACCCTCCCTGGCCCTCTTCAAGTCCAGGCTGAAGACCCACCTTTTCACCATTGCATTCAGATCCTGACTCCTTCCTCATCCCACCCTAAACCCCCGTCAACATTTATGACCAACTTCAGACCAAACTGCACCACACCGTACCTTGCGTAGAACCGATTAACGCTCTGCACTGTTTTAACTAATTTACTACTCTAACTAGGTTGTAAGCTCCGATGAGCATGACTGACAGGCAGGGACTGTCTCATGTATGCTGACTACCTCTTGTAGGTTAGGTTAGCTGTGCAGCGCTGCATACGTGGCGCTCTAGAAGTGCTAAATAGTAGTAATAGTAGTAGTAATGTGGGATTAGCATCAAATTAATCAAAATACTGAATGTTTGACAGCAAACATCAGCAAATATTGAAAGTCAAATTGCAAAATCAAGGCCTTTGGAGCCCACCCAGAGTCTCACACAATGTGGCCATGAATTTGCATAAAATGCCATGGTTCACAGCAAGCTCCCAAGTTTGGGGATTACAGCATATAAACAGTACAAATTAAAAGATTGACTCATATCACCTTTTCCACCTCCAGAGAATTAATGCTTTGGAGATGTGCTGGCCATATTTTCTGGCTGTTTCATATATTCCTGCATTGGATCCTTGTTAAGTCTTGTATGACTGTCCCCATGCACTTCTGAGAAAAAGTTTGTGAATTTCAAGTATAATAAGGAAAATGTAAAGTTCTTACCATGCTACTCTTCTTAATTGAAGCCAGTTTTTTCTTTTGTAATAGAAAAGGTATAAACTAAGCAAAACCATGCTTCTTGAGACAATAAGATACAAAGCAAGAACAGTAAGTCTAATTCAGAATGAATGTGTGAAATATTAAGTGAATCCTAGTTTCCTTTGCACAATTAATTGTTTAAACAGTCAGGTGCTTAAATAATTAGGTAACAAGTAAACCATTCTGAAAAGTAAACCTTTACTATTGAGTTTTAGTGTCCTGTCTAAGGTTACCAGATTTTTCACAGGAAAATCTGGGACATTTCTTATCCAAAACCTAGCGGAACGGGGGTCCCCCTTAGTTTCAGAACTGAACAATCTGAGGAACCCCACCCAATCCATCCATTAACAGCAGCAATATCACTTCCAATAGACAAATCAAAAATGTCCAACTTGCTTTGAGGTCATCAAAATTAAGCCACTAAGGCAGTGGTCCTCAACTTTTTTTGTACCATGACCCCTTTTACCATTGGTCAACTTGTGATGACCCCCAATGATAAAATCAAATGCTTCTCTCTTCCTTTACCGTTAACGCACTGTCGCTGTAATCATTTGTTGAATTATTAATATATTATAGGCCTTTGCAATATGTTTTTATTTATACAATTTACTTATTTAAACCACAATAATTAAATCACAACAAGTAACAATATTTGATTTCAAAATTATGATTTTGTAGTCAAATCACTAATATGAAATTAAATTATTTTTTCTACCTTTGTTGTCTGACCAATTTCTTCTGTGATCATGCTGGTCCCAATCTGAGGCTTCTGCTTTCTTATCTTCTCTTAGCTCTCTTTCTGTGGTCTATGGTCCATTTGCCATTTCTTATCTCTTCTTTTGTTTTCTTCACTTTTTTCCATCAGCCTATTTCCAGTCCCAGTAACCCTCCCCAGTATCAGCCCCTTTCCAGTCCTCACTCCCAGTACCTTCCAATGTCAACTTGCATTCCCATGACTGCCACTGGTGTCCATTCCTTTCCAGTCCCCCTCTTTCCCCACTGACCAGTCCCTTCTAGTACAAATACCATGGCAGCCCCTCTCAGATCCACTCCCTTCCAGTTGCATTCTCCCATCCCCTCGTATCAGCCCATTTGTAGCCTTAGCCCCCAGTTTTCTTCCAGGGCCAGCAGCTCTATCCTCCCCTCCCCACCATCAGCCCATTTACAGTTGAAGCCACCCAATCAGCTCACTTCCAGTGCTAGTCCCCCCTCAACCCCATTACCAGTGCTAACCTCCCCTAATCAGCCCAAAACCAGTCCTACCCCCCCATCATCTCATTACCAGTCCTAGTCTCCACTAATCAGCCCATTTCCAGTCATAGTCCCCCCCCCCCATCAGCTCATTTCCAATGCTAGCCTCCCATCAGTCCATTACCAGTCCTACCCCACCCCATCAGCCCATTACCAGTCCTAGCCTCCCCTAATCAGCTCATTTCCAGTGCTAGCCCCCCTCAACCCCATTACCAGTCCTAGCCTCCTCTAATCAGCCCATTACCAGTCTTAACCTCCCCGATCAGCTCATTTCCAATGCTAGCCCCCCATCAGTCCATTACCACTCCTACCCCCCTATCAGCCCATTACCAGTCCCAACCCACCCCTTGATCAGTCCATTCCCAGTCCTAGCCTTCCCTAATCAACCCATTACCAGTCCTAGCCCCCCATCTGCCCATTATAATCCTAACCCGCACTGTCTCTCCCCTCTGTCCAGCATGTCCCCGTCTCTCTCCTTTGTCCATGTCAGCCCCATTACAGGTTCCCTGCCCCTCCTCCCCTCTCCCTGTCTGCCTGCTACTGCCCGTTCTTCTGCAGCCGCGGCTCCCTGTCTCTTAGGGAACCGCGGCTATGCCTGTGAAGCCGTTGCAGAGCCTTCCTGTCTCTCGACGGGCTCCGTGCAGCATTATCCCGCCTCCAAAGGAAGTTATTTACCGCTTCCTTTGGAGGCGGGACAATGCTGCAAGGAGCCCTTCGAGAGACAGGAAGGGCTCCGCAACTATTTCAAAGGCTCAGCCGCAGTTCCCTAAGGCAGGGAGCCGCGGCTGCAGAAGAAGGGAGTCAGTGAGTTTGCCGCTACCGAGAAGCGGACTCGGCAGCAACTTGTGCGCTTTTTTTTTTTTTTTTTTTTTAACTTGGCGGAGTGAGGCGACCCCCACTAAATCCTGTGGTGACCCCTGTGGGGGTCGCAACCCACAGGTTGAGAACCGCTGCACTAAGGTATCAAATGGCTCTCTTGCCAAGGTCTTGAAAATACCCAAGACCATCACTGTGTGATATTTCTGGTATGCCAATTTACCCTATGATGTAACAGAATAGTTTTCAATAATATATTTTCAAAATGTTTGTACTTCTTTCTTTCTTGTTCTTTTCTCCTGATCTTACATCATCTTTTATAGTCAATGCAATAAAATGGGGGGATAAAACATTTTTCAGATGTTAGTGAGAAGAGGAAGGGCAAAAGTGGTATTGTCAGACTCAAGGGTGAAGGGGAGGAATATGTAGAAGCTGATGAGGATAAAGCGGAATTGCTTAACAAATATTTCTGTGTTCCTAGATGAAGAACCAGGAACAGGACCTCAGAAAACACCCACAAACAGGAACAGAAGCGAGGGGCATCTTGAAGAATTTTCAATAGACTGTGTCCGTGAGAAACTAACTACACTTAAAGTAGACAAAGCGATGGGACTGAATGGGATACACCCTAGAATACTGAGGGAACTTGGGGATGTTCTAGCAGCTCCACTGACTGACCTTTTCAATGCCTCGTTGGAGTCAGGAGTGGTGCCAAAGGACTGGAGAGAGGCTCATGTGGTCCCTTTACACAAAAGCGGAAGAATGTGGTTGAAAACTACAGGCCGATTAGTTTAACTTCGGTGGTGAGTAAATTATTTAAAACGCTGCTGAAAGAGAAAACAGTGAGGCTTCTGGAGTCCAGCGGATTACAGGATCCGAGGCAGCATGGATTCACCAGAGGCAGGTCTTGTCAGACAAATCTGATTGATTTCTTTGACTGGGTGACCAGGGAGTTGGACCGAGGGAGAGCCCTAGATGTGGTGTATTTAGATTTCAGTAAAGCCTTTGACACTGTTCCTCACAGGCAACTTATAAACAAACTGAGCACCCTAGGGATGGACCCTAAAGTTACTGCTTGGGTTAGAAATTGGTTGAGTGGGAGGCGACAAAGGGTACAGGTAAATGGAGCTCACTCTGAGGATAAGGAAGTTACAGTGATGTGCCACAGGGATCTGTCCTTGGTCCGATTCTTTTTAACATCTTTGTTAGTGATATAGCGGAAGGGCTGTCAGGTAAGGTTTGCCTTTTTGCGGATGATACCAAAATCAGCAATAAAGTAGACACCCAGGAAGATGTAGATAACATGAGGTGGGATCTAGTTAAACTTGAAGAATGGTCTAGAATTTGGCAGCTGGGATTTAATGTTAAAAAACGCAAAGTCATGCATTTGGGCTGCAGCAATCCAAGGGAGCAATATAGTATAGGGGGTGAAGTACTTTTGTCCACTAAAGAAGAGCGGGACCTCAGTGTGGTTGTGTCTGATGATCTTAAAGTAGCTAAACAAGTAGAAAAGGTGACAGCAAAAGCTAGAAGGATGCTTGGGTGCATAAGGAGAGGAATGGCTAGCAGAAAAAAGGAGGTGATAGTGCCTCTGTATAAGTCTTTGGTGCGACCTCATTTGGAGTATTGTGTGCAGTTCTGGAGACTGCATCTTCAAAAGAATATAAACAGGCTGGAGTCCGTACAGAGGGTGGCTACTAAATTGGTTAGTAGTCTTCGCTATAAAGCATATGAGGACAGACTTAAGAAGCTTAATATGTACACCTTAGAGGAAAGGCGGACTAGAGGTGATATGATTTGAGACGTTTAAATTTCTCTATGGCATAAATGCACAGGGGGAGAGCCTCTTTCAATTGAAAGCAAGTTCTGCTATGAGGGGACATGGGATGAGGGTGAAAGGGGATAGATTCAGGAGTGATAAGCGGAAATATTTCTTTACGGAAAGAGTGATGGATCGGTGGAATAGTCTCCCAGTGGAGGTGGTAGAGATGAGGACGGTATCTGAATTCAAAAAAGCATTGGACAAACACAGAGGATCTGTAAAGGAAAAAAGGGGACTGTTATAGTTGTTGATATGGAAGGACAGACTAGATAGAACAATGACAACAGAAAAAGACCACATGGCCTATGTTTCTGTTTCAGTTCCTTTCATATGTTTTATTTATTCATATTTTGCAACATTTTGTCTCTCCTCTCATTTGTTTTCTTATTTTACCTATTTGATTCTCTCAGACTCTTTTAGATGTTTTATTCTTGCTCTTTTTTTTTTTTGCTGCTCCCATGCCTATGTCCCATTTTTTTCTATCATGTATATTTTTTTTTTTGCTTTCTCTCCCTTTATTCTATTTCATGGTATTTACAACTTTTCCCTTCTCCTCCCCTCCCTTTACTCAAAGTTTTTTCCTTACACACATATCCCTCCCTGACACTCACATTCACACCTCAATCCCTTCCCAGTTTAATTCTGCCCATCTCTGCTGTAGGCAAATCGAAACTTTCTCCAGAAAACAATAGTGTAATTGTAATAATGCCCAATTTTTTTTATAATTGTTGCAATACTGCTTGCCGTTGTTTAATATCTCAAAACACAGATCATACAATCATCTGAGCTATCCTGAGATTGCTTTTTAGATTCCAGAAGGGCTTCCCTGTCATTATATAATGCCCTTTTATAGGCCCTGCTTACAGCTGTATGAGGATAGCCCCTATGTAATATGAGGAGGGATCTAGCTAAGCTTGAAGAATGGTTGAGAATTTGGCAGCTGAGATTTAATACTAAAAAATGCAGGGTCATGCATTTGGGCTGCAATAATCAAAGGGAGCAGTACAGTGTAGGAGTGAAGTACTTCTGTCCACAAAAGAACTGCAGGACCTGGGTGTGGTGGTGTCTGATGATCTTAAAGTAGCTAAACAGGTGACAGCAAAAGCTAGAAGGGTGCTTGGGTGCATAGGGAGAGAAATGGCCAGCAGAAAAAAAGGAGGTGATAGTGCCTCTGTATAAGTCATTTGGACTATTGTGTGCAATTCTGGAGACCACACCTTCAAAAGGATAAACAGGTTGGAGTCTGTGCAGAGGGTGGCTACTAAAATGGTTAGTGGTCTTTGTTATAAAGCATATGAGGATAGACTTAAAGATCTTAATATGTATACATTAGAGGAAAGGCAGGATGGAGGAGATATGATACAGATGTTTAAATATCTCCATGGCATAAATGCACATGAGGAGAACCTCTTTCTATTAAAAGCAAGCTCTGCTACGAGGGGACACAGGATGATGGTGAAAGGGGATAGACTCAGGAGTGATATGAGGAAATATTTCTTTACGGAAAGTGTGGTAGATACGTGGAATAGTCTCCCAGTGGAGGTGGTAGAGATCAGGACAGTATCTGAATTCAAAAATGCATGGGACAAACAGTATCTCAAAAGGAAAAAAGGGGACTACTGTAGTAATTGATACGGAAAGGCAGACTAGACAGGCCATGTGGTCTTTTTCTGCCATCATGTTTCTATGTAGAAATTTGGCATTTAGTTGTCGACCTTGATGCTTATATTCAAGGGTAGAAGAACAAATACGGCGACATCTCATAATCTGTGAGTACAGTAAGTTGATCTTAAGATGTTTGGGATGATTCACTTTCACATGGCACAAACAAATTGTGGTCGGTGGGTTTCAAATATATCGACGTTTGGAATCTTGACTCAGTTTTGCTGTATAGCTTTTTGAAAATTAAAGGGAAGTATGGAGGGGTCTTCTATGCAATTAATGGCTTGCACGTTTTTGTAAGATAAAATACTAAAGGTGGGTACAATTTAAAATCATAGAGTAGGTAACGTGATAGAATGAACCTTATCAGTGTCTCGGATTGAGCTGGGTGAGGAATTGTTATTTTCTTCTTCCCTGTAGCTATCCAGTAGTTAGAATTTTGTGGCTGTTTGGGAACAATTGGTTCCTGTTTGAGGGACAAATGTTTATGAGATAAGGTAGAACAGATATCCAGAAATGTAGCCTTAGTTTTTTTGAGAGTAGCTAATGTGTTATAATGAATTCTTATTATTGAAATTTATTACTTGAGTGAAGGATTGCTGTTCCCCCTAGTAATTGTCTAGTTTTCAGAATCCTGTGGTTATTTCAGAATAATTAATTGACGGGCTAAGCCCCCTATATCAATTCAATCCTTTGATATAATCAGTCTTTTGCTGAATTTTGTTGTCCATGAGCCGTTTAAGGCTGGAAGGTAATAATGTGAGATTGGCTACATGGCAGATGATATTGATTGTTTTGGGTTTTATGGTTCCATTTGGTGGGCTTTTAAAAACTCCTCTTGCCTGTGGTGGATATAACCTTTAAATTTATCTCGGAGCATTAGGGCTATAGCCTTTCCTCATGTGACCGCATTATGCTATGACAACAAAAGCACTTACATTCAGGTAAGCAAAATAAGTAGATAATGCAGCTTTTAAATTCATTGTTCTGGAAGCCTTGCCACAATTGATCTTTACTATACCCATAATGCCTATCTAAATAGATCTAACTTTTAACAATTTTTTGTCGGATCACCTACCATGAGAGGTCCCCCTCTCTCGTAGTAGGTTCTCCTTTTAATCAAATTTGTAAAAGGACTGAAACAGCTTTAAGGCTGGACCTACTTTAAGGAGGACCTACTACGAGAGAGGGCAACCTCTCATAGTAGGTGATCCGACAAAAAATTGTTAGCGTTAGATCTATTTAGACAGGCATTGCGGGTATGGTTTTTGTTGGTTTTCACCTTAAATTGTGGATATATATGTGGTGATTCCTTTGGGTTTTGTATTTGGACAATTGATCTTAAAACATTTTTTATTAGCCTTTGTAGGTACTTTAAATACTGACGCTGTGACTCATGAGGTGCTGGTGTTTGGTTATGTTATAGTGCTGTTTTGATTAAAAAAAATTTTTAAAGAGAGCCTTCTTTGAGATATGACTAGTGGCATGTGGAGCCCATTACACATTAAATTTGTTTTGTAGACTTTCAGCATTAACCAGGTAAGGAACAGAAATTTATGTAACAAAGATTTTTGCGTATTCGGTGCCCATTTTTCTCATCTAGTTGACATAGTCGCCAATTGGGGTAATTAATAATTAAAACAGTAGAGACTACACAATAGGCATCAGCAGATATATGATGTGACATAGCCCATCATAGTGTGTATGCTCGCATGTTTTTCTCTGGATTTACTTGATATCTATATATAGCAATTTCTTTTTGCACACACACAATAGTTTATAGAGTTTTCTCCTATTTTTGTTTATCAAGCAATAATGATGACTTTTGCTTGCCTCATTTTTTCAGTTATCTGGCTACAATCCTGAGGCAGCCTTGCAGCAAAATGGGGCCACGTCGGGTTTATTACCAGAGTATATTACCAACTGGCAGCACTGGTGGTATAGAGTGCATAACCAGCCTCCAACATTGCTGAGTGTTCTTCTAAGATTCTTGAGAGGGCATCTTCCATTTTTTAAATCAAGATAAGATTTTAGATGCTTTAAATTTGATTTCTCTAGTATTGATAAAATGAGCTTATTTAATAAGTTGAAAATAAAAAAATAATTTAAACATCATACAAATAAATTAAGCATATTCAGGAGGGGTTTTTCGGACTGAGTGCCCTCGTGGACCTAAGGGACAAACTAAGGTCTTTTCCCCTTCAATTCACTTACAAGAACTTTATAAGCATTTTTTGACGTTCTATGGTGGAAGTCATCATTGTAATCATATATAGCTTTTGGAACAATAAGTAACATTGGGAGATTTATAACATGTAATTTTTATTTTTGCGATATTGGTTTGAATCTGTTACAGCCTTTAGGTACTGGCAATGCGCAAAACTAACCCATTTGGAGAAACTGCATCCAGACCAAAGGTCTTGCAAGCCCAGCATCCTGTCTCTGACAGTGTCCAATCTTAGTCAAGTCCACAGAAATAGTACTGTCTCACCCAGAGAGAAGTGGTGGCTTTTCCAAGACTACATGACTAATAACAGTTTATTGACTTGTCTAAACCCCTTTTAACCCAGCTTTGCTAACTGCCTAGACCACATCTTCCAACACCACCATATTTCAATGCTTTTCAAACTTTTATTCTGTACGACCCCATTTTAACTCTGAAAATTCACATGACCCCAGATGATGATGAAATCAAAAGAGCAGGTCTCCAGCCTTCTTCCCCTCCCTCCACTCATCTAAAGCAGGAAGGCAAAAGCAGCAGTAGCCAGCACAGCATCCCTTGTGTCAATGTGTGCTTACAGACCCCCAGTATTCAACATTGGTTTCCAGCTAAACAGGAAGCTTACCCAGGAATGAGCAAGGGCTCAGTGGCTCAAAAGCCACATGCTGACTAGTGATTGCTACTACTTGGCAAACGTCACCATGAAAGTCCAGAGAGAAGGGAAAATGACCATGTTTCTGTGACACCACCTACTGATGATGTGACCCCATTTGCGATCCTGACCCAAAGTTTGGGAATCTCTGCCATAGCTCAATTGACTGAAAACATTTTCTCCAGTTTGTTTTAAATGTGCTACATTTTAGTTTTTATGCTGTGTCCCCTAGTCTTAGTACTATATTTGAAGGGGTAAACAATCATAACCTATTTACCTGCTCCACCCATTCATGATTTTATAGACCTCTATCATAGCGTTTCTTAGCCATGTTTTCTCCAAACTGAAGACCTCTAACCTATTTAGTCTTGCTTTAAAGGGAAGCTGTTCCTATCATCATCATCATCATTTTTGATCACCAGTTCCACTAAATCTTTTTTTGAGGAGGTATTCACACCATTGACATACAGAGAGGCATAACATTCTGTTTTACTTTCCATATAAATTCCTTGCATGTTATTTACATTTTTGATCACCACACACAGTTGAGGATTCCAATTTATTATATTGTCAACAATGTCTCCTAATATGGAACCCAGCATAGCATACCTATTGTATGATATTTTTGTTTTAATCTGTAATCAATACAGATCACTTTTAAACTTTGCTTTAAATGGCATTAATCTGACAGTCATCTCAATTTTCCCGTTTTTTCTCCATAATGTGCTTTTCAAACTCTTATGTTTTCACTCTAATTATACTGATCTCCTTCCCCGTCCTGCTTTCATTTCCTAAGATTAAATTTCTGTTGCTCCTACCGTAGTCACTCAGCTCTTTCCCTTCACTTAGAACTGCCAGGCTGCCAATGCTAATTTTTTCAAAACAAAAACATACAGAAAAAAAAAAAAAAGAGGGAAGAGAGTCCCACTTTCCATGCCACTGCAATGAGGAAAAAGAAGACTCCAAATCGGTGTCCTGGTATGAATTCACATAAAATCACCAACGGATCCGCCAATGCCAGGGCAAACCTAAGTTAGGGCCTTCATAACAAAGATAGTGCTCGATAACCCTTGCCAAGGTCCAGTTCTGCCACACTAGTCTTACAGTGAATCTCAGAGTATAACCCAGTCGCCCCTCTGCCCACTTTCTCCTCCCAGCACTTTACTTCTACTTCTGCCCCTCCTCCTCTTCCCTTTATCACCTGTACTGTAACACGCGGTCCTTTCCAGCAGAGGGAGCCCTTGCACTCCCAGCTCTCACCTGTCTGCGCAGGTGCTGACTGCACCGCTGAAACCTCTTTCGCAGCCGCTGGTTCTGTTGTAGTAGAGCCTGACGAACTTTCCGTAGTTGGTACCGGCAGGCCGTTAACTGTTTCTCAAGGCTGGGGTCGTTCAGGCCAGCTGGACTCCCTGCCTCGAGGGCGGCGCTGGGGTTAGGTGGCTCGGCCCTCGGCGACCCCTGTAGCGCCATTCCCAGGGGCCCCTCACAACGCCGCAGTTATAAAGCCCATAGCGGACGAGCGTAGTACGGAGGGTCAGAAATCCCGTGTCCCCGCCCTCTACCGGCCGACGCTACCCCCAGAGCCGCGCGCCACCCTATGTTTACTCTTCCCCTCTCCAGCGACGTACCTACGGCGTCTGCAACAAGACAAACTAGAGAACGAGAATGGCAAAGGAATTTTCGTTATTCAGCGAGTCCTTGAAATCCATGATTGGGAAGGGAAACAGCTGTAGAGAGAAAGTGGGACGTATTTAACCAGGGCACAGGGCCTGGTTAAAAACAGCTTGTTAGGAAATAAAGGAGCTAACGTGAAAACGTTCTGGGCTATTCTGCTGCCAAGTTACCCAGTTCTCCCAGAGAAACATGTCCCCAAATTTAACTTAGAGGTATATGGAGGAGTAGCCTAGTGGTTAGAGCATTGGCTTGCTCTCCAAGAGACCAGGGTTCAGTTCTCACTAGCATTTCTTGTGGCATTGGGCAAGTTACTTAACCCTCCATTGCCTCAGAAACGTCCAAATTATCGATGTCCCTGTTTCATGTACATACAAACTGTGGTATAAAACAAACCTGATAAATAAATGTTTAGGCCAAATTACAAGTGTGGGGCACTGTGCTGGATGCAGGGGAACAGGGCCAGCTGTCCCACTGAATTTAGCATGACTTGCCTTAAAACCACTGTATGAAGGAACTACCACCACCAGCAGCATGGGCTTTCAAGACCTATGCTAGTGGCAGCATGCTGAGAACACCCTAGGCCACGCCCCCCCCCTGCATACACATGTGTTACCCACACAGCATAGGCTTTTTTTTAGTGCACAGCACCAAAAATACATACTAACCCAGTGCTATCTGTAGCACACTTTAGTAAACATGTCCCTTATATTCCAAAGCAGCATAGGGTTGCCAACTTTTTCACCGAGAAAAACCCGACACCTGTGGCTCGCCATGCTCCACCCATTCTTTGCCCCTAGTCCCACCCCTGCCCCGCCCCCAGCCCCACCCACAAAAATTACCGAGGATACGTGTAGGCTAACTTCCTTGGTCAGATAATAATTAAACTGGGAACCCCAAAAGCCAAACATGAAATGTACAAAAACTGGAGAAATAAAACTATAAAGTAATTTCCTCTTGCACTAAACAAAAACGCAAAGATGTTAGCAATAGACACTTCCCAGACCAGACATATTCCAGTTAATAAATTCAAAATAAAAAGTATTTTTCTACCTTCTGTTTGGGCATTTTATTTTTCAGTTGCAATTGCTCCAGTCACTTTCTTCTGGTTTCTTTGTGTCTTCTGCAAGCTATCCATTTGTCCTTTCTTCTCTTTTAGATGTTTTCCATTCTCTCTCTATTTCTGCTTGTTTCCCTTTTGCTTTTTCCCCCAATTCTTTCCTTATTCCTTTATCATCCATTTAAATTTCACCCTTCCATTCTCAAGCCCCTCTTACTCTCCCAATACCCGGCCCATCGTAGACTTTTCTTCCACACAAAATATATTTTCCCCTCTCCATTCTCATTCCCCATCCATTCTAGTCCTCCCCCAAAATCAGTTCCCTTATAGTTCTAGACCCACCCAGCATCCACTCCCTTCTAGTCCCGTTCTCCCATGCCCCCCATCAGCCCATTTCCAGTCCTATTCCAGCTCTTCATAAGCCCATTTCCAGTGCTAGCCCTCACATCGCAGGCCATTTGCAGTCCTAGCCCCTCCACCATCACAGCCCATTTGCAGTCCTAGCCCCCCTAATCACAGCCTATTTCCAGTCCAGGTTCCCCCTCCCTGCACCATAGCCCATTTCAAGTCCAAGTTCCTCCCCTCATAGCCCTTTCCCAGTCCAGGTCCCCCCCCCCCCCCTCATCACAGCCCATTTGTAGTCCTAGCCCCGCCCCCCCCCCCCCATCAAAGCTCATTTGTAGTCCTTGGCCTCCCCACCCCACCCCCTGACCAGCACTGCGGCTTCACCACCCCCCTTAGTGCAGCTTCACCCCCTGCCACTTAGTGTAGCTTTGCCTCCCTTAGTGCAGCTTCACCCCCTTAATGCTGCTTCCACCCCTCCCCCCACTCCTCAGTGCTGCCTCTGCTTCTGCTTTTTACAGAGCAGCAGCTGCAATAAACTTCATTTGAAAAGGAAGAGAAACCTGAGGAGCCCTCCGGTTGTCCTTCTGCAGCCCCTAAGGAAGTGATGTCAGAGGGGGAGGGCTCCTCAGGTTTCTCTTCCTTTTCAAATTAACTTTATTGCAGCCGCTGCTCTGTGAAAAGCAGAAGCAGCGGCTGCACAGAGGATCGATCGCGTTCGCAAACTGCAGAGAAAAGGGTTTTTTTTTTGCTCTGGCCGCTCCCGATCTCCCGGCCAGAGCAAAAAACTGGCTTTTTAAGGGCCGGTTCTATATCTGTGCCGGCAGCCGGCCTGGCCATGGAAAAACCGGCCAGGCCGGTTGAAAACCGGCCAGTTGGCAACCCTAAAGCAGCATGGTATTTGTTGTTCCTGATTCAGCCCATTAAAAGGTGACATTTTACTTAACCAGTTAATGTCCTTTCCATGAGTCCTGCTAGACCAGTTCAGACAAGTGGGTTATGTTCCCTACCAGCAGACTGGCAGATACAAAGAACCAGTGAAAAGCCCAGGTGTCAATGACATCACCTATGTCTATTTACTTCAGCCACCAGAGGTCTCTGCAGTATTCATCCCAAAGCATACAGGAAAAACATGGAAGCCTCACACAGCCTCAATTGTGGGCAACCATGAGTAATCAACAGTAGAGAACTATGTACAGGAAAATATAAACAGAAGGCTGTCAGTAGAAGATGAATCTACAGAACCAAGTATAAAAATCATAGTGGACTGAAGGTTACCACAGCAGAAGAACAGAGCAAATGCAGTTTCAAGGGCAAGCCCTGGACTGGTCTAGTAGGACTCAAGGAAAGGACATTAACTGGTAAGTGTCACCTTCCACATTGTCCTGCTAGACCAGTCCAGACAAGTGGAGCATACCAAAGCTACGACTCCTTTAGGCGGGAAGAAGACACAGCAGCTCACAAAATCCTTGAGCCAAAGGCCATGTTAGCCCATGTGTGGCCATCCAAGCAATAATGCTTGACAAAAGTGGAAAGTGATGCCCATGTTGCTGCCTGACAAATGTCTGCAGGGGCTATCAAACTCTGCCCATGAGTGTGCCTGTGCTCAGGTAGAATGGGTGTGCAAACCCTCCAGAGCCAGCCAGGTCCGCAACAGATACACCAAGGCAATGGTGTCTTTAATCCAGCATCCCAAAGTTGCCTTAGCTACCGCATCACCCTTGCACGGGCCAGCACAAAAAGATGGCTGGACTTAAGAATTCATAACCTCCAAGTACGGAGAAGCATCCTCTGGGCATCCACAATGCAGGGCCGGCCCGTCCATTGAGCAAGAATGTTTTTTGCACAGGGCCCCGCGTTTCAGGGGGCCCCGTGCAAAGAACATTCTGCTTTTTTTCAAAATTAAATTTTAAAAAGCTGGCTGCTACCGCGGCAGCGGCAGAATGGAGTGTCCCGCGGGGCCCCATCTGCCCGGCTGAGTCCCTCCCTCCCTCCCTCCCTCTGCGACGGCTGAGCCCCTCTGTGCTGGCTTTCAGATTCGCGAAGGGAGAGTGTCTCCTTCGCGTCTCTGTTAAGCCTGCAGGGGCAGATGGGAAATTTCCCATCAGCCCCTGCGGGCTTAACAGGAGACGCGAGGGAGACACTCTCCCTTTGTGAATCTGATAGCCGGCACAGAGGGGCTCAGCCGTCGCAGAGGGAGGGAGGGACTCAGCCGGGCAGAGGGGGCCCCATGGGACACTCCATTCTGCCGTGGCGGCAGCGGCAGTGGTAGCAGCCAGCTTTTCTTTTTTTTTTAATTTTACTTGAGCCGATGGGGGGGGTTTAGGACTGGTAATGGGCTATGGGGGGCTAGGACTGGAAATGGGCTGGGGGGGTTAAGACTGGAGGTGGGCTGATGGGGTTAGGACTGGTAATGGGCTGTGGGCTGTTGGGGGGGTTAGGACGGGTCATGGGCTATGGTGGGCTAGGACAGGAAATGGGTTGATGGGTAGGGGTTAGGACTTCAGGTGGGCTGTTGGGGGGGGGTTAGGACTGGTAATGGGCTGTGGGCTGTTGGGGGGGGGGTTAGGACTGGTAATGGGCTATGGGGGGGCTAGGACTGGAAATGGGCTGATGGGGGTTAACACTGGAGGTGGGCTGATGGGGTTAGGACTGGAAATGGGCTGTGGGCTGATGGGGGGTTAGGACTGTAAATGGGCTATGGGGGGAGTTAGGACTGATAATCGGCTATGGGGGGCTAGGACAGGAAATGGGCTGATGGGGAGGGGTTAGGACTTGAGGTGGGCTGATGGGGTTAGGACAGGTAATGGGCTGTGGGCATATGGGGAGGTTATACGACTGGCAATGCGATATGGGGGACTGACTGGTAATGGGCTACGGGGGGCTTGGACATGAAATGGGTTGATGGGGAGGGGTTAGGACTTGAGGTGGGCTGTTGGGGGGGGGATAGGACTGGTAATGGGCTGTGGGCTGTTGGGGGGGGGTTAGGACTGGTAATGGGCTATGGGGGGGCTAGGACTGGAAATGGGCTGATGGGGGGTTAACACTGGAGGTGGGCTGATGGGGTTAGGACTGGTAATGGACTGTGGGCTGATGGGGGGTTAGGACTGTTAATGGGCTATGGGGGGAGTTAGGACTGATAATGGGCTAGGGGGGGCTATAACAGGAAATGGGCTGATGGGGAGGGGTTAGGACTTGAGGTGGGCTGATGGGGTTAGGACTGGTAATGGGCTGTGGGCTGATGGGGGGGGGGGTTTAGGACTGGCAATGGGCTATGGGGGACTGACTGGAAATGGGTTGATGGGGTTAGGACTGGAAGTGGGCTGATGGGTTAGGACTGGTAATGGGTTATAGGGGGGGCTTAAACTGAAAATGGGGTGATGATGGGTTAGGACTGGAAGTGGGTTGATGGGGGGCTAGGACTGGTATTGGGTTGGGGGGTTGCTAGGACTGGAAATGGGCTGATGGGGGGCTAGGATTGGAAATGGGCTGATGCAGGGACTAGAAGGGAATGGATGCTGGGTGAGGCTGGAACTAGAAGGGAGCTGATGTTGGGGGAGGATTAGAATGGGATGGGGCTGGGAGAGTAAAATGGAGAGGGGAAAAATATTTTGTGTGGGAGGGATAAAAAATCTACAATTGGCCGGGTATTGGGAGAGTAAGTGGGGATTGAGGATGGAGGGGTAAAATTTGAGTGGATGAAATAGGAATGAGGAAAGAGCAAAAGGAGAAAGATTAGTATGTTAAAGCAGATGTAGAGAGAGAATGGAAAAAAACTAGAAGAGAGAAGAAAGGACAAATGGACAGCAGACGATGGAGAGTTAGCAGAAGACACGAAGAAACCAGAAGAAAGTGGCTGGAGCAATTGCAGCTGAAAAAAAATGCACAAAAGGTAAAAACATATCTCTTTATTTTGAATTTATTAATTGGAATATGTCAGCTCTGGTAAATGTGCATCATTAACGTCTGCACTTTGTTTAGTACAAGAGCAAATTAATGTATAGTTTTATTTCTACAGTGTTGTACATTCCAAGTTTGACTTTTGGAATTCCCAGTTTAATTATTGTCTTCCTGTTTCTAAATTGTGATTACTTGTTTGGTGATGGTCTGTTCTGCATGTGTAACTGAGCTGAGGTGTTCTGTTTATATAATTCCTATTTGACATTGCCACTTGTTCTCTTTCCCCAGTAGGTCATGTATTGTTGTTCTCTGAAATGTATTGGTTTAATATTTGCATGTTTCCTTTTGATAGGTAGGGTATGGTGCTTTGTGAGTCCTGGTAGTGCTGTTAGGATACGGCGGGTTTGCTATGGGTTCTAAATGACAAACATTTAACACTGAATTTTTTGTCGGATAACTCACCGTGAGCAGAAACCTTTCTACTCTCGGAGTGAGCCCTCCATTTTAATCAAATTTTATAAAATCGACCCATCACAGGTCAAGTCGACCCACCACAGGTCAAACACCAGGTGCTGCAGCACTAACGAGCTGCCGCTCCTATACCATGAAGCGAAGGCTAAGTTCTTATAAAGACGTCCCAAATAGCTAGCAGTGTCGTTCTTTATAGCAAAAACAGATACTCATCTGCACAAGGCCAGGCCCTTCCAACAATCTTCACCATCTAGAGGGCACAAAAGAACTGGAGATGTTCACCGCAACTTCTGTAGGACACTATCAGCAACCGGGACTGTCTGGATGCTCATCTGCACAGCTCTTCCTCAGGTTTAGCCTGAGGAAGAGCTGCAAAGCTGGGCGGCTTGAAACACTGATTAGTGTTGCATTATGAATCATACGACTCCGGTACCTGGGGAATACTTTTGAAGAGCATCCCCACGTTTTTCTAGTTACACTGCTGTACTTCAAAGTGTCAAATATATTTTCTTGAGAGCCTCGTTTTTCTTGAGTTGTAGGCAGCAGCTTCTGGAATGTACTGGTGGTTTCCCAGATGTCCATTTACTTCTGGCAAAGGTTACAGTGGCTACTGTCATAGTGTGCATGGCTTTAGCAGCACATCCTGGCTCAAGGGTATCTTTTGTCTTCTTCAGATTTTACTGACTTGGCGTGTTGCCAGCGCGGAGGTTGATGCTCATCACATCTTTTCTCAGGGCTGTTTGTTTTCCTCCCCATTGTTGGGTACTGCTTTGCTACATCCTACATGTCTGGACTGGACTGGAGGGACAATAAGGAAGGTGAAATTAGACCTAACCTGCTAATTGTCTTTCCTTGAGTCCCTTCAGTTCAGTCCAGACCCGCCCTAGATATATATATATTATCTTGGTTTCAATTTTGGTCATGCAGGGCGGCAGATGTCAGGAGTCTTTGAAGCCACGTGGTAATCTGGAGTATCCATTTCAATCAATTTAGGGTGGTTCCCAGACTGAACTAGTGCAGGAGTTGGTTTTAGGGACTTGAAAATGTTCATTCATGCCTCCTCTTCCAGTCGCTCTTTGGTCAGGAGTCCGTCTTCGGTGAGTATGCTAAGAACTGTTTGTGTGTTTGTTTGTATTGGTTGAGCATTTAATACTCTCTAGTTTTGAAGTCTGCTTTGTTACTGAAATACTGGTGAGAGTGAGGCTGCATGGGTCCCTTTATACTGTGATGTCAAAATCAAAATAGTGATTCTCAGTCTCCATCTCCTGGTAGGCGGGCATGACCCATGCGTCTGGATTGGACTCGAGAGACTCGAGGAAAGACAATTAGCAGGTAAGGTCTAATTTCACCATCTTATAAATTGCATTCCACATAGGAAGGTTTCTTCAACTTTGCTACTAGAAGCTAGGTAGCCTTATTGACTTGCTCAAAGTGTATTTGCTCTAATTGTTCTAGGGCATAATTCAGCTCCTCTGTGAGCAGTCGCTGCATTTGTGCACAAGCTTCCTCCAATTTATTTTTTTCCACCTGTTCTAATATACCTCTTTTATCCTTCCTCTCCAGTATTGAGATCATAGATCCTAACTCATCATTTAGCTTTTCCTTTTGCTTCTTTTGGAAATTCCCTGCCGTTATTAACTTCCCAGAGAGATCATTCCAGAGGCATCTCCCCCATGTTGTTTAGTTCCAGATAAGTTTGTATTTCCCCTCTGCACTTGTTCTTTAACCATGGGATCTTCTAAATGCAATTAATTCAATTTCCAAAACTGGTCCTGGAGGTTATCTCAATGACACACCAGACTGGTGCATGGTCTAACCATGTGATACACACAGTCCAAAACGTGATTAATGTGGAAAAGACAGAGCTTTATTTCTATTTAACCACATACAGTCTGCACGGAATTATTCATGCCGCTGAGTAAGTTGAACAGGATTTTTACAATTTTATCAGAGTGTCACAAGTCGTTGTGTCCTCATTATCTCACACAGAGTTCTTTTACCAGACCAACCCCTGACGAAGGGTATCGAAACACGGCCTGTGTTGGGTTGTCAATGGTTCAATTGAAATAAAGCTCTGTCTTTTCCACATTAATCACGTTTTGGACTGGGTGCTTCAATTGACGTGTTTACTTGCTGTGTTGTGGTTCTAACCATGTGATATCCTTTACACCACAATCTAATGCATGTAGTTTTGTCGTTTTTAAAATGCATACACTATTATTCAAATAAAATGTTCCTATTGAAAAGCAGATGGAAACCTCTGTGGGTGCTTTTTCCTGGACTATTTGCAAAAGGAGAATTGTTTGAAAATCCACAGAGGCAAAGTATCTAAGGACTTTTGTACTTGCCTGCAGAGTTTTCATAATTGCCTTCTCAAAGAACAAATCAGCTTTTTTTCTGTGACCATAGAACACTATGGGGGTTATTATGAGACATGAATAGCAGGGATGGACATCCCAATGGAACAAATAGCGGGTGGAGAGTGGGCGAGCAGTGGGCAGTTGCCAGCCCTGGATGTACAGGGCCGATTCTAATGTTGCCCTGTACGTCCAGGGCCGGCGAAATGGCTGGGGAAGTTATTCCACCTCCGAGGTGAAATAACTTCCCTAGACTTTTTGCTGGCCCTGGACGTATAAGGCGACATTAGAATCGGCGGTCGCCGGTCCTGGATGTATAGGGCCAATTCTAATGTCGCCCTGTACATCCAGGGCCGGCGAAATGGCCAGGGAAGTTATTCCACCTCCAAGGTGTTATAACTTCCCTGGACTTTGTTTTTCCACCTCGTGGCGCAGAAGGGGCTGGGGGGGGGGGGGGCAGGGTTTATTCTCCGCAGCCTGACCCTGGCCTTAGAAGGCCAGATCGGGGGTTGGGCTGCAGGGAATAAACCTTTTTTTTGTGGCGGCTGGCATCGCGGCTTTTAAATAGAGCCGCAATGCCATGGCAACATGACACCATGGCACCGTGGCTCCATTTAACAGCCTGACTGAGCTATCTGGGCAGTGCCTGTCCATGCAGGCCTGATTGCGATTCTGATCACACGGAGCTAGATGTGCCCTTCGGGATCAGAATTGCGATCCCCTTTGTACGTCTGGCTCAAACCAGATGTACAAAGGGGATAGTCGTGCAGGACAGAATTGGGCTCTATGGAAATAAGGTAGCCATAGTTGCCAGTTCTAATTTGAAGTGTTGCCTGTATTGTGTCATACTGATGATGTAATCTGTTCTGTGGTTACTGTTAATAAACTAAAAAAAAAAGTCTGAAATGAATTGTAATTGGTTTTCCTCTGACCATTACGAATCATCTAACTTACTATAGCAGTCAGGTAAGATATGGGATAGCAATATGAGGTAACAAACAAGGTGGAAGGTTAAAAACTATCAACATAGCTGCAGAAATGATTAATGTGTATCAGAAAGTTAATTAAACCAGCAGTGCACAGTTGACTCATACTTCATGTAAGAAAAATTCTGTATGCATTTTATTTATTAAGAAGAAACAACAGGATGTGGTGAATCATTGATAACAGTATATATCTAGCATGTGTAGTCACTGAGGATGGTTATGAATGCTTAATATCTTTAGAACATTAAACTAGGGCTATAATTAATATCACATAAGTGATAACTATTTTAATAAGTATGTCTCACACACAAATCTTTTAATTGATCTACTGCTGGAATACTGGCGTGCTAGCTGTGTGTTTGGGAGGTTCAAGGACATAAAACAGGGATTTCAGGCATTAAAAACTGCACAAAATCAGAAAATAAGCTTTCATTGGTAGTCAGGACTCATCTATTTCATGTCTTGTTTCTAAACAAAGGATTCAAGAAAACAAAACCTGGAAAAAACACAGGTCACAGCTTTATTAACAGTAAACTTAAATATCAAATAAAATCAGGCTGCCCACTGCAATTGAGCTAGGCAATATATTTATTTATTAGGATTTATTAACCGCCTTTATGAAGAGATTTACCCAAGGCGGTGTACACTAGTCAACTTATAATAACAAAATGAGCACCATGTCAGCATAATAGGCAATGAGATGAGCTTAGAGATAGGCAATAATAAGGGCCTCGACAAATTTTGTATGGATTTAGGAGCCAGGCCAAAATCTTAGGAGCCAGTGCTTGAGGCCTCCTGACACATCTCCTCCACCTCCCATTGTCTCTCACTACCTCTTTAGACTGAAATATATAGCTGACAACAATTAGAGCTTCAGAAAACAAGTGTGT